>CM018680.1:96196658-96796658 GCA_009363875.1 Mikania micrantha
CTGAGCTAATAGGCCAATGCATTTTGAGAAACCCAAAAATTGATTTTATACTTAGTCAATAGTAAAGATTCAAGAAATTATTGGATTAAACACTATGATTGTATATGTCCACATTAATTACTAATCGTCTCAAAGTCAATAGAGTGAACCTTGACAATTGTTTAGAGATTATTATTATTAATACAATAAACTTAGGTCAATTAATCACATTATAACACACATTACTTTTATTTATACATATTTATTAAATATTTTTAGCATTGGACAAAAAGATATTGTTATTAGTACATCGATGTATTATGGACTGTCATAGATAGGACCATTTCAACTAGTCATCATGAATGCTACGAACAACAATATCAGTGCAAACCCTATCGATATGCTCGACCAACTCCACTTTTAACGCCTCATGAATGCTTTTGTTTCGTAACATACCATTTCAGTTGAAAATATGTATCCGCTTTTTCTAAGTCGTTGACAATACGCTCAAATAACGGTCGGTGCATACAAAAACGTCTCTTAAACGCTTTGTCTTTATATAATAGATCATTGCCAAAATAATGGTTCATCAAAAGCTCATAGCCTGCCTCTTTATCTCGATTAATTTGGATTTTTCTCATGATAGGACGGACAATTTGAGAAGAATTCTTGTATGCTAACGTCATCAATGACTGGATATAAAGATCTGTACCCTCGCTATCAGAAGATGATGAAGACGAGGATGAATGTGATGAAGATAATGATGATGATGAAGACATTTTTTATAAGGTAAAATTTACTAATATTTTTTTTTTGTGATGAAGATAGTGTGTGTTTTTTTTTTGTTATGTATTGTGCGTATTTACAGGGTAAAATTTATTAGCAATCTTTTTTTAAATAACCGTTTGACAACGGTTTTATTTTTTTTTTGGTGGGTCCTAAAGTTTAAAAACGAGCCAATGGGAGGAGGGGAGTCTTCAATGGGTAACGGGGGCTGTTGGAGTCCCAAAAATAACCCCGCCGAGGTATAGGGGCGGTGTGCTTGCTCTAGGCCGTCCAAATCGGCATCCCCTCCCGGCCAGCGGGGGACGTGTTATGGATGGTCTAAAAACTTAAACCCAAAATCATATGATGGTTGCTCAAAATCATATATTTTGCAGCCCAAAACTTGTTTTAAATGAGGCCTCTTAAAAAGTGTGGACCTTGCCCTTGTCTAATTTTTTTTGTAAAGGGGAGCCGAGTCAGGCGACCTTAGTCATGGGTGACTTTAATTTACGTTATCTTATGAAGAATTTTGTTATAACATAAAGGATTAGAGGTGGGGAAAAAAACCGACAACCCGAACCGAAACCGGTCTACGTGAATCGGTTGGCACAAAGTTACAAACGGGTCTGGTTTTTCAGACAAATTAGAACCAAAACTGGCCAAAAACCGGTCGGAACCGGTCAAAACCGGGAACCGGTTCTTAATTTGTCGATCAAAACCGGAACCGGTTCTAAAAAATCCGATTTGCCCACTCTCACACACAATAAAGGATTAGGAAGCAAGCTTTGTTGTTGAAGTGAAAAGAGTGATGTGGATGTTCCTCCAGCCCCACTCTCACACACAATAATTGCATGCAACCAATCTCACCCACCCTAGTATTGTAGGGATCGATTGCTTAACATATACACCATAATATATATATATATATATATATATATATATATATATTATATATATATATATATATATATATATATTACAATCATTTGTTTCAAGTTTAAGTTTAAGGAAATAAACGACTTTTGATAGATTATGTCAATGTCCCTTGAAAAAAATTAAAAAGACCAAAATGTGTGTGACATGCAGAATTTGAAATAAAAAATGGGATTATAAATAGATAATTTCTTAAAAAATAATAACAAATTACGAATATAGCACAAAAAAACAATCTCACTAGCTATACATACACACAACAATTACGAATAGTGACTTCTTTTATTTTATTTTTAGTTAACCCCAACCTCTTGTTTTTTTCTGGCATTTGCTGCCGGCTCCAAACAGAAAGCTGAAACCCAGAAAGCTCCCACCACAAACCAAATCGAAACCAAACTGTTAATAAGGGTTTGGTTTTATTTTTAAATGTTCGATTTTGATTTTAATTATTTACGAACCATTATTTACGGCTGCACTTGAGATCCGGGCCACAAAGACTCCTAACTAAGGGTCGTCTAAGTTTGCAAGAGAACAAATGAATCAAAGAGGCGTACTAAAAGAATGTAATTTCTCGAAGAGATAACGACCTCGGATTTTAATGTCGCCTAAAGCCCTCAAAATGGTTGAAACGATCCTACTAGGCATTTGGTGTTGATTTTTTTTTTGCTCACGTCAATACACATATTTATTTATTTTGTTTTTCTATATGTTTTACTCATTTTAATATTTATAAGAGTAAATTGCATTTTTTGTCCTTTATGTTTACACAAAATTTCAGAGATAGTCCTATATGTTTCAAAATGTCAAAATCAGTCTTTTAAGTTTTCAAATATTGCAAACATGGTCCTTTCTTCGTTAACTCCGTTAAGTACTAACGGAATAGAGGCATATATGTAAAAAAAATCATATAAGTAATTGAGTAAATTTCACTTTTAGTTCTTTATATTTACATAAATTTTCAAATATGGTCTTTTAAATAGTTAGTACTTAATGAAGTTAACAGATAAAGGACCGAGTTTGCAACATTTGAAAACTTAAGGACTGATTTTGTCATTTCAAAACATAAAGGACTATTTCTGAAATTTTGTGTAAATATAAATGACTAAAATGGCAATTTACTCTATTTATAATTAATTTTAGACGTATATTGTTTTTCTCTTATAATTTTTAACATATATTGTTTTGGTACATTACGGATATGTTATTGCAATGTATTTATTTTATTAACTTTTTGATATAATTGTTTTTTTCAAAAACCAAGTGGCAAACAATATATTTATTTTATTTTGTACTTTATGGCCCTAAGACATGATTATTATCATTTGATATAAATTTTATTCAAAACTGAAATAAAATAAGTCAAATAAGCTAATTTTTATAAATTCATTTTGATGTATATTTTATTTAAGACTAACCTAGCAGCAAAGATCTACTTGTTTTTTGTTTATGCCAATGTTTTCAGAACCGGACCGGACGTCTTACTGGTTACTGGTCGGACCGGTCGGAGCGGATTTAAGAACCGGATAACATAATAAATATATAATATATTTCAAAAAAGTTATACAATTATAAACGGATTTAAACAAACATAATTAATGTTTAAACAAGCATAATATGTTAAAAAAATATATGATTTAGTTTTAATGTTTATTCTTTGGATTTTAGTAAAAAAAACTGAAATTCGGTCCAACCGATGAACCGGCTCAACCGGCCGGTTATCTTGAATCCGGTTCCCATGCCTATTTTGAGCCGGTCGAGTGTCCGGTTCCCGGTTCGACAAGTCCGGCCGGCCGGTCCGGTCTGGTTCTAACTACACTGGTTTATGCATACTAGAAGAGTATAATACTTAAAACAATTTATCGTTTTCCTAAGTAATTTGTTACTATATGCTTTAATAAATTCTAAAAATGAAAGGTGGTATTAATCATTGTAGTATTGTACTAGATTCATAGTCGACACTTTAATTATATTTATTGCGAAAACACTTTAATAATGTTTTCGGTTCTTACATATAAAGTAGCATTTTAAATACGAAGAAAATATTTCATAAATAACGCTAAACTTGATGTCTATATCCATCACGTGTTTAATAAAAAAAATGTGGTTCTGCCGTGTTGCGACGATACTCGATCTTGAACACCTAAACATAAATTTAAAAAAAAAAACGAAGCAAACCGTGAAACCCTAAAACATATTCAATGTAACACACGCTATTTATTTTATAAAATATATTGTTAAATATTATAATTTTAAAATCTAGTTATTATATACACATATGTGACACTTACATACTAGCAAGTAACGAGTAAAATGATTATTAAAAATTTTTGACATACTTATTCGGATAGTTAATATTATAGGAGACCGCTCAAAATTAATAAAATATATTATAATTAAACTTTCTCCGTTTTTAACGAAACTTTGGTCGAAATGCAGATAAAAATGAGCAGGTCACAGCAGTATTTTTAGAATTTTATAAAACGTCATATGTTAAAAGTTATACGAGAAAAACAAAATATGAGCTAAATTAATTATAATAATATAATAATAAAAAAAATAAAATAAAATAAATAATGTAGCATGCAAGTGTATACGTATATGATTTATTTAAATGAAGAAACCCAATATTTATCCATATAATTTCTATACATCATAATTAAACCGACATTCCAAGTCGATTCGTATACAAAACATAAAAACAGAGCAATAAGAATTCCATCAGCTTCGTTGCAACTTCAACTCTTTGAAGGTTATTAGATATGTATTTTTAATTTTCATTTAAATTATAAATTAAGGTTTCTTATGATAGTAGTTTATAGGGTTAGGATTAAGATTCGATCCTATGTATAAAAATACTATATTGAAATTATGATCTATTTTAGGAGCAGAAAATAAGCGCATAAGGAATCATCCTTGCTAATAGTTGTAAGGATGAATTAAGCAGACACGCTGCCCAAATTTATAGTAAGAAGTTCTAAGCCGTCACTCAGCCAACCAAATATTCAGGTGAATTGATGTCGACGGAGCTTAGCTAATAAACTAACTAAAAACCGACTCTAAAACTAGACACAAAGTAATAAATCTAGACTCTCTAAATCCTAAGCTACCGACAGACAAGTGTACCTATCGTATGCAGCAAGATAAAAGTAAGTCCGGATATCGAACCCACAGACTTCTACAGAATGTACTAACTAGACTCAAGGACTTATCTATACAAATTTACTCAAATTAAATAAAATATTAATGAGGAAAAGGGGGATTTTTACTAACAAATGAAATACTTAAAAGATACTTAAGAATAAGAATAAATGAGCAAACAAAGACTAAACCAGAGAAGGAAAAAACAACACTACCTAGGCTTGAATCATATACATGCTTGACAATGTTCTCTCGGGGATGGAACTAATGTGATACCGGGATCTTTGAATACTAAACTCAAAGGAAACCTAGAGCACCCTCGACCCTTCTCAAGGATAGTCAACTAAGGGTTCTAAAAGCCGTTAAACCACCGGTTAAATGGATTCCCCTCACAGGTCATCCAACTGCTTATGAAGTATCCGCTAGATTATCTACCTCACAGTACGATAATCTCAAAACACCTAAGAAATAATTGTTAAACAATCTACCTCACAGCGCGAAAGTCACAGTTCACTTAAATGCTAGGGATAACTAGGGTTTTCCTATTGAACTCAATAAACAAGGTTTGATAGACAAATTAGACTGATCTTCTCACGAAATCTCTAACCTAACAAGCTAACAACCAAGACTTATTGACAACTTCTCACCTCATGGCTATTAAAGTTGGTTGCACATCTTAATCATCTAAATCATGATAAAACACTCCTATGAATTACCTGATCAAAATAATTCATCCAATAATCAAAGACACACAGTAATTGATTCTAGCATGCACCTATTTTGCGACAGACAATCGCCAAGACACATGAGGAACATAATATTAATCATTTAACAATTGAAGACACACGTACACATCCAATATTCCAAACCAAGTCTTTAAATCATAAATCCATCACATCATATTGTTTCAATCCCAAGATAAACCAAAATCAATCATGTACAATCATCTAACCTAGGTAGTTCTAGAAGTTTAGCCAAGAAACATCATATGAAAACAACCCATAATCTGTTTAATGTAAGAAAACATGAGAAACAAGAGAAACAAAGTAAACCGATCACGTTACACCCTTCGGATCACTCGTCTAAGGCTTCCCGATGATTAAGATCGACTCCACTCTTGTCCTCTAGCCTCTAGTCGCCTCCCTGCTTGTCTCTAATCGTCCAGAATCGAATGCCCTAGCCTCAGCCTTTTCAAAATCAATAAATCTTGAATTTCTGCGTTTTTAACCCTGTCGCGTACCGCGACAAGATTCTCTAAACCCTTCGCGCTACGCGATGGGTCTCGCTACCCGACAAATTAGTCGGGTCAAACCGCAATCATTAAAAGGGGCATTTTGGTCATTTTCCTACAAGAGCCCAATCAGAGAGACCGTGCTGGGAGCATCTGCTTAGAAGGTTTTGGAACCTCTCCCAAGCAAGATAATAAGGCTCATCAGGTGCCATTCGGAATGAATGGATCTCATCACGTAGGCGGGCAGCCTTAGCAGGTGGGAAGTACTTTTTAAGAAAAGCATCCCGAAGGCTAGCCCAAGTAGTAAAAGTGCCTGGCGGATGAGAGTCAAGCCAAGTAGCTGCTCGCCCCGATAAAGAAAAGGGAAACAGGTGCATGAAAATCGCATCTTCGGTAGCGCCTTGAAGATTAAAGGTGCCACAGATGCGTGTGAGCCGAGCAAGGTGCGCGGGTGCATCTTCATCATCACGACCGCTGAATTGAGCATTATTAATAGCGGTCATGATATATGAAGGAATCTGCCACAAATTTTCATTCGGTATCGGTGGCGGTGTAATGGGGTTGTTAAGCCCCGTGAAACCCGCAGTGGCCTGCTGATAAACAGTGCGACGCGCCGCCATGGGTGGGACAAAATGAAAACGTGGGCTAGAGTGAGTAGAAGAAGAAGAAGAAGATGTGTGCTCAGAAAAATCTGCAGAATGGGAGTAGAAGCACTTACCTCGCTCGTAGAACCTTCAGAAAAGTCCCGCGAATCGCTCCTTGATGGCAATGAAAGCTCAGGAGGCGGTCCGTGTGAGCGTAGGTGTGGCATGCACTAACAAACCTGCAAACAAATGAATAAAAATAATCAGAAAGAAATAAAATAAAATAAAATAAAATAAAATTGAAAACAAAATAAACACAAATATGCACAGATAAGAAAAAGAACTAGTAAGCACAATCGACTAAGAAGTCCCCGGCAGTGGCGCCAAAAACTTGATGTATGCAAAGTAGTTTAATTAAAACTAATAAAAATCAACACTAACCTAGGCACTAAGTAATACTCTAGACTCTCTAAACTAAACTACTAACAGGCAAGTGAACCTATCACAAAGTAGTATAGAAAAAGTAAGTCCGGATATCGAACCCACAGACTCCTATAGAAAGTGCAAAAATAGACTCAAGGACTTATCTATACAAAGACTTAAATTAAATTAATTGTTTTAAAAGGGGGGTTTTGTAATTAACCAAATAAACTGAAATTGGTAAAATTCTAAAAACAAATCAAAGCTCAAATGAGAAAGTTCAACTAGAATTTACTAATGATGAAAAGACTACCTAGGGTTTACTTTATACATGTTTGAAATGTTTATATTGATCATGGAACTTGTTATGGAACCGGGATCTTTGAATATTAACTTATCAACAGATTAGAGATTCTTTAACCATTCTTAAAGATTTCAACTAAAATGTTTACAGGTGTTTTAAATACCGGTTTAGGGTAATCGCTCTCACAAGTTAACCAACCCATCAATGGTATATCCTAAAACCATCTACCTCACGGAAAGGATAGTCTCAATACATCAATTGCACGGGATAATATGGAAATTCATCTTGGATTTAGCATACAAGACTATGTTCAAGTTACCTAATCTTGGTCTTTTCACAAAGACCTTAACTAGTTCTTAAACACGCAAGATACACTAACAAACTCTCACCTCACGGCTTTTGAATTTGGTTAAACATTTAATTCCTTTGTGACCTAATTATTGTTCCTATGAATTACTACGTCTAGTAATACATCCACAAATCATAAACACCAAGTAAATGACCTAGCATATGCCTATTACACGAAAGACATTCGCCAAAGCATATGGGGAACCAATATCTCAATCACAAACATCATAAACATTCATACACATCCAAGAATTCAAACTAAATCATTTAAACCATTAAAAATCCAAACTTGTTCCACAATCAATCATTACTAACATCAAACATGCATATTCGTAAAACCCTAGGTGGTCTAGAATGTTTAGCCACGAATCATACTAAATAAACAGTAGCATTCAATGTCAAAACACATCTCAAACATCAGTAAAAGAGAATAACAAGAAACAAAGAAGAATCGATCACGTTACACCCTTCGGATCACTCTTCTAGGGCTTCCCGATCGTCCAACTCGACTCCAGTCTTGAATCCTTGCGTCCAGTCGCCTCCTTGGTCGTCTCTGATCGTCCAAAATCGAATGCCCTAGCCTCAGCCGTTTCAAAATCAATAAATCTTGAATTTCTGCGTTTTTAACCCTGTCGCGTACCGTGACAAGATTCTCTAAACCCTTCGCGCTACGCGATGGGTCTCGCTACCCGACAAATTAGTCGGGTCAAACCGCAATCATTAAAAGGGGCATTTTGGTCATTTTCCTCTGTCGCGTACCGCGACAGGGTTTCAGATGTCCTTCGCGATACGCGAAGGGTTCCAGAATTCAGAATTTTGATCTCGTTGTTCTTGGGCCTATTCTCTTCCAACCGGTAGCTCGTTTTCTTGATCTTTTGCTAAAAATTGATATGTTTATTACCTGCGAGCATGTAATTACCAAATTGTGAATAACCAGCATAAATCGACTCTAAAAAGTAATAAACTGTACAGAAACTCAATAGAAACAAATGGAAAAATAGATGTGTTTTACAACACATCACATCCCCACACTTATCTCTTTTTCGTCCCTGAAAAAGGCTTATGCAAAAATCTGGGATCATAGCTAGGCAAAATGGTTTCTACACAACTAAAGTGGTCAATTCAAAATTCAATGCTTTGGAAGAGATTGCAAGTATTGTTATCCTATTAAACCCATACTGATTATTCTTGTCCCTCAATCATGGTTCATTAAGTTCATGTTCTGTATTTCATTTCATTTGACCCACACTTAGGTAATCTAAAATCAACTCAATCCTGGATTCTAGCTTTCAAGTCATCCTTACATATAAACAAACAAGAAATTTCTCAAATCAGATTTTTATGAATGAAACAGATGGAAGCGTGAGCATTTTTCTTTTACACATTGAACTTAACTCAGTGGTGTTTCAACCAAGTTGCAACCAGGCGTGTGACACATAAGTTTTTAATCCAACTTCTTTTCTTTTTCTTTTTTCTTTTTACTCAGCTTATTTGGTGAAATGGAGGCGCCATAAGACTCGAATTTATTCTCATAAAAAGAGTACTTATGTGCCAAAAAAAATCAGATTTTTAAAACTCTAATCTGTTATTGTGCAAAGTCTTCTTTCTGACTAGAAAACAGTTTCATCAATTCCAAATCCCCAAGATGTTTCCCATGAAAATCATGCATTTAAGTGAAATTTTACCAATCTTACGGGACAAAAACACTCAGTTGAGCCTACCTACACATCCCATAACCAAAGCATAAAACCCAAACCAACAAGTTAACCATGCATGGAAACACAAAACCTAACTTTTCTATCATTTCCCATCATGCTTTTGCAACCAACTTAAACAAGGACAAGGAAGATCTAAGCCAAAGATGTAGAAATAGACACAAAAATAAAAAATTTCAAAAATTTTGACTCAAGAACTTAAGTAAACTAAAACTAAAAATCAAAAACTAACTACTAAAACAAAATTAAACTAAGTTAGGTTTCCCATCCCCACACTTAAACTGTACATTGTCCCCAATGTAGAGAAAAAGGAAACCCAAAATAAACTAAAAACTAAAAACTGAAAATGACTTAGCTGGTTAAAGTGAAGACTGTCGAGTGCCAATCTTTCCACGTAGCTCCACAATCTACAATTCTGCTCCACTGGCTATAAACAATAACATAAGATCTACACAAAACAAAGATCAAAAAAAATCAACACATCCAAAATCATATTAATGATATCCATGATTAAGTCCAACCACAAAGCAACTCGGATTCCCGAAACCAACAAATCAAAATTTACAAAATTGCAAAATTTCTAATCAACATAACCATGAACGACAAGAAACACAAGCCTCCCCACACTTAGCCTTCATCAACACCATCTCCTCTCATCTCGGGTGCCTACAGTGTATGAGAATGGAAGGCCAATGGAGTAGAAGAGAAGAAATGGGGCTAAAAATCTGATCTCTAAGGCTTGAAAATCTTTTAACTAATCTGGGAGGGCGTCGCGTATCGCGACAACATGTGAAGAAACCCTCGCGATACGCGAGGGAACGTTGACTCGCGACGTTGACCATATCCTCGCGTAGCGCGACAGATGGGCATGTGGCCCTCGCGTGACGCGACGATGCTCTTTTTCCAGAGAGTTTCCAGATTTCTATGCCTTAGCCAAATTTTCAACCCCAAAACTCACTAAACCATCCACAACCGTTCTAAAGCAAGAAATACATACCTGGTGGCTCCAATTCATCTTTATGGCATCAAATTGATTAAAAACCTGCAAAACAAATTAAAACACACAAAAACGAAAACGAAAAAATGAAAAACAATCACGAAAAATGAAAAACACCAAAGACACTAGACATTACTAATTTACATACTCTACACTTGGGAGTTTAACCCAAGAGCTTCCTCAAACCCAACTCAAATGGGGGGATCAAGGAATACCTCCTCCCCTGCAATCAAATCAGGACCACGATCACCAACATCCCATGGTCCTCCTCCCATGACCTCATTCACACCTAACTCATCACTCACCAAAATCACACCATCCACTTGATGGACTAACTCACCACCGACGCTCATAGATTTTGCTATCTTCAAACAAACACTCTCATCACCCACTCTAAAAGTGAGTTTACCCTCATACACATCTATAATCGCCTTAGCGGTGCGCAAAAATGGCCGCCCAAGAATGATGGGAACCTGTCACACCCCCAAATTCCCACTCGTGGCGTATGTCCACGTGGATGTGACGTGTCCAGAATCACAGCTCAAGGTCATATAGAACACCTCTATATGCGTTTACAAATCCAAGTTTGACACATACACTCATAAAATAGTTTGCAGCGGAATAAAAGTTATCATGTCATATTGCAGCGGAATATCAAATGTTTGACCAAATGCAGCGGAAATGTAAATAGTTTAACACAACATTGTTTAACAAAATGAAAGTAAAATGTTTTCAAAACGACAGAATGCATGTAAGTCCCTAATGCTCGTCCCTTAATTTGTGCATTCCTGTCCTCATGCTAGCCGCGCTAGTTACCTGAGAATACAAGTTAGAAAAAGTGTCAACACAATGGTTGGTGAGTTCACAGGTTTTGATATACATATAGTAATAAAAGTGTGTCATGCTGTTTCTCAATGTTAGTACCGAGCCCTAGGCCCAAAGTGTCAGTGCGTCACTACCGAACTAGACTTGTTTGTCCTTGCCTCCGCTATGCCTCGTATGCATAGCAAGTTAGGTCAGAATTTGCACGGGTTATGACATCCAGTCAACATAGTGCCCCGTGGGGTTAGTCATTCCCCTAATGGATCCATCCAAATCTACCACGTTGTTGTACATTAACGGTAAGACTTTGTGAGGGCTTGTTACGAGTTCAACACTTAATGTTTGTCTAATAAACCAGCATACACCAAATATATTTGTACAGTAATAAGTGTTTGACTCGATGCAACTAGTATTCTCCCCCTATTTAAAAGCGTTTGAAAAGAGTAAAGAGGGGCCGTAAACTCACCTTAGTGATGAAAATGCAAATCAAGCGTAAGCTCCTGATGTAGTAGCACGTGTCGGTCACCGGCAACCTATATCGTACACTGTACGTGAGTTCGTGTATGTGACCGTGCTAGTGTTTGTGTTAGTGCTCGTGTTTGTATCCAACAACCCTTGGTTGTTCATGTTTGTCCGTGTTGGTCCACAATGACCGTGTTTGCTCGTGTTGGTCCACATTGACCGTGTTTGACTGTGTTGGCCCACATTGACCGTGTTTGACCGTGTTTGACCAGAGTTGACCAAATGTGACACCTCGCAATTTCCAGGTCAGCATTTATTTTATTTTAATAATAATGTGTATTATTATTTCATACGTGGCACTAGAATAATTACTGTTTAGTGTGACACGTGGCACAACAGACCAAACGCACCGATAATTCAAGGAATTATCGCAAAACACAACGCACGTGTCTTGAATAACGAACGTTGGTGAAACCACAGTACACTTTCACTGCACCTAGGTTCTAGGAAACCCAAAATATTGGGAACAAAGTTTATATGTCAAGAATCGATGATCATAATCGTGAAATACGCAAAAATCGGTTCGAAACATCAAAACTAAGCTTATTGGGCTTCTCAGGATCCCATCGCGGTACGCGATGGCCCAACAGGAGTTCCTGTAGCGGTACGCGACAGGCGTCGCAGGGGTTTGAATCCCGAATTCCTTCGCGTATCGCGAAGCATCTTTTTGGCCTCTCGTCGCGGTACGCGACGGGTGCCAGTCGACAATATCTTTATTTAACCAAGGCAAATCCCATCCTACTCTACTCTTAATCATTTCTTCGGCCAAGCACGCTACATCTCGAGCATTTCTCTCTGAAACACCCTGATTTGACCTCTTGGAAGCCATTGGAGGTCCTTGAAGCTCAAGGTTGAAGAGGATTGAAGCTTGGAGTCCATACTTGGAGCTTGAAACCACCACCAACCTCTTGAACCTGCATCATTCGAAGTTCCAGAAGCATTGGGGGCTGATCTTGTCACCATCTCGACCATCTTGAGGCTTTGGAAGGTAGTTCTATGACTAAAATGCACTCTACACCTCAAAACACACACATGCAATGGGTAAAACCCACATGCAAGCACTCATCCACCACATGCACGAATTTTCACCCATTTGAATCTAGGTTTGTTGATGAATCCACTGTAATTGATGATCTATAATGTTATTGTAAGGATATATGACAATCCATGATGATGTGTTTGTATGAAATGCGTATTTTGGTCACGAAATGATGGAATCTTGACATGCATGTATGATCTAAGGCGTTTTAGATGATTTTGAATGATGTTATATGAATATAAATGTTAGTGGTGATGATCTACATGGTTGGATGTTGTTAATATGGTTAAAACTATGATTTTGATGAACTTTCTATTAATAGTAACTTTTTAGTTAGAAAATGGTGAAATGGATAGTATTGTGAACATGCATGTATATGGATTTGATATTAGAACGATTTGAGAGTAATATTGGTGCTTAGAATGTGAGTTTGAAGTTGATTATGGTCATATCTAACCAAGTTACTATATTTAGTAACTTTTTGGGCCTAAATATTGATAAATGGTGATTTTGACTATATGAGCATGATTAGATAATGTTAAAAGGCATAATATGATGTTATGTGTTATAAAAATGGTCTAGGATAGATTAGAATGGTTATTTATATGATAATAGTCATAGTTACTATTTTTAGTAACTTTCATAGTCAAAATGTTGATAGGTAGTGATTGGATCTAGACCAACATGCTTAAATGATGTTACGTGCTCTATTATGATGACTTGTTATATGAAATAAATTAGAAGTGTTTAGGATGAACTTTTGATGCATTTAGGACAGAGTTACTATTTTTAGTAACTTTATTCTTAGAAATGGCGACTTATGAATGTTTTGTATGTTTTGAATATGCTAAATGGTTTAACCTGATATAACATGATGATTGAATGCTAAGATATACGGATTCCGATACCGCATATGCTAGAAATGGAAACCTTCCACTTTAGGAAACTTTTGTGTGCCAACATGACCTAAACGACTTATGTGAATTCATATGATGATGTGCTATGTGTTAACATGATCACATAGGACAAATGAGCATGCTAGAACTATAAAATCAATATGCTTTGTGAACTTCCCATAATGGAAACTTACTATAAATAGTAAGTTGTCCATAGACGAGACTTGCATGCTTTGCACCCGACGAGCACTTACACGAATGTTACACAATACACAACCGACACACGATTCACCAACGGGTCGTTAGGTCAAACCCGGTCAACACGACCAACACGGTCAACCACGGTCAACGCGACCCACATAACAACCAGAAGTTGTTTAGACATGAATACGGTCCTGTGAGACCCACACAAATATGATCACAAACTTATAACACCTATGTGATATAGGTATCTACTAGCCAGCGAGCTACTCCGTTCTCGAAAGAACGCACTCAAGCAAACTCAGGTGAGTTTACAGCCCCACTTTTACTCATTAAATGTTTTACCAATCTTTTGGGGTGAGAATGCTATGCAACTGCTTTAGATATATAACTGGTATGTCACAAAACTATTTTGAGTGTACTATTATCGCATCAAGACCTCTCTACCCTTACCGTTAGTTGTGTACAAGCGAGTCGTTATTACGTAGTACTACTGGGTTTGACTAACCCCACTCGACAACAACGTTGACTGCGGTCATAACGAGTGTAATATCGATGTTGATGTCGGGTTCCGCGATGACCCGCAGAGGCAAATGGAAACAGTCGAGTTTCGGTAAGATGACATGACACACTCTACGGATCGTAGATCCAACAAAACTATTTAACATACCCAGTATATACAACTGTTTTACTGCTTTCCAATACTTAAACCTGTGAACTCACCAACTTTATGTTGACACACTTTAGCATGTATTCTCAGGTAACTGAACGACACGAGCTAGGATGCACATGGAGATGCACAAGAGAGTCTGCATACATATAGACTCTAATACTAGGCTTATGTTTTGATTTTAGTCATTTTAAACAATGTTAACAATGTAGTCCTGATTACTTAATTCCGCTGCTTTAATGATGAACTTTTCCGCTGCTAATCTTATGAAGCTAGTTCTTGTTTTACAAACTGTATGGTTGAGTTAGCTCATTTAGAGTCGTTCTATATGACCATGAGCTGTGATCCTGGCCACGTCACACCCACGTGGACTGACACCACGAGTGGGAATTTGGGGGGTGTGACACCAAAGTTGACCGTGTCAAGTCAACGACCTGTTGGTGAACCGTGTGACGGTTTGTGAATCGTGTAGCAATCGTGTAAGTGTTTGTCGTGTGCAAAACACGCAAGTTGCGCCTATGAACAACTTACTATTTATAGTAAGTTTCCATTTTTGGAAAGTTCACAAAGCATATCGGTTTTAAAGTTCTAGCATGCTCGTTAGTCCTACGTGATCATGTTAACACATAACACATCATCATACGAATTCACATAAGTCGTTTATAACATGTTAGCACATAAAAGTTTCCTAAAATGGAGAGTTTCCATTTTTGCATACGTGATATCGGAAACCATCTAACTTAGCATCTAATCCACATATTATAACATAATAAGCCATTTAGCATACCCAAATCATACAACACGTTGACAAATCGGTTTTTGTAAAAATAAAGTTACTATAAATAGTAACCTTGTTGTTTTTGCATCAAAATGACCATTTAAACATTTCTAAACCATTTTATGTCATAAACCATCCTAATAAATCATCTAACATCATATAAACATGTTAACATAGTCCAAACCACAATCTATTAACATTTCATCAATAAAAAGTTACTAATTATAGTAACTATGTAAAAATGACCTTAAACCTTATCAAAATCACATTCTAAACATCAATATCATTCTAATAGCATTTAACTAGCAATCCATGGACATGCGTGTTGTCAAATATCACCCATATCACCATTACTTAACTAAAAAGTTTCTATTAATAGAAGGTTTATCAAAAATCAATATTTATGCCATTTTAACCAAATCTAATCATGTAAATCATCATCAACAACAACTAAGATCATGCAACAATATTCAATAGCATCTAATATGTCTTAGATCATACATGCATGCATCAATATCATCTCATATCATTATTTTAAGCAACAAGGCCTATACCCATCATCTTAGATCTTCACAAAACATCATCTAATCACTTTAGATCATCATAATACACTGAGATATCAACAAACCCAGATTAAAACAAAGGAAAATTCGTGCATGCAAGACCATGGGGCTTGCATGTGTGTTTGTGAGCGTGTAGATGCGAAATGTGATGATTTTAAGCCACAAGGGTTGAAGTACTACCTTCACAAGCTACTGAGGTCCTGAGATGGTGAGGATAGCAGCTTCTACACCTCCTGGTTCGTGGGTTTTGATGAGAGGAAGAAGGTGGCAATGAAGAGTGATGGTCTAGAAGGTCTTCCTCAAGGTTCTTGAGCTTCAAATGGGCCTTCAATGGCTTCCAATGGCTGTTGCTGGGGTGTAGAGGAAGAAGAAGGTCGGAAGGTTGAGTGTATAGCCGAAGAAATGATGAGAAAAGGTAGTATAGGCATCATGGTTCTTGGATTTATAAGATTTTGTCGCAGGGAGTGCGTCGCGTACCGCGGTTAACGGGCGAAAACATTCTCCGCGTAGCGCGGCGGATTTCGGAATTCAAATTCTCCGAAATTCGTCGCGTACCGCGAATGGGTTTCTAGTTGGGCCATCGCGTACCGCGATGGGCCCCCGGAGAGCCCAATAAGCCTGTTTCAATAGGTTTGATCCGTTCGTCGTCGTTTTCACGCTTCCGAACTATCGTTTGGCCTTGTTTGAACTTCCTAGTTCAATGTGTGAGTGTTTCGTGAGGTTTCGAGTGTTGTGCTACACAATGTGCTTGACGTTCACCAACGTTCATGTGCTTTGACACGTGTGTGTTGTTTGCCGATAATTCCACGAATTATCCTGTTGTGTGTCAGTGTTCGTACTGTCGTGCCACGTGTCACACTAAATTAATCTAATTCTAGTGCCACGTGTACACAGTGCATTTAAATAAACATTTAAATAAATAAAATGCTGACCTGGAAATTACGGGGTGTCACAGAACCGCCGTATCCGCATCCATATCCATCACAACAAAATCCACGGGGAACACAAACTTATCCACCTTGACTAGAACATTCTTCAAAATCCCCCGTGGACACTTAACCGACCGGTCCGCCCACGACAAGGTCATACGTGTGGGGGACAAATCACCAAGGGCTAGCTTCTCGTATAAAGAATATGGCATCAGATTGATGCTAGCCCCTGAGTCCGCCAGAGCATACCTCCTCACATCATCTCCAAATAAACACGGGATGGTGAACATTCTCGGATCTGCAAGCTTTTCGGGAAGCTTGTTTAAAATCACCGCGGAACAACCCGCACTCAATGATACATTGGCGACCTCTCCTAAATGGTCCTTACCTTTCAGCAACTCTTTCAGAAACTTGACATACTTGGGTATGTGCTGAAGGGCTTCAATAAAAGGGAGATTGATCTAGAGTTGTCTAAACATGTCAAGAAAGTGCTCGTATTCCTTAGCGTGCTTTTGATTTGTCAAGCGCGCCGGATAAGGAACACGGATAAGATTTATCTCCGTGGTGGGTTTAAACATGGCCAGCTTACCAACTACCGGCTTCTCAACGGGAGACTCACTGTTAGGTGCGGTACTTGCTGGGACTAGCCTCGGGGGCACCCTCCCAGGAGTCTCCCAGGGTATGCAGTGGTTATATCAATCAGTGAAATAACATGCTAAATGTGTACTATTGCCATTATTAATTATGGTTAAAGGACCAAACATGCTATGTTTACATATCGAGTCTGTTATTTGTATTCATCAACATTATGTTGACGTTTTATTTTTAAAAACTTTTCAGGTAATAATGAAATGTAAAGGAGAAGCAAGATTAGAAATTCTTGGCCTATGATGCCTTGAATATGATCTTGTAGTAAGACCATGGAGCTATTGGAGCTATGCCTCCAAGTCTTGTATAAACCGAATATTATAAAATAATGTATAATATGTGTTTGTTGAAAAGCCGGTTTATTATAATATGAAATAATGATATTCATACTTATACTTATGAATTTTGTGAAATCCTGAAAAGTTATTTATGAAAAGTTATATTATAAAATGTGACAGTGAAGTTTTCATACATATGCGTATGAACTTTTTATAAATCATGAAAAACAGTTTTCACATCCATGCATGTGAATTATTTATAAAATCATAATTTATGAAACAACGCTTCCGCTGAAACATATTAAAATGAATAATAAACTCTGACCAAGACTGTATTATCCATGAAACCAATTCGGGTCGCAGCGCCCGGGCTGTCGAGAGCCCGGGGTGTGACAGGTTGATATCAGAGCTCCTGGTTTTAGCGAAATAGGTACTAATGATTGTATCTAAGCTTTAACCAAACTGAGATAAGTGCCTATAAAACGAATAGGTAGAGTAGAATACTTGAAATGCTAACACTCATGGGAAACAATGTCATATTTTGTAAACAATGTCTCGAAACCAAAATTCTGGAGGACCGTCTGCAAACACTCGTGGGAAAAAGAGAACGCACACGGATGTTAATGAACCTGTGATTCGAAAAGCTGAACTTAAGGAAATTATAGCAAAAGAAATTAAAGACGCAAAACCTACGATTATTGCGGCTATGAAAGATAATGAAAATTTGAATCCAGAAAATACAGTGACAAAAGCAAAAGAGGTGTCTTGTTCAAACAATGAGAATATCGAAGCTTCTATTGCAAAACGATTTAGAACTGAAGGATGTTCATACAAAACATTCTAGTCTTGTAAACCTCCTGAGTTCGCAGGAACGGAAGGAGCTGTGGTAGCACTACGGTGGCTTGAAAAGATCGAGGCGGTGCTTGCAATCAACAAATGTGCTGAAGAAGATATGGTTCTGTATGCTTCAAATTCCTTTAAAGATGGAGCATTGGAGTGGTGAAACTCCATTATTCAAACTAAAGGCAGAACCAATGCGTATGCTATGACTTGGGAAAGTTTTCGGGATCTCGTAACTCGAAAGTTTTGCCCAATGAATGAGAAGGAACAAATTGAGAGAAAATTCCTGACTCACCGCATGGTCGGTGCTGGGCATCGTGAGTATACTTCCAAGTACTTTGAGTATGCTCGATTGGTGCCACATCTTATGACACCAGAATCAAACCTTATCAGTCGTTACATTTGGGGAGTGGTAAGCGAAATACGTGACATGGTTAAGGCTGCAATGCCTCAGACCATTGATTCAGCTGTTGAACAGGCAGGGTTGCTTATAGATGGAATGGTAAGAACCCAAGAGGAGAAGAAAAGACAAGAGGCAATCCAAAAGGGTGATCAAAGTTCAAAAAGGCCTGCAGGAAAATTTGTGAAGAAAGAATAAGGCAGTGGTACGTTCCCACAATGTAAAACATGTGGCAAAAAGCATCTGGGAAAGTATAATAGGGCAAAGTATTGCAGCCACTGTAAAATGATGGGTCATTCTTTGGAAGAATGCAGGCAGAAAGTGATGGTGACGTGTTTTAACTGCAACGAACCGGGACACTACCGAAATGAGTGCCCTAAATTGAATAAAGTGAGCGGGACTGGTAGGGCTGGTGGTTCAGGAGCAAAAGCTGATACAAATGCAAAGAAGACGACTCGAGCTTTTGTTCTTAATTCCAAGGAAGCTGCAGACATGTCGGATGTCATTACTGGTACGTTTCTTATTAATAATGTTTATGCTAAGGTTTTGTTTGATTCGGGAGCAAATCAAAGCTTTATTGATTATGAATTTTGTAAGCTTATAAATGAACCACTAGTGAAACTAGATAAGCCTTATCTAGTAGAAACTGCTAATGGTGATGTAGTCAAAGTAAATGAAGCATTAGTAAATGGTAAGATCACACTCTTTAAGCACAACATACCTGTGAAATTCTTACCAATGAAGTTGGCCAGTTTTGATGTGGTAATTGGGATGGATTGGTTAGCTACAAACCAAGCTTGTATCTTATGCGACACCAAATCCATTGAATTTCGTGTTCCAACGGGAGGAAAATTGATCATCAAAGGCAATAAGCCAACAAACCATGTTGGAATTATTTCTATGATCAAAGCTACTGAGTATTTAAACAAAGGTTGTTTAGCTTACATAGTCTCAGTCACAACTGAAGATCCAGAAAAGAAGAAACTGAAAGACGTACCTGTTGTAGCAGATTTTCCCGACATGTTTCCAGATGAATTGCCTGGTTTACCACCAGAACGTGAAGTAGAATTCAATATCAATCTGGTACCAGGTACGGCTCTAATTGCTAAATCTCCTTATAGATTGGCACCGACGGAGATGAAAGAGCTCAAGAAACAATTAGACGAGCTATTGGAAAAATGTTTTATTCGTCCTAGCTCATCACCATGGGGAGCTCCAATCTTATTCGTCAAGAAGAAAGATGGGTCGATGCGGATGTGCATTGATTATAGGGAGCTAAATAAAGTGACTATTAAAAACAAGTATCCACTTCCACGAATTGACGATTTATTCGATCAACTTCAAGGAGCTTGTCATTTTTCTAAAATTGATCTTCGATCCGGATATCATCAACTGAAGGGTCAGGAAGAAGATATTCCTAAAACTGCTTTCCGTACAAGGTATGGGCATTATGAGTTCACTGTTATGCCATTTGGACTTACTAATGCTCCAGCTGCCTTTATGGACATGATGAACCGGATATGCAAACCTTATCTGGATAAATTCATCATTGTGTTCATTGATGATATTCTTATATATTCAAAAACACCCGAGGATCATGCTATACATCTTAAAACCCTTCTTGAATTACTAAGACATGAGAAATTGTTTGCTAAATTCTCTAAATGTGATTTCTGGCTCACTGAAGTACAATTTTTGGGGCATGTTATTAATGCTCAAGGTATTCAAGTGGATCCATCTAAGATAGTGGCTATTACCAAATGGGAGAACCCCAAGTCACCAACAGAGGTGCGTAGTTTCTTAGGCTTGGTGGGTTATTATCGCCGATTTATTCAGAATTTCTCCAGAATAGCCGTTCCTCTCACCTCATTAACTCGAAAATCAGTAAAATTTGAATGGGGTCCTAAGCAAATTGAAGCATTTCAAATTCTTAAAGACAAGTTGACTCACGCTCCAATCCTAGCATTACCTGAAGGTGTTGAAGACTTTGTTGTCTATTGTGATGCTTCTCATACAGGATTAGGATGCGTATTGATGCAACGAAACAAAGTTATTGCTTATGCATCACGCCAGTTGAAAACTCATGAGAAGAACTATGTGACTCATGATCTGGAATTAGGCGCCATAATCTTTGCATTAAAATTATGGATACACTATCTGTACGGAGTTCATTTCATAGTTTATACTGATCACAAGAGTTTAAAGTATATCTTTGGTCAGAAAGAACTGAATATGCGACAACAAAGATGGATGGAAACATTGAATGACTATGACTGTGACATTATCTATCATGAAGGAAAGGCAAATGTGGTTGCAGATGCCTTAAGTCGAAAGGGGATAGAGAAACCAAGAAGAGTACGTGCTTTACGACTAGAACTTCAAGTAGATTTGTTTAATCAAATCAAAGAAATGCAGAAACAAGCCCAAGAAGATGAAAACAAGGAACAAGAAGGAATGAAAGGCATGACTGAACAACTGGTCAAAGGAAACGATGAAATTCTTCGTATGAATACAAGAATCTGGGTGCCGGTCACTGGTGGCTTAAGAGAAAGAATATTGGAAGAAGCGCATAAATCTAAATACATGATGCACCCAGGAAGCAATAAAATGTATAAAAATCTAAAGGAGAACTATTGGTGGATCGGCATGAAAAAAGATATTGCCGCATATGTTGCAAGATGTTTAACTTGTTCACAAGTTAAAGCTGAACATCAGAAACCTTCTGGTATGTTGCAACAACTTGAACTACCTGTTTGGAAATGGGAAATGATAACTATGGATTTTATAACCAGACTTCCTCGAACAAGTCGTGGAAACGCTACCATTTGGGTTATCGTTGATAGACTGACCAAGTCTGCTCATTTCCTATCAATGAAAGAAACTTACTCTATGGATAGATTAGCACAGTTGTATGTAAATGAGATTGTATCTTTACACGGTGTGCCATTATCCATTGTGTCAGATAGGGATAGTCGTTTTACATCTCGATTCTGGCAAAGTTTTCAAAGAGCTCTTGGGACACGTTTGAACTTTAGCACTGCTTATCATCCACAAACTGATGGGCAGAGTGAAAGAACCATCCAAACATTGGAAGATATGATTCGAGCTTGTGTAATAGACTTCGGAGGGCGCTGGGATAATCATTTACCTCTGATGGAATTCTCTTACAATAATAGTTATCACTCAAGTATTCAGACTGCACCGTTTGAAGCTCTTTACGGAAGGAAGTGTCGAACACCAGTTTGTTGGTCTGAAATTGGTGAAAATCAGTTGTCTGGTCCAGAATTAGTACAAGAAACAACTGGCAAAGTCTTTCAAATTAAAGAAAGATTGAAAGCGGCTAGAGATAGACAAAAGAGCTATGCAGATCAAAGAAGAAAGCCATTAGAATTCAATGTTGGTGATAAAGTGCTACTCAAAGTTTCACCATGGAAAGGAGTAGTACGATTCGGTAAAAAGGGAAAGTTAAGTCCATGTTTTGTCGGACCTTTTAAAATTCTCAAAAGAATCGGACCGGTGGCTTATCAACTCGAACTACCGGTAGAAATGGCTGGAGTACACGATGTGTTTCACGTTTCTAATCTTCGAAAATGTTTGGCCGATGAATCCTTATTGATGCCTCTTCAAGATGTTGAAGTGAACGAAAAATTAAAATTTATCGAACAACCGATTCAAATCGAAGACCGACGAGAAAAGAGACTCAAGCGTAAAAAGTTGGTGTTAGTTAAGGTTAAATGGAACTCCAGACGTGGTCCTGAATACACATGGGAACTGGAGTCAGAGATGAGAAAGAAATACCCACACCTATTTCAATAATCTCGAGGACGAGATTGAAACAAAGGTGTGGAGGATGTAACACATGCTATTTATTTTATAAAATATATTGTTAAATATTATAATTTTAAAAATCTAGTTATTATATACACATATGTGACACTTACATACTAGCAATTAACGAGTAAAATGATTATTAAAAATTTTTGACATACTTATTCGAATAGTTAATATTATAGGAGACCGCTCAAAATTAATAAAATATATTATAATTAAACTTTCTCCGTTTTTAACGAAACTTTGGTCCAAATGCAGATAAAAATGAGCAGGTCACAGCAGTATTTTTAGAATTTTATAAAACGTCATATATTAAAAGTTATACGAGAAAAACAAAATATGAGCTAAATTAATTATAATAATATAATAATAAAAAAATAAAATAAATAATGTGGCATGCAAGTGTATACGTGTATGATTTATTTAAATGAAGAAACCCAATAATTATCCATATAATTTCTATACATCATAATTAAACCGACATTCCAAGTAGGTTCGTATACAAAACATAAAAACTGAGCAATAAGAATTCCATCAGCTTCGTTGCAACTTCAACTCTTTGAAGGTTATTAGGTATGTATTTTTAATTTTCATTTAAATTATAAATTAAGGTTTCTTATGATAGTAGTTTATAGGGTTAGGATTAAGATTCGATCCTATGTATAAAAATACTATATTGAAATTACGATCTATTTTAGGAGCAGAAAATAAGCGCATAAGGAATCATCCTTGCTAATAGTTGTAGGGATGAATTAAGCAGACACGTTGCCCAAATTTATAGTAAGAAGTTCAAAGCCGTCACTTAGCCAACCAAATATTCAGGTGAATACATTTAACTTCTTTTTAAATTTATAAATGATTTTTTTGAACATGGTATGTTTAAACTTTGACGCATAAAGGGACACTATTAGACCAGCATTTAGGCCATTAGTATACGTACGATTTGCAAATTGTATCCACTATGGGTGAAATTCCCATACGTGGCTGGTAACGTGGGCTGGAAGGTTATACGTAAGACGCACTCCGCAGACAACCTAACCAGTGACGGGCTGTGGGCTGGAGGGAACAATTGTAAGACGCACTCCGCTGTTGTTCCTAACCAGTGACATTACAAGCCAGGGTATGCAGTTGTAACATCACTGTACTTCCGTACATCCGTATGATTGTACTGTTACGACCTGAGATTTTGTAATTATTAATATTGACACATTATTTGATGATTATCACTGTTACTGGTATACATGTTTAAAACATATTATAAGCGTAAACCATGGGAAGTTTAGTTGTAACTCAACTAAACAGAACCAGAGAGTTTATCGCAGTTATATTGTTGATGATTATGGATTTGGTTTGGAAATGGAAAGGGGATTTAAGTTGGTTGTTGTTTGGTTACAAAACATAGTCAAGGACACATGGTCATGGTTTATCGAAATAGCGGTGGGACGGTGGCTAGGACAGTTGTGACTGACCCTTACATATACATATACATATGCATATTTCGGTCTATCATGGATGTGTCAGTGACTTGGGTTTAGTGGGTTTTGGATTGGGAATTGATAATATTAAAGTTAATAAATAAAGGGGGTATAATTGGAATTAATTACGCAATGGTGAGGTTACGAACACAATTTAAACGCGAATATAAATTCAGAAATATTAACTTAATAAAGGTATTCGCGTGGGTGACGATTCACACGAATATAATTATTAAGAATAATATTCTGAAATAATATTCTTTAAAGTATAAATCAAATCGAAATACGATGCGAGCGTTGGATTCGCAAAGGTGACGATCTTTACGAATACGTACGCGAGTAATGCGTTTCGACGAGATAACTAATATATATCTAACGATATTAAATCAATAAATGAAAACTAAAAATATTTATTAGAAATCACAACCTAAATTAAATCCGAGTAAATGGTTTATTTAAATGAATAATCTACCGTAATGAAACGAAATTGTTTTACGAAATAAATTATTTAAATCATTTTATTTTAACGAAACCCATTCATTTAAACAACTATGTTTTAAAAACACTTCACGAATAAAAACCGAATGCTTTTATGATTTTATCGCGATAAAGACGAGACCGAACACACGAGAACGGGATGAACATAAATGGTGGAAAACTCCACCATCTCCCTCATTTTCTCAACTCTCTATCTCTCTCTAGAACAAGAAACCCGTCACTTTCTCTCTCTAGATCTTCTCTCTACCATAACTTATTCGTTTATCAACAAAATCGCGAGATCTTGGCGCCTAAACGACCGTGTGATCGAGAGGAACAAGAAGATACGAAGAAATCTGGAATTTGAGCACGATTGGAAGGTAAACCGAGCATTTTATTGCTGTTTTTTGTCATTTTCAAGCAATCGACTGTCTTCATCATGTTTATACACATTTTGTAACCTTAAAACCCTAAAACGAGCTACTAGGAGGGTGGGTATATCATGGGAAGACTTGTAGGTGGAGAGATTCGAAGATGGTGTCATTGGGCAGCCATGAATGTGCAGGGTTCGTGGGTTGAGCTGGCCGAACCTATGTTGGATCCCAGCCGAACCCCATGCATTCACGAACCTCATGGGCGGGAAAAGATGGTGCCGAACCCTGATTCCAGCCACGAACCTATGCCACGCGAACCCTCTCTGGATCAATCGAACCGTTGCAGCCGACTGCTGAACCATAGGGGTACGAACCTTCTTATAATGAGCGAACCTTGGCCGACCTTTAAGCCGAACCTTGTGTTGACGAACCCACAGCTCCACGAACCCTTTGGCCAGAGACGAACCTCAATAGGGTGACCGAACCCTAGAGTGTTAAACGAACCTATGGCTGCTGAACACTATACGGCCGAACCATTTGATTTTAGCCGAACCCTACTACCATTTTTGGCCGAACCTATGGTCTTAGCCCAAAAAGGTTCTCTGCCCATGGGGAGACAAAACTTTAACACATATAATTATGAGATTAAGGAGGAATGGGAGGCAAGATTATGTATGTACATATACACATATATGAAAAGTAGTGCATGCATGGATGATTATTTGATCACCACCTTTTATTACTTTAATCTAAATTCTTCTTTAACATTATAGAATTTTATAAAGATTTAAAGTATGGTGTAAATCTTGACTTTACATGTAAACAATTTAACTACAATTCTATTAAACATCAAATGAAATTTTTATAGATTTAGATAAAAAAGGTGGTGGAAATCGGATAATTACGTATGTGTGCATGAAAGTGTATGAATGAAGATGGTTATAGGTTGCATACACATTTAGGGGATACACATACGAAGACACAAATTAGTTATCATTATTGAATGATTAAAACTAACAAGTTAGATTAAATTTAATAACAATTGTCAATAAAACTCTCTAGTGTTTACTTAACTTAGATAAGGGAAACTAAGAAAGTGAAACACTTTATGAAATTAAATCAAACAATTTTGGTCACTAAATTAAAAAGTAGCATGCGTATTTACAAGAGCAAACACACGATAATTACAGGTTGATTGAGTGTTGTTGGTTCATACACGCGAGCGCGCATTCTACGATAACATTAAATTCTAAGGACTTCAGGTGAGTTCTCATAACCTCCTTTTCTTTAAACTGTCTTGTTTTAAAACTTGGAGGTAAAGCATGTATACCAAATTCAAATATTATTTTGATAACACAAGGATAATACCTATTTATCAATATGATATTCACATTATAGAATTATCATTTCTTATGGATTATCACTTATATGCATATATTCGTGTAACATTGTCATTGACTTCGGTCAATAACAAGGATTACATGTATTGTCACTTGGATTATCACAACTCCGGGAAAACATTGCCTTTGACTTTGGTCAATTGCATTGGTTTCATGTAATGTCACGTGGATAGCTTCCACTCCATGTATCATGTTTTTAACTTATGTTAATTACATAATATCCATGTATAGTCACAAATATTATTTGAGAATATTGATGTTGAGATTGATTGAATGGTTATGTGGTTGATTATCTATTATTGACTATGATTATCTATGATTGACTATGATTGATTGGGTATGTGATTATGTGTTTGTGTATGTGTTTGATTGTTGAGTTTGGAGATATGTTGGATTATCTCATGCAGGTATTCTTGTGGATTTCCTCAAAAAAACCATAAGTTCTTATACTTATTTTATCTAAATTTTTTGTAAAATCTTTTCAAAATACAAACTTTTATACTCATTTTATAAAACATTTTTAAAGTATAAAAACTTATGATTACTCACCAACTACTTAGTAGTTGACACTTGAGGTGATGAAGCTAAGTAGGTTGAAGAAGATGAATTCTCACTTTTGGACATCATCACATAGGATCTTGGACTTAGCTAATTAACTAAAATTATGGCGATTAGAGTTTAGTTAGTTTAGCTAATTCTTTTGTGTAATTGATGTATTTAATTCATGATAGACATGATTTTTGTGTAAACATTTATGTGGTTTGATTGATATGTGATGGTTTATATTTAGATGCCCACGAGCTTTTGAACAATCTACACATCCCTCGTGGCATCCCGACGTTTCCGCCATCGGTCGGGGTGTTACACCAGTGGTTGTATCGATCAGTGAAATAACCTGCTAAATGTGTAGTATTGCCATTATTAATTATGGTTAAAGGACCAAACATGCTATGTTTACATATCGAGTCTGTTATTTGTATTCACCAACATTATGTTGACGTTTTATTTTTAAAAACTTTTCAGGTAATAATGAAATATAAAGGAGAAGCAAGATTAGAAATTCTTGGCCTATGATGCCTTGAATATGATCTTGTAGTAAGACCATAGAGCTATTGGAGCTATGCTTCCAAGTCTTGTATAAACCGGATATTATAAAATAATGTATAATATGTGTTTGTTGAAAAGCCGGTTTATTATAATATGAAATAATGATATTCATACTTATACTTATGAATTTTGTGAAATCCTGAAAAGTTATTTATGAAAAGTTATATTATAAAATGTGACAGTGAAGTTTTCATACCTATGCGTATGAACTTTTTATAAATCATGAAAAACAGTTTTCACATCCATGCATGTGAATTATTTATAAAATCATAATTTATGAAACAACGCTTTCGCTGAAACATATTAAAATGAATAATAAACTCTGACCAAGACTGTATTATCCATGAAACCAATTCGGGTCGCAGCGCACGGGCTGTTGAGAGCCCAGGGTGTGACATTCAATTGTAAAAATATGTCTCACTTTTTTATAAAACCTAATAACTTAGTCATTTGTAAAAGAGGACGTCAACAAGCCCAAATGCAAAGACAACACAGAATTACAAAAAAAATTACTATTCTCCCTTATAATCTTTAATATATATGTGTGTGTAAAATAAGTTTGTGAATAGTTAGTGTCTGGTTACTCTCTTTGAATTAACTTGTTAAAAACCCCATCAAAGTTGGCTTGATTTAACTTGAATTAATGCAATTATCTGACTCGGATGTCTTTAACCGTGTTGGTGTTTAATCTTTATTTAGGTCAGGAATGTCAAGAGTTTTGGGTTGATATTTTGTGGGTTTAAAGGCTCTTCTTTATAGAGGTTGGTGGTGATGAAATCTTAGTGGTTATTTTTAGGAATTCTTTGATAGTCTTATATCTATTCTATTAAATGATTAAAGGTTCAATTGTTTGGTAGTCTTTAACGACAACCCTAAATCTTTTGGTAATTTTCTAATGATTAAATTGAAAATTTATGCTGAATCATTTAGAACTATTATTATTATAGAAATATTTACGATATTAAACATATTATTTGAATTAGGGGTGTCATTTTTAACCGAACCCGAATACCGAACCTAATTAAAATTAACCCGAACCCGAATAAATGTTAACCAGATCTAGTGATAAACCCGAACCAAAAGTTTTTAAATGGTTTGGTAAATGGTTAATTTTTTCAAAGATTTGGTAACCCGAATAACCCGATTATGTATATCATCGACTTATTAATATGTTATATGCATGTATATATGCATTTATTATTTTAAATATCACTCTTAATAATGTTTGTTAAGTTAAAACTTTATATGTTATGTGTATGTATATATGCATTCTTCCACATGTATATATTTGCATTATCTGTAAGCTATCTCGGTTTTCATATTTCAACTTATATATGCTATGTGTAAGTATCTATGCATTCATTATGTTTATTTTATATGCGTATACATTAACATGAGAAAAATATTTATTTTATATTATGTGTATGTATATATTGTATAACCTTTCGAGTGTTTTTAGTGTTAATTTTAAGTTGATCGTTAAGTTAATTTAGTATAACCCGAATACCAATTAATACCAACTCAAAGAACCCGATTACCAAAACCCGAATACCGAATACAAATAACTTAAATGGTTCGATAATCGGGTTTATTTTAATGTCAAAAAACCCAAACAACCCGACCCGAGGAACCCGGAACCCGATTAACAAACTCAAACGACACCCCTAACTTGAATTAAAAAAAAAAAACTCACATTGGCCTTAAAATTCACTCATTAACACAAATGAAACCCATAGATTTAAATATAAGTATAAAAACTTGTTATTAATTTTTTTATAACAAGTAAATCCCCCTACCTTTAATAATAAATATATTTTCACCAAACATAAATCGAAATGAATCATTAATACGTCCAAACTACGTTATAAAAAGGTCTCCAACATGGATTGATTATTAAAGCAAGTCTATCATTTCCACCAAGAATCAAAGAAAAATGATCCAAGAATCCAATTAGACAGTTGTATTTATAAATCAAGTGCGACAAATTGTGTCATTACAACAACATTAAACAAACCCATTTCGTTGGCACAACAAAAAACCCAAATTTCAGAATTTGTTTCCACCTTTTAAAAATCAAGAAAACCCCTTTCCAGAGAGAGAGTTCATCTGCACCGCCCACCCAGCGATTCATCAGCATTGTTTCCCGGTGAATCAGTTCCTATTCTTTAGGGTTTACAGTTCCATCAAAACAAGAAATTTGATCCGTGTTTTATTCGATCCGCCTTTTCGTATCTTCTCTAGGGTTTGTTCTTGTTCTTGGGGTTTGTCTGAAGAATTTGGTTTTGTTTTTCAAGCAAAACAAGGGTGAAATTTGTCGGAAGAGGAATAAGAATTGTCGATACGGGTTAACTAAATTGGTGGGTGATCAGGTCTTCTGGGTGTAGAAGAAGATCTGAAGAAATATGAGCGCATCGAGGTTCATAAAGTGCGTCACTGTCGGCGATGGGGCTGTCGGAAAGACGTGTTTGTTAATTTCTTATACCAGCAACACTTTCCCCACGGTGATGATTCTAATTTCCTTTTAATTTATGGGTTATCGTTGATTTTTTAAAAATAACTGCCGACGAATGTGAATTTTCTGTCATTGTTGTTCTTGGTTTTATTGGTGAAAGATTTCAGTGGTTTTTGGATTGATTACTTTGTGTTTGTAAAAAGAAATGATCTTATATTATTGACATTCTTTTTCTTGATCCGATTTTGTCTAAAGATGATAAATATACTTGATTTTATTTGATGTTATTGATTTGATAGTTGAAATATTTTAATTTTGATTACTTCTGATTTATAGAAAAAACACAATCTGCATATGATGGGATTCTTTTGGGGTATCCAATTGGGTTCAACATTTTGTTGATAAAGATGACGAATTTGCCTGAATCTTTTTAATATTTGTTTTTTGTGTTCATTGGTATGGTTTTTTTAACCCTCATTTGGTTAATTCCATTCTTACTTAGAAAAAAGGAAAGCCTATTTGATGCATTCCTTTTGGGTATCCAACTTGATTTAAATATTTTATGTATGCAGATAAAGAACTTGCCTGAATTTTTTAAAAATTTTATTGATCTGTTCTTGTTGATTCCCATATATCAAAGAAAAGAAAAGCAGGTGTATGATGACATACTTATTACCCGGTTGGGTCATGCCACCACGCTTTGTTACTCGGGCAAAAGGGTGATCTATTTGCCAGGGGTGATCCCAGGTGACCGGATGTTTGTTGTTAAAAAAAAAAACATACTTATTGGTAACCAGTTTGGTTTGAGATTTCTTTAAAAGAATTTTATCATGTTCTTGTTCTTGTTCTTGATCAAAGACTTAAATGCTCTTTTGGTTGATTCTATCTGCTTTATGAGAGGAAATAACTTTATGATCACATTGTTTTTGAGTAGTCAATTTGGTGTAAGATTGAACTTTTTCCTGCTTTTGGTTTTCAACTAAATACTTTAGTTCTTTAATGCACACAAATTTTATAAAATTTATAAAAAGGATGACAAAAATCCAGTAAAATGATGTGAATTGTTGTGGGTATTCAATTCGGTTTGGAACCTGTTGATAAAGATGATGAATTTATGAACCTTTTCTTGTTTGTGTTCTTGGTTCTCTTTTCAGGCATCAAGTTTATCAAAATTATACTTTTGTTTATGTGGAACAATTGTCCTATGATCATTAATATGAATTACATAGCTTCAAATCACGGGATTTGAGATTAACATTTTGTTTATTGTGGTGTTTACAGGATTATGTTCCAACGGTATTTGATAATTTCAGTGCTAATGTAGTTGTCAATGGAAGCACGGTCAATCTAGGCTTGTGGGACACTGCTGGTAACCTCTGGAAAATGTGTATTAATTAACTTCATAATATTTGTTTAAATAATACATTGATCATGTGTAGATTTACATTTTATGAAACAGGGCAGGAGGATTATAACAGATTAAGACCGTTGAGTTATCGAGGGGCTGATGTTTTCATTCTAGCATTCTCACTCATTAGCAAGGCCAGCTATGAAAATGTCTCTAAGAAGGTGAAATTATTTTCACTTTAGATATATGAAAAAAAATTTTCTTTATATGCAAATCCTGTAATGCCTGCGATAATATGAACCTAAGGTTGTCAGGTTCTTTTTTTTTTTTTTTTATCTCAGTGGATTCCTGAGTTGAAGCATTATGCCCCTGGTGTCCCGATCGTTCTTGTGGGGACGAAACTAGGTGAGTTATTGACTTATTTCGCTTAATTTCTTTTTCAGCCATAAATCATTGTGGCCATGATATATGTGACGTCCAAAAATTATATTTTTGCCATGTAAATTAATGGTGTTTTTTGGTATTTGAAGTCGTTAAAACCAGCAAATGATACGAGATAACAATATGTTTTTACAAGTTCCAAAATCATCATTTTGGCCTGGTTGATTGCTGGTCACCTTTGAAAAATGAGGCTTAACTAACTTCATAATATTTGGTTAATATAGTATTCCTATAATGAAATTATGATTTGAGCGTATTATAGTTTTAATTGAATTGGATTTCTAATACGTTGTAGATCTCCGGGATGACAAGCAGTTCTTTGTAGATCACCCTGGTGCAACTCCTATCACTACTGCACAGGTACTGCACTCATACCCTGATATGGTATGGCCAAAATAATAGAGGTTGCGATTTTGATGTGTTTGCTTATGAATTAGTCGACCCGTTTTGACTTCTGTACAAAAGTTATTTGATATTTTTCTAATGCAAAATCGTTGATCTATCTTGTGAATTTTGTAGGGTGAGGAATTAAAGAAGACAATTGGAGCTCCTGAGTACATTGAATGTAGTTCAAAAACACAGTTGGTAAGTTTAATCTTTTATTTATTTTATTTTAAAAATTTTGTTAGGGTTATGTTAAATACAGTTTCTTATTTTTGTTTCAGAATGTGAAGCAAGTTTTTGATGCTGCTATTAAAGTCGTTCTGCAGCCTCCAAAGGGGAAGAAAAAGAAGGGAAAGGCTCAAAAAGCATGCTCAATATTGTGATCAATAAGATGAAAACTAGTTGTATTTCACTGTTGTTCCGAACTTATCTTGTCTTGAATTCATTTTTATACGTTTGTTGATTTGTATTTTGATCTTTTAAGTACTTGAAGATCATGATGTACTAATCATGTATTTCGGTCAAATATTTTGTATTTCAATTGCTCCTTTTTATTTGTGATTGTGTGTTGTGTTTGTTCGCGTTTGTGATTAAGGATACAAACTTACACAGTATATTTTTACTGGAGAATGATAAAGACAAACTTTACTCGTGTTCCAGACTTGCAGTTAAAATAGAAAGTCTACTGCGAAGTCATCGTCTCAAAGTCATCGTTTGAAGTTAAACATTATAATGATTTCAACATTATTTTCACAGAATAAGTAAAATTATGTTAAAGTTAACGTAATTTTACTTTTACCCCTTGATGATCTACACATATACATCATGTGTCACCAAAAACTGAGGCGTAAGAATACTTTACCCTATTTTTATTATATATAAAAATAACTTATTAAATTGTATAAAATGTATACATAAAAATAACTCATGTGTTGTGTTTGTTCGCGTTTGTGATTAAGGATACAAACTTACACAGTATATTTTTACTGGAGAATGATAAAGACAAACTTTACTCGTGTTCCAGACTTGCAGTTAAAATAGAAAGTCTACTGCGAAGTCATCGTCTCAAAGTCATCGTTTGAAGTTAAACATTATAATGATTTCAACATTATTTTCACAGAATAAGTAAAATTATGTTAAAGTTAACGTAATTTTACTTTTACCCCTTGATGATCTACACATATACATCATGTGTCACCAAAAACTGAGGCGTAAGAATACTTTACCCTATTTTTATTATATATAAAAATAACTTATTAAATTGTATAAAATGTATACATAAAAAATATTTATATGTATGCCTATATAATTTATTAAAATAAAAATACAATTGTAAAATTAATCAGGATCCAATCCAAAGCATATCGATGACTGTATTCATGGATTTATTGCTAAAATTCATAACAAACTTCACGGTGTTATTTAAAAGTGGCATGATATGATATATGCTAACAAATTCATGATGCAAGAACTAAATCTGTTATTCAATTATATATTTAAATTAATAATGTGGTATAAAAAGTATCAGAACAAATTTAAGGACATTTGAAAGCATATGAATGTATGATCATTATATGATTAAGAATCCGATATGTATAAACTTAATGATGATCATGTTTCATAAAATGCAGATCAAGATCAAAAGAACTTCAAATCAAATAGCATCATTTTCCTATAAAATGAAGGTTACTCGTATTTCTTACCAGACATGTCACAAGACATCATTATGAATATAGAACAAATACAATATATTATATCAACAATTTAAGTGTTAATAATACTTAATAAAAATAAATCTATATCTATATCTATACTACCTAATAAAATAATAACAAATATGCCACTTGTCACTCTCATATTCATGTATCATCAATTTTTGCCACATGTCTATTTTATATACATTCATTATTAAATTTTGACACTTGTAACTCTTATATTAATCTCTCATTTAATTATATTTTACTAATTCTCTCTCATATATATTGTTAATAATTATAAGTAGATTTCAATTATATCTTATTTTAAAATATAATTTTATAATTTTTAAGTATTTATTATTTATAATTTTTAAATCTTAATTAATTTCTTATTTCACTAACAGCTGATATGATATTCAACGTACAAATTTTGATAAAACCATTGGTTTATAACAAAATAAATTTAGTCAATTCATATTAATCTTTTTTAAGTGTTCATTAATCGTTCAAAATAACTTTAATAATTATTCAAATAGTATTTTACCTATCAAATATCAATTATGCAATTACTAAACTTTCGAATTGTTGTTTTAATGCTTAGAGTATTTGTTAATACATACCTTGATCATCTTATATCAAAATATCGTTTTATATTTTTTAAATTATTAGTTCTAATTGTTTAATATTTTATATTTATTCCGTGTAATACACGGGATAATAACCTAGTATATAAATAAATAAATAAATAAGGATTCATCCATAGTTCAATGAGGTGGAAAAGCATAAATGCTAGTTGGTGTGATAAATGTCCCATGCGTTTATGCATTTAAACCCATGACTATCACAAACAAAACCAGCGCACATCATTTATGAGTATGTAAAGCTTTCTTGTGAGCCATACAAGCTCCCCGTCACTTTCTTTCAGGTTCAGCTAATAAATAAAACTACCCTTTCATGTCCAGTTTGCATGCAACTGTGTTAGGACTTAGGATCAGCTAAAAAGTTATTGCAAACAAACAAATCACAAAGACACAAACCACAAAGTTTCTTGACAAAACACAACTTTATAGTATTATAGTAATATGCCTCAAAAAGACAAAAACAGAACAGAACGAAACTAAAACAAACACAGCATCCTAACACAAAGTGTTCTCACAATATATACAAAACATAACATTCATATTATTTGATTATAAACCATGGTATTCTACCACTCGAGCAAATCTTCGGCCAGCATCACGGTGATGATGGTCCCATAAGATTTTCAAAACTGTACCATCTTACCTAAGATACGAAAACTTTTTTTTTCTTTTTTTTTTCTTGTCTGGGGTACTACTGTACATGCAAAGGGGATTTAAATGAAGGCTAACGAAGTTTATTCTGAGCAACAGCCTGGCAAAGCTCAAGCTCTTCGTCATAGAACAACACACGGTTGGAGGCAAATGGTTTGCAAATTGGTTTTGGTACCAGAGATGGAACAATGTACCTAGGAGCAAATGCTGATTCTTGAAATAGAACTGCTGCAATTTGACGCATTTCAGTTAACCTTAGGCGGGAAGGGGGACGTGGCCCATGCCTAGGTGCTTTTGGAGTGTTTGGTAGTTTTAAATCTTTACTTTTATCATCACCTTTGCTACAATAGATTGAGAATCATGTCAATAGAAAATGGATTATAGAACAAAATGCTATCTTTCCAGGAAAAAAACAAGAAACTGAAAATTGAGATATTTACCATACAAAAGGCCAGTGTTCGGTTGGTAGTGGTGTTGATGTGCATAAGATTTCTTGTCTAGATCTATCTGGTGTGGTGTAGTTAAAATAAAATTGCCGAGCGATCACAACCTAAAGGATAAATATGCAAAGCATTTTTTTTAATTTTGTTTTTTCTGTAATCAGTAGACCATGGTGCTACCTGCTAAGTACATAAATAAAAAAGGAGAAAAAAAAAATAAAAAACTCACAGCTTTTCTGACTCTTTCAGATACATGGAAAACAGCTCTTAGTTGGTCATGGTGGAGGTGACAAAGTATCTTAACCTAGAATTACAGAAAAATACAGGTCAAATACACAATAGAAATACTAAAAAGGTATACCAAATTTACTCCAAACATTGTCAATAAAAGTAAAAGGAATAAAATGGATCAAATAAATCAGACAGGCAACACTGGTGCGACATAGGTTCAGAAAGCAAGATACAGTATACTAAGAAACATGTGGCATGCATGTGGATAGAAAAGGACAAGTTGGACTTACTGGTTATTGTTGTCACTGTTTGATACTATTATAATACTAGATTTGATTTTAACCAACAGCAAACAGGTTTATCTCATCATCTAACATCTATAATTGATGTTTCTAAAGAATGTAATTTATCCCAATCAATGATTTCCCTTCTTCCCTGATTATGTAACCTCAAAAAAGCCTTAGAACGGCATTGTTAATGACATGTTACATTGACTTGATTCTGTGGCCACAATATTCATTCACACAAGGGTCTACTCCTGAAAGTTTATTGTTAAATACTTATCAATGATTTACAGTTTACACAACAAATTCCAATTCTAATTCTAATACTATTAACTTATTAAGTTAAACCGTGTACTAATCAATTTATAATAGAAATGAAATGTGAGTTACCAGCAATTCCATTGGGAGAGATTCAAGCCTGGACTCATAATCTGAAACATCTGGCATCTTGGGCGTCCTCAGTAAATTATTCTCCTTGAGCAGATCAACTGATCCTGCCACATGATTATATTTGAACTTTTCAGGTGATAAAATGAAAGGGATGTCATTGTCGCATTCATTCTGAACCATAGTATCACCCTCTGTATTCTCTGCATCCATAACATCACTTTTTTTCTTCCCAATATCTAGACATGACTTTGAAGTTGACACCTTGCTATTACGAATCTGAGCAAGAGCACCGGGCTTCAAATACTTATTAAAACTACTGATCTGCCTCTTCCGCTTTGAAGCCTTGGACAATTTCTCTTTAGGGGACACTTTGCCCATTCTACTTCCTCTGCTGCTTCTCAAATCCAGACTGACATTAAACTGAATGCAACATGCAGTGCAACTAAACCAGTGTAATCAGTTAGTCACATCAGAAATCAATCAAAAATACCATCTTTAACCAACAATAATTCTAACAAAATCTACACACAGACTGCTAAATACAGGTTTACAAAATCAGATACATTAATTCAATTTTAAATATGCAAAATTGAAGCTGAAAGCAGATACGGTACAACTAGTTCATGCTTGATCACCTATAAAATTCAAAACCGTAGATGATATCATCATACAGATGCACGAAATACAGAACTAATCACAAACGAGGCATTTTAAAGGGTTTAAAACGACCAGAAATCGATATCTACAGGTATACACGTAAAACAACGAGAAATCGATATCTACAGGTATACGAGTATCAGTTAATCAATTCATATCGAATTATGAACTAATCGAATGTTAATTAGCAAAAGGAAGCAGACGAACCAGTGGAGAGAGAGGAAGCAGAGAGAGAATGAAGAAATTGGGGGAAATGGAGGTTGCTAGGGTTTTAAATCTTCAATTTGAATTTATTCTGATTGCCCGCCAAATTATTTTATTTTAGAAAGAAAATAAACAAAAAAAATATACAGTAGATCTCTTTGTGTTGACGTGGCGATATATTATTGGTAATTAGTGTAGACTTGTACGTGAGTCATGGAGAATCCAAAGTCGGTTCTCTGTCCCACTGGGCCGATCATACGGCCGAAAATCCCGCTATATTTAATTTAAATTGTTTTTTATTGTATACAATTATATTTTGATATTTAAAAAATAATAATAATAAAACCTTTGTTCTCTTTAAAAAAATATTTATTAGCAATTGTTTAATCGGGGGAAAAATTTTGAATATGATATTTGGTAAGATAAAATAGCAACATTTGAATATGATATGTAATCAAGCTCATTTTATACAAAAATTCAATGTTTAAGTTTGATTAGGTTTGTTTAATACTTTATTATTTAAGTAGTTTATTTCTATTATTAATCTTATTAGTATACATGATTTAATAACATTTATCATAAATTTATGCTTAATAAAAATCATGAAAATAAAATGTTAGTTGAGGCACTTAAGTATGTTCGAGCTCAATAACTAAATAAGCTATATTTCAGGATTCGAACTCATACTTTGACTCGTTTGGTCCGTCTCACTCGGTCTCTTTTTCGATCTGTTTTTGAATAATTTACAAGCCATATAATTTGATGCATTTTTGTATGATCTATTGAATGAACCATTGATGAATCCTACCTTCTTTGAAAATAAACGTCTGTTAATGCTTCATTGATCTGCAATTGTCTTGGATAATCAAAGGGATGGATCATCGCCAGCCAATGTGAAAGGAAGCAACTAATGTTTTTGTTGTTTTTTTGGAATCACATTGATATCATGTAGAGTTGGTATTGTTCACATATTAATTATTATGTCACAACTGTATAAATATATATAAATATATAATAACAACAATTAAATATATACAAAGAATAACAACGATTAGGCATGTATACAAACAAATAAGCCACTTAGAAAACGAGCTTGAATGGAAGAAAAAGTTAAATAAGTAATTAAATATAGGAATAATATAATTGATGTTATATTTTAGGTCAAAAATATATCTGAGGTCAAACATTGATGAACAATGTTCAGTATCTGTTAACATAATATGTAATTGGTTTTAAAAAGTAAACATCTAAAAACAGTTCTATTGATTCGTTTACTTTATCAGTTGATGCTCTCTTTCATTATAAGTTCAGAACTATCTTTTTTTAATGTTTACATCCTCAGAAAGAATTTGTGTTCATTTTGAGATTTATGTATGATATTGAATAGTGTAGAAGTGGTGTTTGACAAATTATGCCTTAAATCCTTTTTTTTCAACATATATTTTATCTGCCTATTTAGTTCTTATTTTATTCATTTGATAATTTTTCATATTATTCGTGTAATACATGAATATATAATCTAATTGAGTATTATGTTGTTATATTCTGTCTATGCGCAAATGCAAGCTAGATTATTAGCTCAATATGTAATACGCAAATGTCTAATATAGTTCACTAGAACGTTGCTATATTTTGTCTATGTGTGAATGCAAGGTAAGATTATTAGCTCAACAAACTAAAATAGACCAGGGGTCTTCTTCCGTATTTTGTTTGGCCACCTCTACCGTATTTTGTTTGGCCGGTTTGAGGGTGGAACCGGTTCCGGGTTTTCCGGTTCCAGGTCCGTTGGCCACCTCTACAATACGGTGCATGACAATTAACATATTTCAATGAATGCAATTTTTTAATGACACGTGTTTCCTACCTTTTGGATGCAATTGTCCAACGTCGGACTCCGCCAACCGCCTTAAGAAACCATACCCCGTGATACGCAGGAACCCTATGGAATGGGTAAAAACCTCCCCCCCCCCCAAATCAAAATCAAACCTAAAATAAATCTTAAGCTGACCCTTAACCTGATGTCCTTTAAACTTGTCACAAGATAGATTCAAACTTATGACTTTTACAATAGAAGGTGAGAGCCGTAACTATTTGGCTGGGTTTGCAGGACACTTTGATATATCACTTAACCGGGCACTTGTAATAGTTTGAACAAACATCACTTTTGTAAGAGACAATCGCCACCAATGAATTATGAGTTTCCACAGTGACGAACAACGAGCTTTATGAAAAGTATGTTTTACCAAGTAAAACAGAAGATTGTGGGTAAATTACATACTTTAAGGCAGGTTTGACTATAACCTTAAGCCTGTAACGACTTAAAAAAGATTAGATAGCAAATTGAAAGTGTATATATATTCAAAACTGCAGGTAAATAAAGGGTGCATTACAAAGCACAATCATTCATTTCACTGGATCATGTCTCACAGGTCCAAGCATAGTTTTCAAAAGCCCCCGGACGCTCGCCTAGGCCCCAAAAAAAAGCCAGGCGTCTTATGGCAACCTAGGCGCACTCCAGTGACTTTCCGGCTAGATTCCAGTAGAATTTTGGAATATCCAGCAAAGTTCAAAAAAATCCAACCATAAACCAGTCTAAGACAACCATAAAAAGGTTTTATATATTAAAAACTCTATAAAACTAGATAATTAAATGTTTTATAGTTAGACTTTATATAGCTTTTTAAAATTTTTAAGCTTAAAACATGTCAAACCTCTAAAACTGGTAACTTAATACTATGCGCCTAGTTTAAAAAAGATCTTGCTTTTTTTGCGCCTTACGCTAGGCTCTGGGCGCGGCTTATGAGCCTTGTGCCTTTGACAACTATGGGTCCAAGCCATCTCAAACGAGATAAAAAGAACCTGGAGACTTCCTCTTATCAGAGCAACACGAGTGTGGTAATGTTGGGACTTGGGAGTAAATCACAAAATTCTCCAGCAGCATATTCATCAAGTCAAACATAAACCAACCATACGGAAAAGACAAAATTTAAAACACAAAAGTAAAAATTTTTAAATCCAACAAACCCATACTACTGTCATAATAATTCTATCTATTTGGTGTTTCTTCCAGTCATTATTAGTTTTTTTTTTTTTTTTTTTTTTTTTTTGTCTATCCATGTGCCTCTCAAAACATCATTTCCATGGGAATCAAAGACATACCCATATCATCATAGCCGAGATCCACTCTTCTCAAACCACGAGTATCAGTTAACAAACTCAGTTGTTATAAGCTTCAAGCCGCAGTTGCATGGTCAAAACGAGCCTGTTGACTAGTCACACCAATAGCCTCCTCACGTCCAGTGAATTCCTCAGAACTCGACCTGCTTAAATAAATTTCAACACTATGAACCTGATTTGGTGAAGTTGGCTCATGCAGTGCAAGACCCTGAACCTGTGACACCAACCCTTCATGATTTGCGTGAGGGCTTGATGGATTCGAGAATTGACCAGGAGCAGGCATTATCCATTTCATCCAATCATTGCGTCTACGTATCTTGTCACCCTACAAGCCACAAGGTATAATATCTTAGGATATTACTACATGAATTTTGAAGAAAAAATTTGGAGCAAGAAAAATAACACATTTTTAAATAGATACTGATGCAATTTATTAACAAAATTTGCTAAAAATCACATTTGTAACTAGCGGTGTACAAATTCAGATATTCAGAGTTTCAGGTATGCGAATTTTTTGGACATAATATTTCAATATCCAAATCCTGTCATATGCCAAAATATCAATGCTTTAATATTTTAGAAAAAGATTAAAAATTAAAAAAAAATATTTCGGATATCAAAAATATCCGAAATATTTGAAATATCCGAAAAATTAACGAAATATCCGAAATATCTGAAAAAATATCCAAATATAAAAACTACTTCGGATAATTTGAATTTGGTTTTGGATACGTATCTTTTTGAACACCTTAAAATAATTCTTACCTGCACTTCCACGACATTTGAAATTCGCATAGCATCTAATATTACTTGGACGTTATCCGTCAAATAAGAAACCTGTAATAGTGCAAAACAGCATGTCATGTTTATATATAATTAAAGATGAAGTAAATGTACCAGGTCTAAATGAAAGATAGAAAAAACCAACATCAACACAATAAACTTCTTTAGGCAAAAGAGAGTGGAGATTAAAAATTGACTTATAGGTTAAAGACTGAAAAACAAACATTTGAAAACATAAAAATAAATCGATTGATCGATCTACAAAAGATTACTCAAAAAGAGCAAAAAAACATCATGATGATGAAGCTTATCAAATAAAAGTTCATGCATTATGTAGGTCTAAAAGTGTATTAATTTGTACAAAAAACTAAGGTGCATTATAGAAAAAACTATTTAAAATGGTGGCATTTAGCCCTAAATGTTCAGTTGTTCACGGAAGAAAAATCACTGAAACACAGGCGAGAATAAAGAGGCCGATCAATGAGACACTATTATTTACAGAAAAAGAAGCCACATGATGTTAGTAAAACAAATTAACTGCAAGAACATCCCCTTATATAAGACAAATGTAAAATTTAAACTGGCTACACAAAAGACATTACATGTTGATTATGCATTTGAATTTGATGAAGGATAATATTTATGTTCTTGATTGACCTCATAATGCAGCTTGCATTATCACATAGATAAATTGTAGAAGCATATGAATCAAATTGCATGAGTGGGTTTAGAAAAAGGAGGTACTTTTACATGTATGATGCCACAAGATATATTCAAGGTCCATTTTACTTATGAAAGAAAAATCATTAGATTGTTTACAAGCTCATTTGTGGTAATGAGTTTAAAGACATTCTAGTTATTGAATGTGGTTATGAAATAAAGTCACATGAAAGATTTAATATTTTACATATTAATAATTTAAAACCATGTCATATTTATGTCTCTATCAATAATAAATAGTTAAATACATGAAAATGATATGTACTTGTTGACAGAGAAGTAAAGTAGTTGAATAAAATCTCATATAACTAAATCCAAGGAAAACTGCTGAGTTGTATTAAAAAACAACACAACAATTGAAACAAATTCTGCCCAAACATCACATTATTACAATTTTAAGACATGTAAAAAACTGAACACAAGCTGTCCATCCATGCAGTGATGTTTGAGTGCTTGAGATGCAAAAATGTTTAACATTGTAAAAACTGCAAAAATATGAACTTAAGAAACAAAAGAAAGCATAACTGATTAAGTGAATGAATTAACAGAATTGTTCTGAGAAACTCACCTTTTTGAAACCAGCTATTAAGCTAACAGATACCCAACCCTGTTCATCCATGTTCTGTCTCAAGTAAGTATCTTTGACCAAGTTCTCGTTACTACAGACAAACATTAGCCATTAAAACTTCGGCATCACCATACATGTAAAGTTTCTAGTAATATCCAAATACCACATTTTATTTTGCATTTGAAAAACGGCATACCTGAAATAGTAATCGATTTGGTTCACTATATTAGCATACAACAGAGGATCATGACCAGGAAAGTACAATTGAGGTGCACCATAAGGCATCGCTGGTAAAGGTGAACCAGAATAATAAAGTACAGGAGGTGCTACATCTGCGAAAAGATAAAGATTATGTAAAAGCGCATAGTTTATATCCCGACAATTTGGTGATATAGAACCTCACCAGGGTACATCATGTTGTGGCCAAAAGGTTGTACTGGCACATGCATCGGTGGAGGAATATATGAATTAGAAATATGTACAGCTGGCCGTATATAGCCCCTTGAGAGACCTCTCTGAGATTGCAAGTGTGCATCTCTGTTATTAAAGCTTCTACTATGTTGATTCCATTCTTGATTCCCACGATCATGATCCCGCTTCCCTCCATAGTTATGATGATATGAACCACCGTTTCCTCTTCTATATGAACCCCTTTGATGATGGTGATCATTACCACTTTGAGAAGGCGATCCAAAGCCTCCTTTTGGCGACTCTTTATGTGCATGGTCTCTTGGAGAAGGCTGCTCAGCAGCATTTCCTGGCTTTCCCGATGTATTATGTGCTGATTCCACTACTGAATCCTTGCTTGTTGGTGGTGGTTGAGAAACCATCCCATTAGCTAATGCATTTGCATTAGAATTGCCACCACCTCGTTTCATGGACTTCTGCCTGGGTGGTGCCAGATGGTTTGGAGTTGGAGTAGAATTCAAACTGTTGGCATTTGCCTGTTTATGTGATGGAGATAAACTTCCTGTAACCTACAATGTAACAAAGGTATGTATACATGTCATCATATCTACGATAATTGCATAAAGCCCAAATAAAAATCAGCCATTTCACTTATTAAGGGCAATCTATGAACCAGCATATGAGAACTGTAAATTGTATTTAATGGAAATAAGCATGTGTTGAGAACGTCTTATGTAAAAACTAAAAACCCTATCATTCATTAGTATCTGAATTTATGGGTATGTTTTAAATCAATTTTCATCTACAAATACACAAGTGAACATCAATATGCCAAATTCCTACAGATTAAAGAATCCAAAAGAATATTATCAACAGCTACACGCCAAAAACAATAATGGTGCTACTACCTGCAATGCAGGTGGAAATGACACAGCTGACAGCGCTTTTAACGACTCTGATGAGGATGATTTAAGCGTCGGCTTAGTTGACTCACTGAGCGCAGGCCAAGCTTCATCCATGACTGGACTTACAGCATCCACAACTACATTTGAAGGCCTGTTCCACGCAGGCTTCTTAGATGCATCAGCCTGATCTTCGGTACCCGAATCATCAACAGAGCTAACCGCTTCCGGTACCGACTTAGACCAATCAGAAGAAACATTACTAACATGCTCCGGAACCGACACCGGAACCGCCGGAGCAGAATCAGAACCAACTGTTGCCACCGAAACCGGAGAAACCGATTCCGACTCACCGCCGCCGCCGCGAACAATCTGAATCCACGGCGACGTAACCCCTCGTTGCAAACCGTCGGCAGATTGAACGTTTGTGGCAGCCATAGGGTTTTATTCAAACAAAAACGACTCAAATTCTGACCGTTTCAAATACGATTTATTGATTGATATATCAGACTCAAATTAGGGTTCTAGGTCGATAATCGATCGCCGATATCGTATATATGAAATCAAAACCCAGTAACGCAATCAAAATTGGGGATTAAAACGAGAATCAAAGTAATGAACGGAGAATGCTATGTAATGCTATGCTGTGGTTTGCTAGGGTTTGACGTTCCAAAGATTTTCGCTCCGACGGATCACCAGAGGATCCGATCACACACAACAGCACGGAGGCTGATGCACATACAAAACACGCACAAATGGTAACGGGGCTGTGTCTCTATCTGTATCTCTTCGTGATTTACGCTTTATGGGTAATGAAATGTCGATTATGCCCCTTTTTACAGTGGGTTTTGACTTGGAGATCAGGGCGTAATGGTGTTGATCCAAGGGTATTTTCACGGAATTTTGTATATGTTGCCTGTGAGATTAGTTTTGCTAGAATTTTAGGTGTGTAACGTACCCTGTAACTTCAGTTAAATCATGTTCAGCCCTTGTATTGTTGTAAAGTTATGTGTACCCCACCACACTCTTATCATTTTAAGTATACGTCACACAAACAACTAAAATTATCATCTCATCTTCATATATATATATATATATATATATATATATATATATATATATATACTTGTTAGATGTCCGCACGATGCGGCGGGAAATATAACACTTAAGTTGGTGATTTTAAATGCTTGTATGGTTCGTTTTTGAGTCATAACTACAATAAAAGCAATTTTTTTAACTTAGTAAATTAAAAATGACTTTAACTTTTAGCATAAAAGGTCAAATGTGCCAAAAATGTGAAGATGTGATTAATTTGTTTTAAGGGGTTTTCTTTTATAATTACTATGTCTCATATAAATTATTATAAGCTACCAATGTGAGACAATGTGAAAGTAGAAAAAAACTTTTAGATTAGATTTAAAAAGTTGTACCATATGCTATAAGAGTTGTAAAACTCTTAATTTTAAGAAATTTAAGTAAATTACTCTTTTGTCCTTCTTATATGTATTATATAGTGTACGCCCCATTTGTGGTACACGCATATAATGTATATATATGTGTGGGCCCTTAAGGGGCAAAAGTAAAAGTGCATTAATTTTAACGTCATTTCAATTATTTTGTGAAAATAACGTTAAAATCATTGGAATGATCAACTTCAAACGATAACTTTGAGCCGGAGACTCTTTCGGAGCAGCCTTTCTATCGCAATTGGGATAGGGTTAAGGTTTGTATCTATCATTCCCCCCAGACCCTACTAATAAATGAAAATATATTGGGTAAGGTTGTTGTATATGTATTATATATTAATATAGATATGTAATCATCACCCCTTATTACTTTATTGTGTAATTACCTTTATTTAGTTTTTTAATTTTTAAATTAAAGCCTTGTATTAAACATTAAAATAAAATTACATTCCTTTTTTTAAACAAGTTACGTATAAAACTAAGTTTTTTTTTCCTAGCAGGTTCAACCAAATATCTTTAAGCATGTTATGTATTTTCATATTTCGGATCTCGACGCCTATTGTAATTCTTTCATTCGGTGTAACCTCTGTAACAGTAACGTTGATATCTTCATAATTTTGACAAATAGTTTTTCTTTGTCCTTCAAATCATGTTATGCAAAATAATACAAATATACATAGCGCTCAAATTTTATCTTTCTCCCAAATCCTACATATATTTATACACCATATGTCATTTCTTTTTAAGCACGCAGAATGTTCGTTCCACATCCTTTCTCACAGCCTCTTGAGTCTTTTTAAAGTAATTTCGTTTTTCATCGTCTTCACGAATACATGTAAAATATTTGACAAACGTAGCATGGTCTGGGTAGATACTATCGGCAAGATAACACCCTTACTTACAGTATGTATCGTTAACATAATACAAAGACCCTAGTGCGACTCCGTCTAATGTCGTCAAATATCGACAATTGATCTAAAACATTTATATCATTATTCGATCCGAAAAACCAAAGTACGCATGTCATATCCAAAGATCATTAGAGGTCACCGCCTTTCAAACACTGTTGTAGGATGTTGGTGGTCATCTCGTTGATGAAAGCCTCGCCAAAGCCGAGGGACAATTTTGTCACTCCCAATCGATGATTTCGAGCATCCCTGGAAAGCCGTGAACATATTCATGAACTGCAAATATTTGTTGAATGTCGCTCCATGTTGATTTCTCAAATATCGAGGGTCGTATAATGTTATAACACCTTTGAAAATAATGAAATAATCAACAAGTAAATTAAGTAAACAAGTTAAAACCTTTAAATATATTACACCTTTAGAAAAGTTGCAAAGACTATCTCGCGAATCACTACATGTGTCGTACGCCAACGAACGAATAACACTTGTACACTTTGTAGAGATGTGAAAATTTTGAACCTGTTGCATATACTTTTTGTTAAAAATACGGAAAAATTTGTTCTATATTGCTAGTTATTTGAGTAAATAAATTGTGGCCCATTCGAAAACGACGTTTAAATTGCTTGTCGTTATAAGTTGGATTTTCACTAAAATAATCTCCAACAAGGTGTTTGTTACCACCTATATGATCACGGTTTATTCTTCTTCTTCCTAAGACTTTTGTAAAGTTTTATTCAATATTAGCCATGACGTATATTACTGTTACTTTAACGACACGTAAAAGCATGAATGTTCTCTTTCATTCCAATCGGATAACGACGATCTCGTTATTTCTTCCTACGAACTAATTTTTTAGTCGATTGTAATATAACGACCCATTTTGGGAAATATTAAAATATAATATAATTGACGTAAAATTATTTGTATTTTATTTCGGTGGGTGTTTTAATAATAATTGGGGGTATTAGAATTAACTAGTAACTAGCTTGATTAGGTTAGTTATACTATTAAATGTTATAAATGTTTGAGGGGCTAAAAGTGTCAATTGGCAAAAGATGTAAATTGGAAGAGATAAAACTTTGACTATGGTCAAAGTTCATATTCCCCTTTTATTTTTGGTGTGTGTCGTTCAAGAGAAGAAAGGGAAAGGAGAAACCCCTGATCCATAAGATTGATCAAATTGGTGCTCGATTTACGGTTTGATCTTGAATGCAAGCGCATAGTTGAGTTCTTCTCTCTTTAAACTACAACAAGGTATGAATTTTTGGGTGCTTTTGGTATAAATTTCGTGGGTCTCACAGGGGGTATGGTGAACTACGAAATTTGGGTGTTTGGAGGGTCTTAAATGTTGTTATTCTTAGTGATAATCATCTAAGAACAACTTTTTGATTGTTTTATTACATGTTGTTGTAAGATGATAAATGGAGTTTTGTAAGGTTCATGATGTATATGAACTAGGTGGTTAAATTTGGTGTTAAATTGTTGGGTGTGATGATTTTATGGGGTTTTTGTAGTTTGTTGGTGAAAATGATGAATTTGTTCATTTATAAACCAAAATGAAGTTTTATAGAAGTGTTATTGGTCAATGACCATAAGGAAATAAATATATGCATATGAGGTGTTTGATGAAATGCCAATTAAGGTGTTTAACTTAAAATGAGTTTTTAAGTTGTGATGGTATGAAATAAGCATATATACATATATAATCATAAATGGTGAATTGGGTGATAATGAATCATTTGGGTGTAAATTAGATGAAATGGTGATAACGGGTCAAGTAGGTTGAAAGAAAGTAAATATGAGTTACTTGTATTGAATATAGTTGTATGTGTGTAATACAACTAGGTAGTGGTGGTGAAAGTCAAGGAACAAGTCAAAGGCTTGGGAAAGAACAAGATGATTTTGATGGTGTTCCTACGGGCTAAGGTGAGTAACCTATTCACTAAATATGCAATCATAAGTCATATTTGTGTTGGTGTTGAATGTTGACTACTTGATTTATGTCTTGTAGTATTTGGTGAATGTTATGTGTTAAATCTATAAAAGTCAGTGTAGGTGGAAACTACATTGCTTGGATAGATTATGAGGTTTTGGTGTTGGTGTTAAAACATGTTAGTTTGTTATTGTGTATGTGGAATATACATTGGTAGGATGAATTGTTGTTTAACTTGACAATGTATGTGGAATATGCATTGTTGGGATAAATTGGTGTTTAAGTTGACAATGTATGTGGAATATGCATTGTTGGGATGAATTGGTGTTTAACTTGAGCATTGTTGGGATGAATTGGTGTTTAACTTGACAATGTATGTGGAATATGCATTGTTGGGATGAATTGGTGTTTAACTTGACAATGTATGTGGAATATGCATTGTTGGGATGAATTGGTGTTTAACTTGACAATGTATGTGGAATATGCATTGTTGGGATGAAATGGTGTTTAAATTTACAATGTATGCGTGAGGATTATGATTGCTAAGGTAGTTATGTACCACATATAGTGGCAATATGAGTGTTTGACTTGAATGTTGACTATTTGTGGTGAGTCTTGTTGTGAATGTTATGTTATAATTACATAACATAATATGGTTTCATTAAGTGTTTGATAACAATTGTTGAAAATAGTCAAACTGTGTGATTGACTAAATTGTTGGAATTAGTCAAACTTGGGTGATTGACCAAATTATTGGAACTAGTCAAACTTGGGTGATTGACCAAATTGTTGAAATTAGTCAAACTTGGCGGTTGACCTATTGTTGAAATTAGTCAAACTTGGTGGTTGGCCTATTGTTGAAATTAGTCAAACTTGGTGATTGACTTATTATTGAAATTAGTCAAACGAGGTGGTTGACCCATTTTTGAAATTAGTCAAATTGGGCGGTTGACCCGTTAGAGGCATCAACTTGTGTGTCTTTGGTGACTAAATTGGTGTATAATTGATGTATGTATGAATTTGGTGTTTGTTGATCAAATGGGTGTATAATTGATGTATGTGTGAATTCGGGTGTTTGGTGATTAAATTGGTGTTGAATATTTGGTGTTGACAATAACATGCAATAGGTGTTTAAATTGCTTAGTTATTGTGATTTGATATGCATATATGTAGGGGTGTTCAAAAAAATCCGAATCCGAAAATCCGAATCCGAAAAAATCGGATATCCGAAATTTCGGATTCGGATACCTGTTTTGAAAATTTTCGGATAGTTCGGATATCCGATATCCGAAATAGTTTTTTATTTCAGATATTTTTTCGGATATTCGAATATTTTTCGGATATTTCGGATCATTTTCGGATATCCGGATAATTTTCGGATATCCGGATAATTTTAGGATATTTGGATATCCGAAATATATATTTTTAATTTTTTTTTTCTGATTAACGGATATCCGAAGTTCGGATATCTGAAACTTCGAATATCCGAAAATGAACACCCCTACATATATGTGGTGTGAAATAATAAGAATAATTCACAAGAGGTGTGAAAGAATAAGAATGATTCACAAGAGGTGTGAACTTCTTGTTCGAAGGTTGACCAAAATTGGTCAAACAATTCATAAGATGTGTGAATGGGGAATAGGTTGAATCACAAGTGGTGTGATCGTCCTATGGTGAATTTATGGAGTTTAGGTAAATCACAAGTGGTGTGATTACCTACTTAGGGAATCCTTGGTGAAAAAGGATGTCTTAAAGGATTGGGTAGAAATTGACCAAATTTGGTCAAACTATTCACAAGAGGTGTGAATATGGAATGGGTTGAATCACAAGTGGTGTGATCTTCTTATGGTGAATTTATAGAGTTTAGGTAAATCACAAGTGGTGTGATTAGCTACCTTGAGAATCCTTGGTGAAAAAGGAGGTCTTAAGGGAATTGTGTGAAATTTGACTTTTAGTTGGTGGTTTCATGTTCTAACACTTTATTGGTGTTTTAAAGTGCTATGAATATGAATTTAATGTGTTGAATATATTGTTGTGGTTGTGCAATTTGAAATCTTTTGTGAAAAGGGACGAGGGGGAGAACAAAGAAAGTTATGTATATGGAAGCAGTTCTGACATGACCATGTTCCCCTGGAACACGCCCATATCATATATGCACATCAGATTTTGAAAACTTTCTGACATGACCATGTTCTCTTGGAACACGCCCATGTTGCAACTGTATCTTTGAAAATGTCATAAATTGACTTATTTCATCTTTGATGTGGATTATATGGGTAAATCTAATTTGTTTGGATAAGAATTGGAGATTTAAGGGGTTTTGGGTGAAAACGACCAGTTAGTAAATCGTTTTGTGTTCGTGTTGAATAATGTTTCCGAATTGTGTTTGGAATATTAATATTGTATTCCATATGTTGTTATGGAATATACTTGGGGATATAGCGGGGTGAACTTAAGTAGTTCTAACGAACTAACGGTTATTTAAATGTGGTGTTTTTCAGGAGAACGTAAAAGGTTGAAGGCGACCGTGATCGGATATCTTGAGAAGGCTCGGATTGAACACGTTTTTGGTTAAAAACCCAACTTTTTGTGAACGGTTATAAATAATGTAAAGTGTGATTATAATTAACATGTTTGTAACCGGTTTTGATGACGGATTAGGTTAAGTTGGGTGTTTAAAATTGATGTTTAATTTTTGAAAAATCTGGGACCAAACTCTGAGGGTGTTTTAAACACGTGTCACACGTGGAATAATTTTGGGGGTTACATATAATAGGAGTTTTAGAGAAAAGAATGGTTATTTTAGAAAGAAAAATGACAATTTAAATAGAAGAATTGTTAATTTATAGTGTATTTTAATTATTTGTTTTTTCTTCAATATGTTACCGTTACTTATTATTATTATTAATATTCAACGACACCTGGCTTCACACGTGACCATTATCACGCCATCCATGGCCACGCGGGTTACGCCTAGGCTGTAGTGGGGAGAGGGGAGGGCGTCACGGGTGCGTGACTGAGGCCCTTCACGCTTTGATCAGCACCAATATCACACAGCCTAAAATGACAAGATAAGTGGTAATTGATTGTGTTCATATCAAAATTATAGCGCAAACATTCACACACACACGCATATATAGCTTTGCTAGAGTTTCAATTTTTGCCCTTAAACTTTCAAAAATTTCGAGTTTAGTCTAAATTATATAACCAATTCTAACACATTTGGTCCTAATTTGCAATGTTTTTATAACCGGACCGGACGTCGAACCGGTCTCGTTACTGGTTAGAAGTCGGACCGGATTTAAGAACCGGATGATTTTATAAACATTTTATAAATATATATATATAAAAAATAAAAAAAAATCAAAAAATAAAAAACCGGTTCAACCACCGGTTTTCCGGTCCGACCGGCCGGTTCACCCAAAACTGGTTCAAGACCCTTAACCGGACCGGTCCACCCACCGGTTCCCGGTTCGACCGGCCGGTCCGGTTTTCTAAACGCTGCTAATTTGGATATCTTGTTAAAATCTCTGTTAAGTGGGCCATACGTATTAACATGTTACTTTTGTTTACTTTTATTAAATATTAGAAGTATAATAATCATTTTATACTCTCTTAACTGAAAAAGTTGATGAACATTAAAAACAATTTAGACAGGGATAAAACTAGTGTCGTTTTGATAAACGAGTGTCGTTTGCCAAACAATAGTGCACAGTTTGTAAATTTTGAAACTTTGAAAGTTAGTGACAAAATGTAAAATTGTTATAAACCCAAAACCATTGGAGTAATTTACTCAAATATTTTATTTGTATTTATTGTTCATATAACTTTTTTATATTTCAAGTATTCATGTTATTTTACACACACTTAACTTAAAACTTAAGTTAAAACTTAATGAACAACCACTTGACAAACTAATTGTGTTATGTTTATTAAAACTATTTGACAAATGGTATTATGAAAGTACAATTCAACAAACCAAATGTACCATATGTGCAATTAATTCCTTAAAATTTTCATTAACATTATATAACAGTTATTTTACATGAGAAACTTAATAAGAGTAACTCCCAAACTTTTGTATGAGAGCCCGTTTGGATTGGTGGTTGCATTCCTCTCCACCTTATATAAATTTCTGTCATGATATTTATCATTGACACATGATGGTTTACTAGTTTTGTGACAACATTATTTTTCTTTCTTTTTTCTTTTTCTTCTCTTTTCTCTTAACAAAAAACGTTTGGTAAAAACAACTAAACAAGTATTTAAAATATTTTAAATTGACACACTCTGACTTTTGGATAAAAATAAATTGAATGGATTGTCATAAAAAGTTGACTTAAAATACCACATTAACATGTGACTTCGGCTATTTAAAACTGTATTTAATAATACATTTATAATTATGAACGGATCATGATATTACATCAGTGGGGACACAATATAAACTCTCTAAAACGGCTAGTCAAAACACGTTGATAATTTATTCGGTAAAATATTTACTATAATTAATAGTAACAAACCAAAATACTATCATGTTGATAATTTATTCGGTAAAATATTTACTAAAATTAATAGTAACAAACCAAAATAGTATCATGTTGATAATTTATTCGGTAAAATATTTACTAAAATTAATAGTAACAAACCAAAATAGTATCATGTTGATAATTTATTCGGTAAAATATTTAATAAAATTAATAGTAACAAAATATAAGCTCACAATGACATGAAGTTTTAAACATAATAACCAAAATACTTTTCTTAAAAAATTAGAGAAATAACACATGTTAGGCCTATAATTCTTTCAACTCTTTTTACAAATAAAACTTCTTTTGTTAAAACTCAATACTACATTTTATATCTGATTAATGTTATCATTTTGTATGAAACCTTTACAACCCTTAACATATTTAAATAATAAACACATAAGTAATTATACTTAACATCAAAGTCCATTGTTGTTTAACTACAACAGAAGGATACTATTTAAGTAACTCATGAGAAAACTCACTTTAAGTAGGAGTGGTATGGACCAAAGGGCTTATAGCCCAATAGTACCCCCTTGACTTCCCAAATGGGAGGTCTTGGGTTCGAGTCTTGGCTAGAGCAAAAATTGCTCAGGCTGAGCTAGGGGGTTTTCCCAATGTGGGTTTCCTCCTAGATGGAGGCGTCATGGTACACATTTAAACGAGGGGTACTAGACATTAGCTGTTCAAAAAAAAAAAGTAGGAGTGGTATGGCGATATTAGACCTAAATAACATGGGCTTATGAACAAGGCCCAAGCTAATAGAAGCACATGGTAAAAAAAATTCATAATAATAACATTTACTAAGGTCAAATATGACAGGAAGTTAAAAAACACACGTTATGCAGCATAAAAAAAATCTAAAAAACGACATCCAAAGAAGTAAAAAAGGGCACCATCAATCAGGAAAAAACAAACAAGTAGCAACAATCATTAAAGTTCAAATCTAATAAAAATTATCAAGTTAAAAATTCATATCTTAATATCATTTAATACTTATGTTTTAATTGTTTATATAAAAATAAATTGTTGTTAATCATCAATGGTCAATAACTGGTTGATTTAGCCTCGTATACATAATTAGAACATTTTGTGAGATTAAAACTTTTTAATGGTTATTTTTCAATGATTTTCAAAATTATGCACAATTATCTTAGTTGTCAATAATGTAATCCAACAAAGTTAACTTAGTAATTACGGCTTGATCCTTTCTATTTGGAGAAAAGGGTTCAAGTCTCACTGGTTACACTTTAATAGATACCAGGTGAGGTCTGAGGGGATGAATATTGAGATTAATCCCGGTTTCTGAGCAAATGAGGGCGAGGATTTACCTATTTCACGGGGTTCCCGCACATCAGGGTAGGGGTGTGTTTTTTACCCGAACCCGAAGAACCAACCCGAATAACACGTACCCGAACCCGAAAATACCCAACCCGAAAAAGCCTATTACCCGAACCCGAAAACTTAGAATGGTTCGGTCCTTGGGTACTCACGAGGTTTGTTCGGGTAAACCCGAATAACCCGAACTAGGGTTCTAAGGGGCGGTAACATTTTTTTATTTTCAAATCCTCTATATGTTTAGACATTATTGAAGAAATGTATGTTTTGGTTAAACACGTTTTAGTTATGTTATAGTTAAACATTTGAAATTTTTAAGGAAATATATGTTTTGGTTAAATATGTTTTAAATTTATTTGTTTGAAAAATAGAATATTAGTTTTTCAAGTATTACCCGAGAACCGTTTAACCCAACCCGATTAAACCCGAGAACCGAAACCCGAGAACCAATTAAACCGAAGTTAAATGGTTCGGTTCTCGGTTCCAATTTCATATCACAAAAACCCGAATAACCCGACCCGAACAACCCGAAACCCGAGGAACCAACCCGAACGACACCCCTACATCAGGGGATACAGTCTCACGGTAAGCGATCGAGGAATTCATATTAGTTAGCAACCGCCATGATAACTGAACGTAGCACGACGAGACCCTTTGCTGTTTAAAAAAAAATTGTCAATAATGTAAAAAGAAAAAAAAAAAAAGAAGAATTAATAAAATCTCAAAATAATAGAAGAATTACCCAAGGAAAGCTTTGAAGGAACTTCTCATGATCAAAATGACGATGATGTTAATGTGTGTTGATAAAGATCAAATTGGTGATTTTAACATCGATGATTCTAATGTTGACGAAGACCAAATTGGTGATGTTCATGAATTTCAGTTACATGCACAAGTGTTACTTTATCACACAAATCCTTTGAAATCTACCGACCAACGTGACTTTAAGTGAAACCAATGGACTCATATGTAGTTTCCAATATGTTAAGACATTAATAATTTTCAATGCTGTTCTTAAAATAATAAAATTAATATTAATATTTCTCAATCGATCATTCGATCCAAGCAAACTGAAAATATAATATTTTTGGTAGGTTTTTCTTTTTATTTTTTGTTATACTTTTCTTCTCTTTTTTTTGTAAGGCTAATTTTTGGATCAATGACGGAATACTGGTGTATCATCGTGTCAGCAGCAGTACTACCCGATTATATCCACCACCAAGTCACAGTTTTAGAGGAAATTCAATACTTTGAGCAAACCTCCTTGTGAGATTCGAACCTAGGACCATTTGTTCCTGAGTCTTATCTCACCACCAAAATATCATTAGGCTATAATGCATTTGGTTTATGCTTCTTCTAGAATCAACTTACAAGAGCATTCGAGCCTACAACAATGACATGACATATTACATAACCTTTCACACCAGAGACTCCCTCGAGTGAGGATCATTTTTTCCCCCACTAGGCTAGAAGTAGATCCGCCCTTGGTTATAGCTGTCTTTGACATTGTTATAGGTTTATCACACCTAAATTGGTTATTGGTATACCGATATACTAATAACACTATCATTTTATCATTTTTTATTATTACAAATATTTGAAAATATACACAAGTAAAAATTTTGTGTGTGATGTATTTAATTTGACCCGGGTATGATATAAGTATGATATATAGATGATGGAGTGATGTATGAATGTAAACACACATCTGAAAATTACTAGGTTTATTACATCTAATAAGTTACTAGTTTTATGCGTACTAAAAACTAGGCTAATTTCTAAATTCTATTTTCAGAAGTAGTTTTTGTTTAAAAACGTTACAGCCTTCTGTCTTTTAAAATAAAGTTCCAACTTATTTTAATAAAAAACTAAGAACTATTAACATCTTTAGGGTATGTAAGAAGTTGAAACTCTAGTTTGGCTCAAGTTGTTCAACAGAGTGAACTTATCTGTTGTTGTACCTGAAATTTTCGAAATAACAAAAAGGCTAAACAAATAAATCATCAAAAAGTAAAAACAATTTATTTAAGTAATTAGGTTTATTGATAAGGAAAAAGGTGTTACCGAATAACACAAATAACAAAAAGAAGCTTCTGATACACAAGCGAATATATCTGTACATCTCAAGAAAACAAGTCTAGAATATGTGAACTGTGAAGTAATCAGGAATCAGGAGTCAGGAATAATATGTATCCCATTCAAACTTAGGTTCAGAGAATACCTCATAATCCACAGGCCCATCTACAACATTCTCAACTGTTTGTATGCTCTGCAATAATGCTGGTTGAAATCCATCATTCTCAGTAGGTAGAAGCTTATACGCTACTAAAACCACAACAGTTAAGATCGCTTGCAACTTTGTGGAATCCCCTCGAACCGAAAAGAACAAAATCATCAACACCAAGAATAAATCAACACAGATCCTCATAATAAACAACACCGTATCCATTAATCTCCCATCGTTTCCAGCAGGAAATCCTCGAACTCTGTAGACAAATAAAAAGTTGTACTTGTCAACCACATACCTGTACCCAAAATAGATTGCACCCACAGGGACAATGAGTGGAGAAAATGAAGAATATATCAATGTCAACGCAAAAATTGTCAAATTGAACGCGTAATATTGTGCAAAGTCAAAAACTTGTTTGGGTGCAGGTGAGGTCCAGCTAATGGGGTATTCAGAGAGATCTTGTTCATGTAAATCAGAGTTTTCAGTGGAGATTAGTGGTCTCTCGAGGCCTTCAGTTTCTTGATTCTCTTCAAGAGCATACTCTTCGTTTCGTTCGGGTACAAGTTGCAGCATATCATTTTTTCTAAACCTTTTTAGCTTTTTCTTGATCCAAGGTATTGGTGCCAGTAAATCAAAAGAAATCCCTAAAAACGTGCTTGTGATGAGAAATGCTACAGATGAAAGGCATGATCTTGACAAGAATGAAGCACTCATATATTGTTCAATTCTTTTGCAATCTTCACCATCCAAATAACACCTACCCATTTTCAAGATTGCACTTTCTAGAGATGATTCAACCATGCCCCTCAAAAGAATTAGGTTTACCAGAAAGAAGCATACCATCTTCAAAAGTGCAGCCCTTTGCTCATTAGAAATGGTCAAATGGCGCTCAAACTTTGAAAGGTACGAAAGAGCCGAAGGAACGATTATATACATACTAACAAAAATAAGAACATTTGGGAGAAACTGGAATATTATAGTTGCTAACCAGCTCGAGCTTTGCAGCCAAGTTAACCATGATTGAGCGTGATCCATGGCTTCTGCGTTAATTATCCTTCCAGCACCTTGAAGAGCAGTAATTACAGCAAGGGGAGAACTGCAAAACAGAAGCAGCAATAACAGGCATGTGTTCACAAACCCTCTTCTAAGCTTCAAAAATAGTCTTGATGATCCCAAATGGTTCCAATATATATCAGTTGCTAATGGTGCCCTTTCAACCTTCCATTGGTTTCTCTGAAGTTGCAACTCCATTACAGAGAAGAACTTACCAATTCGTTTCTGTTTCTCGGTACGAAAATCTTGAACGGCTTTATTGGCAGTGTAAACATCTTTAAACACAACAAATGCGACTCCAGCGCCCTTTGCTCTTCCCTCTTTATAAGCTGCCATTTCCATCTCTAAATCAGCTCTTCGTTCTTGCAATTTTCTCAATCTTTCATCGTCTGAAAACCCTAGTTCATTTTTTATCCGCCTCCATAAATCTCTCAATCCTTGCCATAAAGCATGCAATTTCCCCTGAATTCCTTCATGGAAATCAACTAGGATCCCATAATTTGTATCATCATAGAACAAAGCTTGTGATTCCATTTTATTTACTAATTTTGTGACATCTTCTCTAACCTTAACCAAATCTGTGACCAAATCATCCAAAGCACATAAATCCATGGGGACAATAACCTTATAAACCTTTCCTGGATACTTATGTTGAAAATATTCCACTAACGAATCCCTTTCAGGCCCTATGTTTTTCGGTATCCCTTGTATCATTAGTGTAAATATGGCTGATGAATTTGCACTGCTAGGATCACTAGGGTTCCCATATCCATCTCTAAACCTAGTAATCTTCAATCTCCCTTCAATCTCATTAATTCCATAATGCACCAAAACAACAACAAACACAACAAACGCAAAGTGAATCCAAAGCAATTTCGAACCTTTACCGATATGACTGATCGTCGTCATGGAAAACTGATCAACCATAGATACTTTTCCGGCGTACAAATTCAACGGCAGAAGAACAGTAATAGAGACAATCGCAATCAATACAATCAACGAAAAGCTACCGCCCTCGATGAGAAGAAATTGAGCAGCATCAGCGCCACAGTGACGGGCGATTTCGCGGCCGGTGGCGTGCCAGACGGCGAGTAGCTTCGAGAGAATGGCGGTGGGGCCGGGCATTCGCCGATGGTCGCTGCGGAGCTTGACAAACAGGAAGATGAGAACGCAGGTGATAGTGCCAATTGCAGATATGTTCAGGAGGTACTGTATGTTCCCGTACCATGTCTGTTCGAAGTATTCATCGCCGGATGACGACGGTGGAGGGGAGAGGGTGTGATCGTTGGTGGCGGTGGTGGTGAACGGTGATCGAGGTGCAAGGTTCATGGTGTGAGCAAATTGGGGCTCACGAACCTCCAATTTTTTGGGAATTTACGGTTTCATTCAGCGAATTGTTGAAGATTGGTTACGGATCGAAGAGAATTGGATGGATTGAGATGCTAGGGTTAGGGTTTTTAGTATCAATCGAAGTCGATATCTTGGTCGGGGCAGGTAACCTGGAGAGATGACGTGAAACAAATGAATGGGCACATTTGAGGCCCCCGGAACGAAACAAACACGAAAAAACACGTCTCGGTTGCCTATCCGTACTCTTCATTATGAGTTATGAAACGGGTTATGATACGAGCCTTAAAAAATTTTTTATTCAAATCTAAAATATCTAAAAAAAAAATTATGTATTCGAAATATCTGAAAATTTAAATCGGATACAAAAAATTTGGATATTCTAAAGTTTGGATATCCGGAAATTCAAATTTCGATACTTTTGAAAATTTTCGGATAGTTCATATAATTTTTCGGGTATTCGGATGTTTTTCGGACATTCGAAATATATTTTTAAAAATTTTTAGTTTTTTTTTGTGTTAGGATATCCAAAATTTTCGGGTATCGGAAATTCCGGTTACGGAGTCGGATACTGAAATTCAATATTAGAAATTATCGGATATCCGAATCATTAGATATCCGAAAATAAACACCCTATATAGCACCACTAATTAACCTAAGTTATTTTAAGCTTTGTTTTTTAACAACTAATATGTAAACTAATCCGTTTGTTAGAGTGCCTTGAATCCTCAACACCTTAATTCAATGATTTTGGTATATTTAATACAATCCCATCTTATAATTTCAAAATTTCTATATTTTTTTTATAAATAAGAGTATATTGATCTATTTGCAGGGTTAAGCAAAAAAAAAAAATATTGTTAAAGCATTGGAGAAGAATATTAACGATTTTTATAGCAAAAAAACGCATACGATAAAAAAATGATATAAGCGCAAATAATTGCATATTTTGCATAACATCGTGGGGACAAAAATAATAATTTAATCTAGAGTAAATTACCAAGATGGTCATTGTGTTTTGTTAGTATTTCACTTTTGGTACATAGGTTTCATAAATTACCTATATGGTTCCTAACATTTGACATTTATAACCCATATAGTCCTTATGTGAGGGTAATTTGGTCAATTACATGCAGATAATTTGGTGACCTAAGGAATATATGTGTTACCAATGTCAAAAGTTAGGGACGATATGAGTAATTTATGAAGCCTAGGAACCAAGAGTGAAATACTAGCGAAACACAAGGATCATATCGGTAATTTACTCTTTAATCTATATATTATTTTGGTGAAAATAATATTTGGATAGGTGAAGAGATTTTACCTTTAAACAATATACGTAAAACAGTTTATAAATATTGAGGATCAAGCATATGACCTCTCTTAAATATCAAATTCACTCCATTTATTAAAAAGTACCTTTTATATAGAAAAATATAAATTAATATCATTTCGTTTTGTCTATATCCTAACAAAAAACATGAGTTGAACTGTAGAAATTGCTTTTACACACAAAATAATCATAAACCGAATTGTGTCATTCTTAAATAAAACCAAACTTAATGATTTGACTCCGTTTGGATGGTTTCGTTAATACCCATAATACACAACAACACAACTTGTATAAGTGAAATATTTTTTACAGTGTCGTATATTAATCGCAAATGATACTACTTAAATGATCATCCATGCGAAAACTCATCTCCTCATCAACCACTCTACCATCATCATCGACATGAAACACAAGACTATCAGATTCTAAACACCTCATACTTACACTCTGAAAAGAGAGACTATCCATGTCTACACGAAATCTTTGAAGCCCGATACCATCTAGACTTACCGAGCTGTCGTGATCCATCACGCGTCTTTGGGGATCCGGTGATCTACCATAGGTAGATGCCTGTAGAGGTCCTGGTGGCAGTTGGTGGTGAACGAAACTACTAGTTGACAAGAGGGCTGTCTCCAACTCTTTGTATACCTGTGTCATGGTGGGCCTTTTTTTGGGCTCTTTGACCACACACCTTAGGCCCAATCGTCCCATTTGAAGCATGATATCCATGTTGCATGGTTCTAGCATTAGATTTGCATCCAAGATTTCTGCCACGTTACCTCGCTCGAGATGAGGTTTTGCCTGGAGAAAAAAAACATGTCCATAATTTAAAAGCTACGTCCTCTTGACATTTGATTAATTACAATCACAAGGGGAAAGTTTATGATTTTCTACGGTTTTCGGAATGTGACCAAGTTATAAATAGGCCTGATAAAATGTGTCGTGTTATGTCAAGATGGTTGTTTCGACAAAATTGACTAATCACACACACACATATATATGGTTCTTAGCGATTCATAAAGATTATGTAACCTCTCTCCTATTAAATGACGGTTATCAAATATATTATTTGTTTTTGTTTTAATAAAGATGGTTTTGTTATTTGTTATCTTATACATGTACTTTAAAATAAAACAAATATTGATTTTTTTTCTTCAATATGCATAAAAAAGTTTTTTTTCCTAGGTATTTTGTTGGTTCCATGACTTCTATTTGTGATTACCAACGACAAATATTTTTTTTTCCTTTTTATTTTTGGGATTTTATGGTATTTGTACGGATTTTCTGAAAAAAGTTTTAACTTAAATGAATTCTTTCTTACCCAATCAATAATGTGATAACTTTGACGAATCCTGCTCGAGTCAACAGCAGGTCGAGCCGCAATAAGTTGTAACAGAATAACTCCAAAGCTATAAACATCACTAAACGGGCTTAAATGGAAACTCATACAATATGCAGGGTCAAGGTAACCCGGTGTCCCTTTAATCTGGCTACTTACGTGTGAGTTATCCCCAACTGGGCCCAATCTAACTAGCCCAAAATCAGAAACTTTGGCCTCAAACCCCTCTCCAATGAGAATATTGCTCGGTTTTATGTCTCGGTGGATTATGCTCGGCTTAATACCTTCGTGCAAATGAGCTATTCCTGCAAACCACAAAAGGATCATGTATGCTTTTGTTTGTCCAATATACATAGAATTGAACATGACATTGGTTCATATTACTATCACTATTATTATTATTATTATCATTATCTTGTTAAACATAAATAATTAAATAAATAATATATGGTCCTCATGTACCACTAACAGATAGATAATAATTCGATGGACATAATTATCCTTATTTATCTTAATTAGGGTTTCCATATAAAGGAGCTTAAGGCTCGTAATTAAGGTGACTGAACATCATTCACGAATCCCTAACCCTCTGGAATTTGTGAACCTCACCGAGCTCTCCATCTCATTCCATCCTAATCATACACCCTAAACGAGAACCCATTCGATCCGGTCAGATTCGTAATCAAGAAACATGTCAGAAATCAACAATGCTTTTACTAGCTTCTCAGGTTTCGTCTAATCCATATTCTTTTACTGATTTTCATATATATACATGTTCATAATCAAAGGAATCGATCAACATATCTGTATATCACTATCACTATCATTATCACTATCACTATCACTATCACTATCACTATATAATGATATATGGTTACCTTTAGCCGCTTGGATGGCTATATTCACTCTTTGGTTCCATGTTAAGGGCTTTCTGTCCCTGCCTTTTAACAGCTTTTTTGGTTAGGGCCAATCAATATTAATATTTTCCAATAAATAGCATTACATGTTTTTTTTCTTGTTATTTTTAAATTAAAGCATACCCGCGATATGTTCAAGCAATGAGCCGTTCGGGACGTATTCATAAACCAATATTTGCACTCCCTTTTTTCCTACATCCAGATTTTAAAACACAGGCATTCGTATCAATGTTACGATTATTGAATGGGTTGTAATAACTAATCTAAATCATTAGAAGACATAGCATTCATAAAGAGTAATTAATTGGTTAAATTTTTTGTTCACTTTTAAAATTTATCTTAAGATTATTTTTTATTTTCAATATAGGACTATGGTTTCAATCTAGCCGAGTCAGGTGTGACTCAAGCTCAAGCTCATGAATTTTCGAGCCGAGCCGAGCCTTATTTTTTCTCAACACCTCTAGCTGTCGCAACTTTTACCGGTTTGATGTCGAAAATAATTCGGCTCTTGTGCATCTGGTCATAAGCCCGTTGCTAATTTGCACACACGTTTTTTTATTTTCAATTAAAATAATTAGTTGTATAGTAATTATAGCCTTATAGGGTCTTACGAACCTGTTTCTTCACAGTAGCCGACTAGACCAACCAGATTCGGATGCTTCACCTTTGAGATTAACTTCACCTCTATTTCAATTTACAAAAAATGGTTTAACTAATGAAAATCAGAAGTATATAAAAGTAGCAAAAACCATTAGCAAAAGTGATTAGAAAACATGTTTCTCACTACCAAAACTGTTGCAAATCATTGCAACAGTTTTGGTGTCACAATTGCCTCTTTCTCTTGTAATGATATAATTTACCATTTCGAAACTCTTCTGTGCTTGTATAGGAATCATCACGTGCCTTCTTGATGGCCAAGGTTACGTCTCCTTCAAATGTTCCCTTATACACGTTTCCAAATGCACCAGATCCTATCAGACACTTTTCAGCAAAATTATTTGTAGCAAGTTCAAGCTCTTCGACTTGAAATTTTCTCAACATCAACTCATGAGCATCCATCTTATCTACTTGTATAAAACATGAAATGGGATTATCAAACACATAATATTAGATACATAAAATTGATTTAAAAAGTTACTTAGATGATAACTAACCTTTCTTGTTCTCCACTAGTTGCTTGAATCTCTCTAAAACCACCTTCTTTTTACATAAACATAATACGATCGCAATGAAGAGGGTGAAGCTACAAATAACTAGAGTTACCCATAAATACTTGTTGTTCAAGATTGAACTTTGAAAATTTTCACTCAGAAATGATGGTTCTGGTTCTGGCTGCATATCTGTCATTGCTAACGCGAGATGGGTGTCGTTCGTATAAAGTATAACAACCAAGATCTACATTATCATGATTACCGTGTTCTTCTTTTTCTTTCAAAGTTGTTTGTTTGGTTCATGGAAGTGAATATTGATGTCGAAAGAAAGGAGGTGTTGAGATTTTTTTTCTTTCCTTTTTCCTTTTTCTTTCCTTTAAAAAAAAAAATTAAGCCGGCAATTTAAACTGTTTCATGTTGTTATGTTCTGTCGTATTGTGAATTTGTGATGTAGTATTCATTTATACAGTTAAATATTTGCTAGCATTTTTAAGAAAAGATAAACAAAGGTGTGTAAGGTTTTTGATTTTGTTATTCCTAAATATATTTCTAATGTACCCGTGATGATGGCCTAATGATAAGAGGGTGAGAATCTGTAATGGAGGTCTAGGGTTCAAAGCTCGGCATCATCCAATTTTCCCTGGGTTAGGCGATTTACCTCCCTCTTTTTGGTCGTGGGACCGGTCGGCGAGGGACGCTAATGATGACACTCACCATTTAAATATATTTCTAGTGGTGAATATCATTATCAGAAGTATTTAACATGTAACTACGAACTTCTATGAGTTCGATGCATTGTATTGTCATGAATGCCATTTTAGTTTACTTTAAACTAGATAAAGAACAATATAAATGGATATAAACATTACTACAAGGTAAAATAAAGCGTGAAGTATATACTTGTACAATACTATTATTGTTTTCCATCACGATCGCGTCTATGGCGTTGATTTGTGGTCTGTGGACCCCATAATTAGGGCTAACAATTTCAGACACGAATACGTTAACACGACACGACTTTAACATGTTTCCTGTTTACCCTTAACATGTTTCGTGTATAAAACATGTCGACACGTTAAGACCCGTTAAGATCTATTAAGGTCGTTAAGGCCTGTTAAGACCTGTTTAAAATTTAAAATAAATAATATAACAAAATATATGGCCATATATGTAACCTATTAGCTTCAAAAAATTTATAATTGTCTAACCCTAGTTCTTTAAAAGGTTCTTTAACGGGTTTTAACAGGTTATTTAACAGGTAATTTATAGTGCTAACTGTTAACATGTTTCTTAACGGGTCTTTTCGTATTTACGTGTTTTTAACGGGTCGTGTTCGTGTCTAACCAGCTCGTGTTTCGTGTCTGACCCGTTATGACAGCCCTACGACCACAATGTTGAAAACCAATAAAACTTTATTTGATTTTTTTTCAGATTGATAAAAAGTCTATTTGTTTAAGAGGTCTGAACCATTAAAACTTTATTTAAAGTTTAATTAATAAGAGACTGACTAATTTATAAATATTTGTTATGATTCAGGAATAGCCTCTTAATAAAATCATTAGTAGGCTATTAAAAAGCCCATATGGCTGATCTATTAAAATAGATTGTTAATATTCGTTCAGCTTATACTTCTTTCCCTCACTGACTCACTATATACAATTGATGTTAATTTTAACATACCTTTCACTTGATTTGTTAACTTTTATATTCTAATACAATGATACGAATTCTTAAATAGTTTCTAACTTTCCTGACCACATCCCTTCTCCTAAGGACGGCACATAAATTAAACCAATACGTTAACCATCTTTGCTTTATTTTATTACGCATTATTTTGTCACGCTAATGTATTTTATATACTTCTAACTCTATATATAGTTATATACTTTTTCCCTCTTAATTTTCTTTTAAAAGCCATTTGAGATATATAAAACTTTTTTTTAACAACTTAAGTTACTTTGATCATGATATATGAAACCGTTGCTTAATAGTTTAATTATATAGTGTCGTGGAGTTTGGGTTGGCTTCTAAAATAATAATATATCTATTCTAATAAATAAAGGTATCTAAAAACATAAGTCATTTTTCTAGAGCACCTTAACTTTGGTTTTTCGTCTCTCTCTTTCTATTAAATGCATTTCATATTATATAATAAATTAACTAAATTTTCTTCACATTTTAAATTAAAAAAAATAAATATACTAATAATATGTTAATATTAAAAACATACTTTGAAAAAGAAAATTATTATTAAATTTAAAATAAAATAAAATGTTTAAAGAAGCAAACTTTGAAAAACTTAGTGTTTAGAGAAATAATAATTATTATATTAAATCAAGTATTAAATTATACAAAATTTTAGTAATATTTCACATCGGAAAATCACCTCGTATTGTTTAAATTTTCAATAACTATTTATTATATATTTCTTATTCAACCCGTGTAAAACACGGGATATTAACCAAAAAAATAAATAAATAAATAAATAAATAAATAAATAAATAAATAAATAAATAAATAAATTATACATGTTTCTTTCTCTTTGTATAGCCTCTAGAACAATTGGTATGTTGCTTTGTTTTCTTTAAGAAGTCTTGAGTTTAATATGTGGAACTTTTTTTTTCCGTTTTCTTTTTAACCTTCCTTATATATGTTTATGTTAAAGTATATTTTTAATTTTTTGTACATAAGTGATATAATAATGTTTCTATTTAGTGTTAAGTCTCCAAAATCAATTTGCTTCAACTTCTTTCATTTTTCTTATGTTTACATATTGAATTAATTAATTAACTTATACCTTTAATACTGTCAATCTATGCAACGTGACAATCTGTTTCAAGTTTACCCCATGTACTATGTGTAGTATAATTCAGCTCTCATATGATATATTTTCGTACTTATTTTTATGGGCATCGAGTCTTTCTACTTGACGATATAAATTTTATTTTAAAACAAGTGTTGTTGAATGCAATGCATTCTGATTTGTGATATAAATTTCAGTTTGTTTGAAAACAAGTTCGGTCGATAATAATTGTTTATTGTAACAAATGTTTTTACAACCACAAAGCTTATGTTTCTCTTTAACCGGTTTTTTTAATAACCATGGGAGCCTGCTAGGGGTGTTGATCGGGTCAACCCGATCGGGTTTCGGGTTATTCGGGTTTTCCCTAAAAAATTATTAACCCGCAACCCGACCCGAATAACGCTCGGGTTAATCGGGTTCGGGTTAGTTGGGTCACGTGTTATTCGGTTCGGGTCAGTCGGGTTGGTGTTTATTTGTTATTATCTTTTCCTAATTTTAAATTTCTACAAATAATTTATTTTATAAACATAAATCAATGAAAAATATGTAAATAATTTAATTTTCATATATAATTTGATTAATAGTCATTGTCATATTTTGGTAAAAAGTTGAATTATATCTTACATTTAATAATTAATATATATAAAAAAAATAAAATTCATTCTTATTCGGGTTGACCCGAAACCCGATTAACTTTTAAAAATATACCCGAAACCCGACCCTATTAACAGCTCGGGTTAATCGGGTTGACCAGAATAACCCGACTAACATTTTTGACCCGAATAACCCGACCCTATTAAGCTTATTCGAGTGCAAGTGCGGGTGTGGGTCGGGGTTAGTCGGGTTCGGGTATTTTCGACACCCCTAGAACCTGCTTTCGTGGTAAACCCCCGGTCCCCCGAATACTCGACTAACATAGAAAAACATGCAAAATGCGGCCGCAAGCAACCGGATCAGTAGCCTCTAAGGAAAATTGTTCTAAGTGAGGATTGAACTTGAGACCTTTAGGTTGTCTCTCCTCTACTTTAACCAATATATCACTTCCTTGCAATGACGAAGCTTACATAGGGCTCGGGGGCGACCGGCCCCCCTATTTTTTCGCCCGTAGTGTTAATTTTTTTGGCCGAAAAGTTAATTTTTAGTTAAAAATAGAGGTTTCGTCCTCCCTCGCGTAAAAAAATTAACATGTATTATGGCTTCGGTAATTTTTCGCCCCCCATCTAAGCCTTCAAGCTCCGTCACTGCTTCCTTGAAAATTATTTACCCAGATTTGTGGCAATATTTCTAGATTTGTTACGTAATTTGCAAACACATCCCGTTAGTGTTTTCGTATGACCATGCCGCAACACGCGAATAACAAAGAACTTGTTTTATTTTATTTAGCATGGTATCAACTTGGCTAACATTTAAGGCACGGTTAGCTTTATAAAGCATAAACGTAGATATTGATGGCGAGATTAATCAAAGTTAAAAAAAGAATAACAATAAACTACACATAATTATCAAAGAGACAAATTAAATTAATACCTTGTCTTTGTATTGATGAAATATTAGCATATTTAATCTCTAATGAAATTTGATCCACAAAACGTTAAACAAAAGCTTCAAACAACTCATCTAGGTTTCTTATTATTAATTATTTTTTTAACAGTTGGAGCTTTGAACAGACCTTTGCAAATAATTAAAGATGGGAGGGTCAAATTAGTTTTGACTCATTAATACGTTGTCCATGAGTAATGAGTTGTCAATTAATGAACAACCTGATATATTATACATATATACATATAGAGAATTGTTTAAATAATAACCTATTTCTAAAGCATTAATCCGAATTAAACCAGTCGAGATAAGCCAAATCTTAGATTTTTTTTGAACATTATTGTAAGTTATTTACAACACTTTCTTCTTTTATAAGTTTGTAATTTATCACCGTTTGAGACGTAACATCGTTGTAAGTTTTTCACTTACATCAATGTAAGAAATTTAGGCCTAAAATTTACAACGATGTTACGTCTCAAACGGTGATGAAAATTTTCGCAAACTCATAAAAGAAGAAAGCGTTGTAGATGTCTTACAATATTGTTAAAAAAATCCAAAATTTGGCTTTATCTTGGCAAAGTTATCCGGGTTAATGCTTTAAGAGTGAGTTATTATTTGTTTATAATCCTCTATATATATATAGGGGAATGATCAAATAAGAAGAGTTTTTAGCCTAAGAAGAGTGAGAACTAATAAGAATTTGACACGTGTCACATAATTTAGGTATAAAATTTTATTTTTTATACTAGATTTTTATTTTTTTTCGTACTAGATTTGTTCTATATTTTTTATACTGTATTTTTGTGGTTTTTTGTATTAGATTTTTGTTTTTTGTATTATATTATATATATTTTTTTTGTACTGGATTTTTTTGTATTAGATTTTTGATTTTTTGTACTGGATTTTGTTTCTTTTTGTACTGTATTTCGTTTTCTGTACTGTATTACTGTTTTATGATGATACGTGTCAAATTTCTATTGCTTCTTACTCTTCTTAAGCAAAAATCTCTTCTTACTGGATCCAACCCCTATATATATATAGGTACCTTCTTTGGTTTATCGATACGTATACATGTAAACACATAAGTTCGGATAAGATAATATATAATTTAGATATTCTTACTGTAAACAATTACAAACAGAAGTTCAGATTCTAATAAAATTGACCCGGTCCACAAAATCAGAGTTGCCGAATCCCATCAAGTGGATCTTTTTCTGTCAATTTTATGAAATTTTAGGTCATGATATTCTTGACCCCTTCATACGTGTGTTTGATGAAACCGTTTCAACTTGCATTTTTTTTTCTTTATATACATAATACACACAAACACGATTGACCACAAGTCTTTTGCCGTTTTAATTTGTTTATACACGAAAATACAAAACATATGTCCTGTGGTAGGCACTTAGTGACAAAATATAAATTTATACATTTGCGCTTCAAACTAAAAAAAGGGGGTCATTATATTCTAAATCATACTTGTAAAACTCTCCAAGTACTCCCGTCTAGGCAGAGTACTCGCCGACTAGGCCGAGTACTCATTATTTTCCAGTCAGCCAAGCTAACATCTAACGACTTTTATAACCATGATTAAGATTGCAACAAATTGTATTAACCAAAACAACTTTTTTTTTCTCTCTCAATATTTGAATTTGAAATTATTGCATATTAATAGAGCCGTGGCCACAAACCTACAAATTTTTTTTGAACGGCGACGATCCTATATACCATATATGTTGTCTTACAAACCTACAAATACAATGATCTTTCATAGAATAGGAATGGATAAGGTCCTCCTTGATGAAAATCTAACAGCCACCAACTCATTCTATTGATGCAACATTTGATGTTCCAACAATTATAACTTCTACTTCAAATAAAAAATTATACATTAAAACCACATCAATCTAACTAAAGAAAATAAAACCCATATCAACAAAACAAGATGAACAAATACAGAGAGGAACCACAAGTGCTACAAATTTTAAGTTTTATGTAACAAATCAACTCTTAACTGTATCACGATACACATACTGTATAACCTAGCTACATATACTGTCGTGCACCAACAAAGTATAATAGTATATCGATATATGAGTAAGATCTATGTGTCAGAACACGAAAAATGTCTCACTTTGAGAATTTACAGAAAATGAAAGAAATGTTTAGAGGTCGCGCCTGCATAAAGGACAAGATCCATGTCTTATAAGCCACATATCGATGCAGGGTAGGTGAAACATGTGATGACATTGTGGCAAACTTCTTACAGTTTCTCCAAGTTGAAAATCCTGCAATTCAATACAAAAAAACCTATTCATTATAAGTTTTATGATCACTTGAAAAGGAAACTAGAACTGATCTGTTTAACATTCTTGTGATAATTATTTTTTCAAGAACATAATATAGAAACAACCTCAACTAATGCGGTTGACCCATTTTTGATATATATAAGAACAACGAGCCAAAAAAAAAATATATATATAAACTAGAAGTTACAAGGAGAATATGGGTTTTGAAAATAATTATAAGATATATAATTAGCAAAATTAGATAATCAACTGTAGTAAGACAAAAGGGTTGAGATTTTAACAAATCTGAATATTTAAAAAAGTGAAATATATTCATTGTCACTCTCAAACTAGATTTATGGATAACCATTTTTGTTTTGGTGGGTATAAAATTGTGATAGGAACTAACCCAAGAGTTAGCACACTCATACTTGGTGTGCCTATTGAAGTCATTTGAAGATACTGAGACTCGAGAGTCGGGCAAACCGCCTATGCAGTTTGTCCATGTGTCAGGCCCATTGAGATGTTTTCGCCCATATTTACGGCTGCATAACTACAAACAAAGCGAAACTTATGGCTGTTCTAAATTGGGCCCATTTCTGGCCCACTTTCCTCTATCCTGTTGGTCCAAATATAAATGTGCTAACTTTTAGATCTGCTTAGTATTAGAAATAAAATTATGGTTTAAGTAACTTTATTACCTGAAGACAAACAGAGCATGAGACTCTCTCGCCTGAATCATCCAAATTATTGTCACTTGTAACAGTGATTTTAGGTATCTTTTCAACTGAATATTCAGGCAAACCTTTAGAACCACCAATGTCAAATATGTTATGAACTTCTTCAAAGCTTGTTTCAACCGCTCCCATCTAAACAAAAGGCCAAAAGATCAACAATAAGAAAGTGGGAATTCCATTTTCACATCAATCTTTAAAGCAACAAACAAATTGGGCTTGATTAAATGATGCAAACTTTACCTGGCTTTGTACCGCACTCAACATAGCAGGACCAATTCGTTCGCGAACAAGTCTTCCACTCAACAAGCTTACAATAACATCAATCTGTTTAAAGAGATATTAGCTACTGTGATATAAAACATGGACTAAAAGTTTAGTACTTTTTTAATGTTCTAAAGATCAATCACCATTCATCATCAACTCCATGATTATCAAGAATTTGATATTATCAACTCTTCTCTTCATATCAGCCAATTTGTTGATATGTCTTTATATCCTAATCCAAATGAGATCTTATGAAGCAACAATAAATCTATACGCCCTTTATAATTGATTTGTAGGTTTATATATATGTTCTAGAAGATTTTGATCCTAAATCGATCATCTTTTATAATTTATAGGAAGGGGGTTGCACTAAAAACATAAACTTTTGAAGCTTAACTTCACATTTATCTCTTCATTTTTCTGAATATTGTCAAACTTTTATGAATTAAAACACTAAATCTGGTAATCTACCATATGAATGTGAGATTCTCACCAAGTAGAGAAGACATCCGATCCCAGATTCATCAGATTGCCACAAAATCAGCGAAGATTCAAAAACTTCAATAGAAAACACAGCACCAGAAATGGCTCCAACTGCAGCACCCCTAACAAATCCACTCTCTGTTTCTTGGCCGATCAAAGCCCCTGTTAATGCTCCTAATAAAGTACCCACTGCAAATTCAAAAAAATAAAATAATAAAATAAAAATAACTTCAATCAAGAGCCAGAAGATGCTCAAAATTCGTGATTAATCTTATAATTCAATTTACATGAGCTTTCTACATGGAAACCCCATTTTTCTAATCGTAATTCCATAGATTAACAATCAAAAAACGCATGATATTGGGGACAGAACAGAAAAACACAGAAATCCCCGATTCGAATCAGCGGCGAATCATCAACGAGAAAGAAGAAGAAAACATACCTAATGCGAAGAAGAAGGTGAAAATTGCAGAGAAGACGTTCCCAACAATCGAAGAAAGTGCAGAGCTGAAGAAATCTTTGACTTTTAGAACCAAATTTGTAAATGAAAACGAAGAAATACGTGATGGGTATGTGTAAAACTCCATTTCTGAATCAGGGTTTGCTCAGAAACTTGATTGTATGCTAGGATTGAAAGATGAAGATGCAGAGATCGTTGAAAGATCACGGGTTCAGTCACGTTGGGTGTATTGGTTACCAAGAAGAAAATTAAAAACTTGTCGTTGAAAGAAGATGATAGAAAACACCAACACAGCATTTATAGCTTTCTCACCTTCTTGTTATCATTACAAAAGGTTTTCTAGTTAAAGAAAACTTCAAATTATTTAAATACTTTATAATTTTTTATTAAATGACAGGTATATTATTAAAACAAAAAAGAAAGAGAAAATTACAAATGCAAAAACAGCGAGGAATTAGAATCAAAGTATACGCTACAAATATCATCACAACTAAATTAGTTTATTATTACTTTATTAGTGTGTTTTATTTGAAGCAAGGACGGAGGATAATGATGGCCTGGGGCTCCGGTCCTTGCTGATTTCCTGTTCAGAATCGTATATTTAGTATGATTAGGTCGGAAAATTTTATATTAATAGAGTCTGCCCCTTTAGTTTTTCTTTCTAAAAATTTTATATTAAGGGTCGGCCCTTCTACACAAAAAAATTCAAGTTTCGTCCATGATTTTAATTATTGTGTGTAAATCATTTAATGTAATTTTAATATTAAAGCAAGTTGGAGTTTACTTAATACGGTTAGCGTGTGTATATCTACATACTCTAATAAAGAAGTATTATTAGGAGACACGTGTCACGTTGTGATGAAATATGAAAACAAATTTCCCGCCTCTCTCTCCTAATAAATATTAATAATTTTAATGATTAAATTATATACCTAAATAATAAAATATATAAATCTTCTTATACTAATAATTTTTAAATATAGTAAAAGTTAATAAACTCATAAAAATATTTCAGTTATATCTTATCTAAAAATATAAGTTTGTAATTATTAAATATTTATTATTATTATTTGAGATTATTGAATTATATTTTTTCAATTGTATAACCCGTGTATTACACGGGTTTTCTACGCTAGTATACGTATACATGTGTTCTATCACAAAATTTAGTCATCCATTCATCAAGAGAAACTAAACGTTTTTCTTTTTTACTTTCATATTATACTGTCTTTAATAAATGATGTGTAATATATTAACTACAAAAGAAAAATCATCTAAAACTAAATGAATATTATTATGACTCTTTTCAACACATTTGATTTTTTAAGCTGAAATTTTTTTCGTAATTGTTATTTTTATATAAATATTAAAAGTAATTGAAAGAGTTGATTTGACAATTCACGAGCTACTTTGAGGCTTCTTACTAGCCAAAATTACTAACATAACTGTTTTGATTGTCATTGTATTACACGCGCACCCTACTAGTATTCTATATACATGTGTATGTATATGAAAATAATATATATATATATATATATGTATGGATTGTATCTAATGATTTATTATTAAATCCCGCAATGTGTTTTGAAAACCTCATCAGGGGAAATGGTAGAGAAAATATATCGAATGCAAGATTTTTTTATTCAGAAGGCGTAATTCGCCTTAAATACCAACAAAGTATTTTGAGCGTATTGATTGTCACTAGCAGCCCATGATTTTTTCCTATGGGGTCACTTTTTTCCGTTACTATTATTTATAGCAACAGTGTTACACTTTTTGGGTCGTGTCCAGTTCACTGGGCTAGATCAGTTTGGATTGTAGGGTAATTCAGTAATTAAATATGGTCATAGTTTGGAAATAAAAATCAAAAACCTAACCGCCCTTGGATTCGTACCCTAAACCTATTTTAAATAAATATTCTATGATTCTATCAATAACATTTACACCAACTTCAATTTTGGTGTTATATGTTGTTTTCAATTATGTTTATGGGGTCACTTTGAAAAATCTTATAAGGTCAAAAGAAATTTTGAGATATACGATAGAACGACTTGAGATTCGATGGGGTCCCGTGACTATGAAACCCCACAAATGTGTCTGCCCATTTTGGCTGTTGATAAGAGTAAAAGACTACAATTAAGTGTGCTCAAGTGATCATCAATCAATAAATTTTTATTTAGTCCAACATGACATCCAGTTTTTTACATAATATCTAGTGTTTTAATCATGTTGACAGGTTTCAGGTTAATAGATTGAAATATTTAACTTCAATACAACTCATGATTATTTGTGTTAATCAATTTTAAAATAACATAGACTTAAAATCCCTACAACTTGAACATGATATGTTTAAAACATTATATAACGTGTCAAGATGGTTAATAGGTAGCAATCAAGATGTAAACTTATTAATCTGGTTTGACGAGTACTAAAAATGAATCAAATGGGTCAAAAACGACTAGTGAGTCGACCTGCCTTATGCTTAATTAAACAGGCGACGAGTAAACGAGTTAAACATGCCAACATAAATACAACCCATTTAATTAAATAGATTTACACATGACCTTGTAATCTATTAAAATTTATAATTGTCATTTATAAAAATAATATATGTTCAATATTTGCAAATGTATGTATGATTATGTGTTATTTTGGCGTAAAAGTTACTCTTCAAACTAAAATTATCAAAATGAATAATCTATATTAAACATTAATTGTTTATCAAACAAGATATATACCTAAAAACCAGATATATGTCGTTTTATGATGATATCATAAATAAAAATGGTTAGTATGTATGCATGTTAAGAGAGAGAGACGAATGTTCTTATACAACTAAAATTATTTTGACCATTTGAGGTTGTTGGCGAAAGAAGAAAAATGAAGTTTAGCAAAACTTGTAAATATCTAAGTTGAATACGGTGGGTTCTTGATTTTTTAAATTATTGGTAGGTTCGAATGTTTGTAATTCACTTTTGGACATTGATATAATGTACATATATTTTATCTATATTTTAACAATTCCTATCATTATACTTCTACCATTATATTCTTAATATAGTTTATGGGGTTTATAAACACGGATTCACGGAATGACAAATGTGTAACAAGCCATATCGTACAAAAGAAAGTGATAAATATGCCGACGGTTATGATAATGAACGTAAGATGAATTTTATTAGAATTTGAAGAAAATGATTATGCCTTACATTATTAGAATAAGAACTTATATATGATATAAAATTGATTAATTCAAAAGGTAAGCATACAATTTTAAGAGTGTTGGTAAGACATTTTATTATTTAAGTGTTTTTTTGGTGTGTGTAATGAGAAGAAATACATTGTTAAGAATCAGAAAAAACCATTTGTAGTTGCATTATTTTAGATGATAAAAAAAATAACCTTCTTTCACATTAATTTTAAATAAAAAAACTTATGTCTAAATGTACACAAAATCGCCGCTAAAAGGTCACCACTACAATAACTTTGCTAATCGCCAAAGATATCACCACTGTGGCCAAAAAATCGCCGCTAAAGGTTCACCGTTTCCGCCAATGGCCAAAAAACAACTTTAGTGGCAACATGTCACCGCTAATGATATGTACAAAATAATCTCAGCCATTATTTTCAATAATTGGATCGCAAACAAGAACGATCCGCCTGTTGATCGCCAGGCATTTTCTTGTAGTGTCATTTATAATAGACATTTAGGTAGTGTTTGATATGCATGAATGAATGGTGGAATGAAATGAGTCATTACATTGGAATGAAAAGAAACGTGTTTGGTAACCACATATGATATTTCATAAGGAATTTGATTCTTTCACTTTTCATGATTTTATTTCCTTGGAGTAAAGGTGTTTTTTTCCATTTCTTCTCTTGAATGAATGATCCGAACAATCACCCGACCAATGTCCAAAACCATTACCCTACCCATGAAAAAAACCATAACCCGACCCATGACCAAAACCATGATCCTAACCATGACCCAAACCATGACCTGAACTTAGGGATGACAGAAAAACCCATACCCTGTGGGAAAACCCGAAGCCCGAAACTTTAGGGCCGGGTATTGGCCCGAATATTAGGGTATGAGACCGGGTATGGGATCAAAAAATATATTTTTTTCGGGTTCGGGTACGGGTATGAGATTAGGGAATACCCGGCCCACTTACCCGAAGTAATACCCGTAATATTTTTTAATTTTCTTTTCTAAAACATAAGTTTTTTTTAATGAAACATCATAACAAATTATAACTTTTATCTTATTATTTTATATTTAAAAATTAATCTTGTTGTTTTCGATATACGGGTAGTTCCTACAAAGGATCAGACTAATGACGTATACAATACTTGAATTCTCGGTGTAGATGCTACATAGTTGGTTCTCATCCTTCAGAGACTACGAGTGTAATAGGAGCATCCGTCGACAAAAGGATCACCCTAAGATGATCATCTCATGGCTATTGAGAACGAATCAAATCAGATGGTTCTACATTACATAGTCCGTTTTAGGGATTGGCGACTTACCCATTCAGTGACTTTGGCACTGGACGTTCCCCAAACGGGTACTGTCGGATCGGGTGAATTCAATAATAGAAGTTATCTTATTATTTTATATTTAAAAATTAATCTTGTTGTTTTCGATATGTAATTTCAGTTTAAATATTAAATTAATAGTCCATGGTAACATCTTTTAATAGTTATATGTCATGATATTTATATTTAATTTGTTTATATTTTATGGTGTTGGTTTTATATGTATGTTTCTAATTTATTTTTGTAATTAAACAATAATATGACACAAAAATTAATACTATACAAATGTACTCGGAAATTCACAAATTTTTTTAAATAAACTAATGGGTATACCCGATACCCGATGGGTAATTACCCGATAGATACCCGATAGGTAATGGGCCGGGTATGAGATACATTTTTACAATCGGGTATGGGACTGGGATTAGTAATACCCTACCCGAACCTAGCCCATTGCCATTCCTACCTGAACCATGGCCCGAACCATGATTCGAACCATGACCCAACCCACGTTAGAACCATGACGTGAACAATGACCCAAACCATGACTCGAACGGTCGAACCATAACTCTTTTAATTACCTGACCCTAACTCAAACAATGACCCGACCCATGAACCAAACCATGACCCAAACCACGACCCGGTCCACAAACTTGACCATGACCCGATCCACGAAATGTCTAATGATTGAACCATGATATAAATAATAACCGATTGGTGGTTCGAACCATGACACATGACCCGACCCATGACACATGTCCCGACCCACGACCCGACTAATGATTCGAACAATGATTAAAACAATGATCCGACCCATAATTTGTATTCTATTCCTTTAATTTTTTCGTGTCTACTAAACAACAAGTAATGAATCATTTCATTACGAGAGCCCCAAATGTAACCAAAAAGGACAATGGAATAATAATGATCCATTTCTTTCCCACCTTCATTCCATTCTCTCGTGCATTTTATTTATTTATGACAAACAGAACCTTAATTATATACAATTGAATTTTCTATCATAACTTATGTTATAATGCAACAATAAGTTGTTTTTAATTTAAGATGTGATGGTGATGTTTATATGTGTAGGTCATATATGTTGACTAGATATATGTGATGTATAATTATATAATATGCGGTAATATACGATACAATATATATGTAAAATGCAAGTGATATAAATGAACATACAACAAACGCGTGTGAACTCTTATTTTTTTATACCTAAAAGCGTATAATAAATTAAATTTAGGGTATATATACTCATTAAATAATCAAATTTTGCACAAGACACATGATAGTCTTTCATGCATTTAGTAAAAAGATTTTCCTATCCTATAAATATATATCACATTTAATTAGTTGATTAGCATGTGTCACAAGAAGAATATAAACATCAGAAAAATATGTTTGCTTTAAAAAACAACATGCAAATCTAAAATGAAATAATCGATATAAGAATTTGGGAATTTGATTGTCGAATGGTAGGTCAGCTAACTAATCAACCAGAAATGATAATGATAACGTGTGGTTGTGGTGGTGTTGGCTTTTAAATGGTCATTAGGGTGGATATATATACACTATGAGTTTTAGCTAGGGTATATAAAATTTCAAAAATTTTAGGTTTGCAATCAATAATATATAAAATTTTTGGAGAATATATTTTTATGGTTTAATTCATAATATATTGATGATGGTTTTAGACTTTAGTAGCAATTAGGTCAATGTTAAGAAAGAGTTTTAGCTAGAGTATAGAAGATTTCAAAATTTTTAGGTTTGCAATCAATAATATATAAAATTTTTGGAAAATATATTTTTATGGTTTAATTCATAATATATTGACGATGGTTTTAGACTTTAGTAGCAATTAGGTCAGTGTTAAGAAATCTAGCTTAAACATGAATATATTAAATAAAATAAATTATTGATTCACAATCTTTTGTATACTTCTAATGCCAAATATTTTTCGTATAGTAAACTTTCCTTGTAAATTATATAGAACTCGTGTATCATAAAGCCAAATTTTATTATTGACCGGTATATTTAGTGTATAAGCAGTGTTGTAATACTAGGATTGGTTGGTTGATTAATTACAGTGATACTTAAAATTCTGATGAGTATTCCGTTGACCTTATAAATTTTTGTGAGTTTTAGATGACATTTGAAACTATGGCAAGATTTTCGACGAAATGTGCAATATCCGGCCAAATTGTATCATGTGAAAACTCGATATTAAAGAGAAAAATTTTAATAAAAGATCAGTCTAATGCAACCTTTATATTAAAAAAACTATATTACCTAAAGTTGCATTAGATTTAATGCAACTTTTTTGTTACATAATTCAACTTTTTTTCCTAATGCAACTTTTTTAAATGCAACTCTTTAAAAAAGTTGCATTATATAATAAAAAGGTTTTCCTGAAGTATTTCCTGAGGATATCTCAGGATTACCCCCAGTGAGACAAGTTGAATTTCGTATTGACTTGATTCCAGGTGCAGCACCTGTTGCTAAAGCCCCGTATCGGCTTGCCCCGTCAGAAATGCAAGAACTTTCTGGTCAATTGCAAGAACTGTTAGACAAAGGTTTTATCAGACCTAGTTTCTCACCCTGGGGAGCACCAATTCTTTTTGTGAAAAAGAAGGATGGTTCATTCAGAATGTGTATTGACTATCGGGAACTCAATAAACTGACAATCAATAATCGTTATCCACTACCTCGTATCGATGATCTGTTTGATCAATTGCAAGGTGCTACTTACTTCTCAAAAATCGATTTAAGATCTGGATATCATCAGTTGCGTATTCATGATGATGACGTTTCTAAAACTGCTTTCAGAACCCGATACGGACATTACGAATTTCTAGTAATGCCGTTTGGTTTAACCAATGCACCAGCAGTTTTCATGGATCTGATGAATCGGGTATGTAGACCTTATTTGGATAAATTTATGATTGTGTTTATTGATGATATTCTCATTTATTCTCGGAACCAACAAGAACATGCTCAGCACTTGAAATTAATCCTAGAACTTTTGGCACATGAGAGATTATATGCCAAATTCTCCAAGTGTGAGTTTTGGTTACGGGAAGTTCAATTTCTCGGGCATGTTGTAAACAAGAACGGTATTCAAGTGGATCCCAGTAAGATTCAAGCGGTGAAACAATGGGAAACACCACGAACTCCACCGAAATACGTCAATTCTTGGGATTGGCAGGTTATTATCGTCGGATTATCAAGAACTTTTCAAAGATAGCCTTGCCACTCACCACATTGACCCAAAAGAATCAACCTTTTATATGGGATTCTCAACAGGAGGAGGCGTTCCAACTGTTGAACCACAAACTCTGCAACGCACCTATCTTGGCATTACCGGAAGGTACTGATAATTTCACAGTATACGGTGATGCTTCTCATCAAGGTCTTGGGTGTGTTCTAATGCAGAATGATAAGGTAATTGCTTACGCTTCTCGACAACTGAAAGTACACGAGAAGAACTATACCACACGTAATCTAGAACTTGGTGCAGTGGTGTTTGCACTCAAGATTTGGAGACACTATTTGTATGGAACCAAGTGTATTATATACACTGATCACAAAAGTCTCGAGCACATTCTAGATCATAAAATGTTGAACATGCGACAGAGGCGATGGGTTGAACTTCTAAACGACTATGACTGTGAAATTCGTTATCACCCAGGTAAAGCGAATGTCGTAGCCGATGCCTTAAGTCGCAAGGAACGAGTCAAACCTTTACGTGTGAAAGCGTTAGGTATGACTATTCAAACCAGTCTAATTCCTCAAATTAAAGAAGCTCAGCAACAAGCTTTACAAGCAACGAACTATTCTGCTGAGGGACTGAGGGTATTAGACAAGAAACTCGATACCAAAAATGATGGACTATTGTATTTCAAAACCCGAATGTGGGTTCCTTTATTCGGTAACTCTAGAACAATTATCTTGGATGAGGCGCACAAATCCAAGTATTCCATTCATCCAGGTGCTGATAAAATGTATAAAGATCTTAAAGACTTTTACTGGTGGCCTGGAATGAAGAAACAAATAGCTGAATACGTGGATCGATGTTTAACATGTCTCAAAGTTAAGGCTGAACATCAACGACTTTCTGGGTTATTACAACAACCTGAGATTCCCATGTGGAAATGGGATCAGATCTCTATGGATTTCATCACTAAATTACCCAGAACCTCACGTAATCATGACTCTATATGGGTTATCGTTGATCGCCTTACAAAATCTGCGCATTATTTACCCATCCGAGAAGATTATTCTATGGATCGACTCGCTAAACTCTATGTTAATGAGATTGTATCTCGACACGGAGTACCCATCTCTATCATCTCTGACAGAGATAGTCGATTTATGTCACGATTTTGGCAAACTCTTAAGAAAGCTCTGGGCACACAAATGAATATGAGCACAGCTTATCATCCACAAACCGACGGGCAGACTGAACGAACGAATCAAACTCTTGAAGACATGCTCAGAAGCTGTGTGATTGATTTTGGAGGTAGCTGGGATATTCATCTTCCACTTGTTGAATTTTCCTACAATAACAGTTACCATACCAGTATTCAATGCGCTCCATTTGAAGCACTTTATGGATGCAAGTGTAGATCACCTATCTGTTGGTCAGAGGTAGGTGAAAGTCAAATCATAGGCCCAGAATTCATTCAGGAAACAACTGATAAGATCGCACTCATTCAGGAGCGAATCAAATCTGCTCGCGATCGTCAAAGGAGTTATGCTGATAATCGTCGTAGACCGTTAGAATTCCAAATAAGTGATCGAGTAATGTTGAAAGTATCACCTTGGAAAGGCATTTTCAGATTCGGGAAGAGAGGTAAACTTTCACCAAGATTTGTAGGACCATTCAAAATTTTTGAACGAATTGGATCAGTGGCCTACAGACTTGAGTTACCTCCTGAACTTAGTAACATTCACAATGTTTTTCATGTATCCAATCTGAAAAAGTGCTTAACTGATGAATCATTAATCGTACCTCTAGAAGAGATTTATATTGATGAAAAACTTCAGTTCAGTGAAGAACCAGTAGAGGTAATGGATCGAGAAATGAAAGTGCTAAAACGTAGCCGCATACCAATCGTTAAAGTGCGATGGAACTCGCAACGTGGACCCGAATATACGTGGGAATGTGAAGATCAAATGAAATCAAAGTATCCACATCTATTCTCATAAACGATTGTCATAATGTAAGTCTTCACTAAATTTCGGGACGAAATTTCTCTAACAGGAGGAGGCTGTGACAGTTACATAAGAGAATTACGTCATCAATGACGTGAGCACATTTGATCGTTCTAGAAATCTACGTTGATTTAATGATTGTAATGGTTACAGATCGATAGTACGCGAGAAATGATGAACGTGGGTGAAAACCGTGCACAAAACGGAGTCCTGGATTGCCCGAAATCGTAAAACGAAGAAAAATTTCTAAGTATTGGACGACTGGACTCATCGCGGTACGCGATGGAGGGGTTGAGAGTCCTCCGCGGTACGCGATGAATGCTGTAATCCCTAGGATTTTCGATTTTCATTCAAGCTTTGTAATCGCATCATATTCGAAATAAATAAAAATTAAGGATATTCTTTGAACATTTAACTCATGAATTTATAGTTAAATAAATGTTTATTAATAAAGCAATACTAACAAGTATAATACAATATATAATCAAAGTCCTCATAAATTCATTTTTATAAAAGTTTCCAACTTTTATAAGTCGTAATAGGTTATTAAAAAAAAACATTTTATTAGTAAATAACCTATTTTTAGAGTTATAAGAATATATACATAAATAACATGTTCATACATAATAAAATGATACATAATCTAAACTTTTATAAAATTTCATTTTTATAAAAGAATTATCATTTTAAAACCTAAAAGTCATAATAGGTTATAATAAAATAAAATCATTTTTATTTTGTAAATAACCTATTCTTAAATTTATAAAATATATATACATAGTATATAATAATAATAATAATAATAATAATAATAATAATAATAATTAAGACATTATAATTATAAAAAGTTTTTTTTAAATTATTTTATGCTTTATACAAATTATTTATAAAGTCTAAATGATGAAAATAAATAAAAGATTTTATAAATTTTAAAACATAAAAAGGTTGTTAACTAGAGGGGTTAATAATGTCAAATTATAAAACTATTTTGTGAGAGGAAAATGTTTATTTTTAAAACAGAAAGTTGTGAAAAGAATAAGGACCAAAGCTGCAATTATCCCAAAATACTCACCCTCTATACCCGGTTTCCCCAACTGGGTACCCGTCGACCCAATACCGACGCGAGACACAATCCACGCGAATTCTAGCGTAATACAACTAATCAAACTCATTTTTAGAAAGGATTCGAAGCGCGTAATCAGCTTAATGTCGAATAAAAAAGAATCAATCGCGAATCATCTGTTAATGGCCTTCCAAAAATCGTTCAGCCGAACCAAAAATAAGACTCGATCTAGATGCCTATAAAACCCAAATCAAATCACACCATCCTCACCCCTTGCTAATCTCGAACGAGTCTGCACAAGTAAAACAAGCATATAACATCATTTGATCGCGATTCAAGCTCTCCTCCGGCCGAACCTCTGCTCTACTCGAACTACCTTCAACCGAAATCAATCCAGGTGATTCTATATACCAATCTACTTGAAATTCAGTGGAGATTAATAGCCCCATCGTTAGACAGGCTATTGATCCCCAAATCAAACGAATTCAGACCCTGTTAGGATTAGGGTTCATATGGTTTTGGTGTTCGATTTTAGAGATTGTATATGATTGATTCAAAACAAAACCATTCAAAGATTAACCCCCCAGCCCAGCGGTCATGACCGCCGGCTGAGGGTTAACCGGTCTCGGGTTCGAACCTTGGCCATGCCCAGATCCGTTTTTTTAGCTTTCCATCTATTTAACCCATATTTTTATACAAAAATATTTATTAAAATTCCAGAAACAAATTTATAAAAGCTGTAAAGAAATTTAGTTTACTTAATAACCAATTTTATTTAGTTTGTAATTAAAACAAATTTAAATAGATGATTTAAAAAGAAATCCATTGTTTTTTTTTCAAAAAAAAATTAAAAAAATTAAATTATAATTTATTCTGTTAATAAAAAATCAAATATTTCCAAATAGGATTTAATTTTTATTTTATTATTGTTTATGTATTAAAATGTATTTATGTTAAATAAGAAGATTTAAATGAGAATTTAAAGTAAATACTTATGAAAAGATTTTTAAAATAAACTTTAAAACATTCTGTTAATAATATATATATATATATATATATATATTAAATAAATGCTTAACTCATTTATTCATTTATGCATAAAAGTTTAGATTTTAAAATATTTGTTTTGAACAAAATAAATTTATTCAAAATAATAATAAAAATAATATTTATTATTATTATTATTATTATTATTATTATTTTTAAAATCTTTAAAAGACCAAATAAAATAAAGCATATGATTCAACTATGCAAACTTTAATTATTGAATGGATGGGAAATAAATTCACTTAAAAATTCAATTCCAAAATAATAAATAAAAAGGAATAATTAATATTCTATTTTTATTTATTATGAGAATATTATTGAATATTCTTATACAAGTAGTCTAGTCATATAAATAATATTGATTAAATAAAAAGAATATCTTTGATATTCTATTTTATTTAAACCAATATTAAGTTTAGTTTATTCATATTAATAATATTGATAAATAAAAAGAATATGTTTAATATTATATTTTATTACATCAATATTATAAGATTAGTTATTCTAAGTATCCATTCAAAACATAGTTCATTCAAACTAGGACTTCCATTAGGATTGCCATAGTTTCTAGGATTCTTGAACATAAACTATAGGATTGCTAAGACTTGAATTACTCAAAATTATAAGTGAGTAGATAGCCTTACTTCCTCATTGTTTAATCAAGGATTTGGGAACTAGCCTAAGCATCCTAACAAGTGATTTCTTCACACTCCCTTTTACTTCTTGTTTTTGGGATGTTACACATGTCATATTCAAACTATAATTCATTCTATTATTCAATTCAAACTTATGATGCAAGCCTTAGACTTATTTAGTTTTATGTGTTAGATGCTAAGTTTATACAATGTGTTTGATTCTATGTGTGTTGCCAGATAAGCAAATTAGTACTTAGTAGCCTAGGGTGGTTAGATACTATCTTCGCAATGGCTTCGGCCTTTGTGTGAAAAAGGCGAAAAGTACATTAGCAAACTAGTTGAATTATAAATGATAATTCTTGTATTTTTATACTTGAATTATTATGTAAGGATACTTGTTTGGACACAAGCATTTGTTATTCATATATTCATTCAATTATTCAAACTTGTATTATGTTATGCCTTTGATACATATTCTAATTAAGTCTTAATTTGCATCCTTTTATACTTAGTATTCAAACTTAGTGTGTAAACTCACCAACTATGCAAATAGTTGACAAAAATCTATTTTACATGTGTGACAGGTTAATGAAGAGAAGATTCAAGACATAAGATATGTCTAGAGACCTAGTCAAATTTAATCAAATGTTTAAGACTTTATTTATTGTTATGTTTTGATTTGAATTTGGATTATTGTAATGACTTTGAATGATTGGTTTATTGAATGAATGAATGTTTGAATTAAATACAATTGTTTAATTATTGAAACTTACACATAGCACCATGAGTAATGAACAATCTAACTCGCGCCCCAACGTATTCCGCCGTTGGTTGGGGTGTGACAGATTGGTATCAGAGCCATGGTTATAGGGAATTAGGTTATTAGAAATGGTGACCTAGACTATAACTAGGACTACCCAAATATGAGTTATCTCATATTACAATTGTTGTTTGTTACTTGTTTATGTGCTAAGTGTTATATATATTCATTTTGTGCTTTATTATAAATGTTACCATAGAGGAAAGCCTTAGTTTAATACCATAGAGGAAAGCCATAGTTAATTAAATGCCTTGCTTACACTTAGCTAAAAATGCCTTAGTTTAAGATGTCTTTATATCATGGAGGTTACTTAGCTTAAGCAATTGCCTTAGAATTTGCTTTTAAGTGAACTCTATTCTAATCCCACGTGTGTGCGAGTGAACGTTAGTTGATAAGTTATGAACTCATTAGGATTGATGCCTAATATTCCTTAGAGAATTTAAGCTTAGGAAATTCCAATATTGATTTTTATAATCCCGTTAGAATTAGGTTTGTAAGGTGGATATGTAGTAACTGGAAGGGTGTAGTACCGGTAGTTGGAATTCCTGTCTAGGAAAGCTATTCGTATAAATCCCCGAGGTACTGTGGGACCAGTCTAGCTTTCCTGGGGACTTCTAATGAGAGTATGATCACTTATAGGCCAAAGCATATCACACCAAACATCTTGCAAACCAAAATAATTCTAATATGTCATAAGGTATTTTGAATACCATTCCTTATGTTTTAAATAAAGTCAACTGATTTGATTATGTGTTTTTATATTCAATGACATATTATCTATGATTAAGTAATAATTACTTATCTAAGATAATACAAATGTCACAAATGCTATCTATTCAATCTATTCATATTCAATTCCTAATCGATTCTTATTCTTATCTAGATGGCTCGTAGGGAACATGCAGCTGAACGTCGCATTGCTTCTATTATTGCTCGCCAAATGGGAACCATGCTACCTAATATGGTTGCACAACTCCAACAACTCAATATCAACCCAGTCAAACCATACCCTGAACAAGCCAATCAACCTAAGTGCTCCTTTAAGCACTTCAACTCATGCAACCCACCCAAGTACAATGGGTCGGATGGAGCGACTGGACTGCTCCAGTGGTTTGAGGGTATGGAGAATACCTTCTTGAATAGTGACTGCTCGGCCAAATTGAAGGTTCGTTATGCTACGGGGACTCTACAAAAACGAGCCCTTACCTGGTGGAACAATGAAAAACGAACCATTGGGGAAACCACTGCTGATGAACTCACTTGGGACCAGCTCAAAGATCGTATGACCCTAGAGTTTTGCCCTCGTAACGAGGTGAAGAAGCTTGAGTTTGAGTTCTGGGATCTCAAACAAGATAGTGGTGAGAATCTTGCTTACAACAATCGTTTTCATGAGCTTAGTCTCTTATGCCCTCATATGGTGACCCCTTTGCAAAGAGGGATCGAAAAGTACATTGGTGGTCTGCCAATGGTGATTCAAGATTCTGTACTAAGTAGTAACCCTAAAACCCTTGCTGATGCCATCCGTCTGGCTGCTACTTTGACAGACAACCATGTCAAAGATGGGACTCTAACTCGAAAGGGGTCCAAGAAGGAGAAGGACCAATCAAAAGGTCCAAAAGAAGCACCGAAGGAAGAGGCCAAAGCTGGGTCATCTTCCTCCTCCAAAAAGAACCACAAGAGAAAGGCAAGTCATATGAACTTTGTTGTGACCCATGCCACTCCTCTTCAACAGTTCGGACCTGTCAACACCAATGCACAAGCCAACAAGAAAGCCTACACTGGCCCTTTTCCGAAGTGCGCAAATTGTAGTTTTCATCACCCTGCCGCGAACCCCTGTCGTTTCTGTACAAACTGCAACCGCTATGGTCACTTTGCTATCAATTGTAGGGTGCTAAAGGGTCAAGTCAACCCCAATAATGTGCAAGTCATCACTGCTCCAAGGCAAAATGGAGTTAGAGCATGTTATACTTGTGGGGATCCAAACCACATGGCCAACACTTGCCCTCGAAGGGTCCATGCTTTGATGGCCCCAAACAATCAAGGGAATCAAGTGGCTAAGGGTCGTGTCTTCAATGTCAATGCCAACCAAGATCAAAACAACAATGACGTGGTGAACGGTACGTTTCTTGTAAATGGAATTTATTCATCTATATTGTTTGACACGGGGGCCGATAGAAGTTTTGTTTCTTTAGAATTTGAACCCCTACTTGTTATGCCTAGAGTTAAGTTGAATGAACCTTTTAGTGTTGAAGTGGCCAATGGAAAGACTATTAAGCTTGACTCTTTTATACCTAAATGCACTTTGAACCTTAATACTCATGATTTCTCTATTGACCTTATCCCAATGCAATTGGGAAGTTTTGACCTCATAGTCGGTATGGACTGGTTGTCAAAACATCATGCTGAAATAGTTTGTCACGAGAAGTATATTCGAATCCGACTCAAAGAAGGTCAAGAGCTTTGAGTATATGGGGAGAAAGCCTCAAAAGGTCTTCGACTCATGTCATGCATACAAGCTCAAAAGTACTTGCGCAAGAAGTATGTGGCCTTCTTGGCCCATGTAGTGGAAACCAAGGTAGAAGAAAAGAAGTTAAAAGATATTCCTATAGTTCGTGAATTTCCCGAGGTCTTTCCCGAAGACATCAATGGTCTACCTCCAAATCGACAAGTCGAATTCCGTATCGATCTCGTTTCTGGAGCGATGCCGGTCGCGAAAGCTCCTTATCGACTCGCTCCTACCGAATTACAAGAACTTGCAAGTCAATTGCAAGAACTTTCCGATAAAGGATTCATTCGTCTTAGTTCATCTCCTTGGGGTGCACCGGTCTTGTTTGTAAAGAAGAAAGACGGTTCTTTTCGTATGTGCATCGATTATCGTGAACTTAACAAACTTACGATTAAAAATCGATACCCATTACCGAGGATCGATGATCTTTTTGATCAATTACAAGGCGCAAAATGTTTCTCTAAAATCGATCTTCGTTCGGGTTATCATCAACTTCGAGTTTTTGAAGAAGATGTGCCGAAGACAGCCTTTCGTACAAGATACGAGCATTACGAGTTTTTGGTTATGCCTTTTGGTTTGACAAACGCACCTGCGGTTTTCATGGACTTGATGAATCGCGTTTGTAAACCGTATCTTGACAAGTTCGTGATCGTATTCATCGACGACATTCTGATTTATTCAAAGTCAAAATCCGAACATCAGAACCATCTTCGTTTAATCCTTGAACTCCTGAAAAAGGAGCACCTTTATGCCAAGTTCTCAAAATGTGAATTTTGGCTTAAAGAGGTTCAGTTTTTGGGACACATTGTGAATGAGGATGGAATCCATGTTGATCCTGCCAAGATCGAGACGGTGAAGAGTTGGAAGACTCCAACGTCACCAACCGAGATCCGATCATTCCTTGGTCTAGCAGGTCAAATCTTAAACTCTTAGAAATTATCTTAAAGTTCATCTCATTTCTATCATCTAATCAAACGATCTTGTAACGGACAGGTTATTACCGTCGGTTCATTTCTAATTTCTCCAAGATTGCATTACCACTCACTGCCTTGACCCACAAAGGCAAACCGTATAAGTGGGAAGATGCTCAAGAGAATGCCTTTCAAACTCTGAAACAAAAATTATGCAATGCTCCTATTCTCACGCTACCCGATGGAACCGACGACTTCGTTGTCTATTGTGATGCCTCGAACCAAGGTCTTGGATGTGTGCTTATGCAACGTGGGAAGGTTATTGCATACGCTTCAAGGCAATTAAAGATCCATGAGAAGAATTACACGACCCATGATCTTGAACTTGGTGCGGTGGTATTTGCATTAAAAATTTGGAGGCACTACCTTTATGGTACCAAGTGTGTTGTGTTTACCGACCACAAAAGCCTTCAACACATTCTGAATCAAAAAGAGCTTAACATGAGGCAAAGACGTTGGGTAGAATTGCTTAACGACTACGATTGCGAAATACGTTACCATCCCGGTAAGGCAAACGTAGTAGCTGATGCTTTGAGTCGAAAAGCTCATGCCAAGTCAATCATCCTACAAAGTATTCAAAGTTCATCCGATCTTCAAAACCGTGTCTTTGAATCTCAACAGAAAACGGTCTCGGAAGGCAAGTTAGCTGAAGAAATGCCAATATATGTTGAACTTCAACTCGAGTCTAAAACGAATGGTTTATTGCATTTTCAAAACCGTTTATGGATTCCAAATCAAAATCAGATACGAGAACTTATTCTAGACGAAGCTCACAAGTCTCGATATTCTATTCATCCTGGTGCCGACAAAATGTACAAAGACCTTCGGGTTCAGTATTGGTGGCCGAGAATGAAAAACGATGTCATCCTTTACGTTTCTAAATGTCTTACTTGTTCAAAGGTGAAAGCCGAACATCAACGACCGTCGGGATTACTTGAACAGCCTGAAATACCCGTTTGGAAATGGGAGGGTATTGCTATGGATTTCATAACTAAACTCCCACAAACTGCTCGGGGTTATGACAGCATTTGGGTGATTGTTGACCGTTTGACAAAGGCTGCTCACTTTTTACCGATTCGAGAAACCAATCGAGTGGAAGAACTAGCTCGTATCTACATCAATGAAATTGTGTGTAGACATGGTGTTCCACTAAACATCATCTCTGACCGTGATGGTCGTTTCATCGCTCATTTCTGGAAATCATTACAATCAGCTCTCGGTACTCAATTGAATCTCAGCACCGCCTACCATCCTTAGACTGATGGACAATCAGAGAGGACCATTCAAACACTTGAAGATATGTTGCGATGTTGTGTGATTGACTTTGGTGGTAATTGGGATAACTACTTATCATTGATCGAGTTCTCATATAACAATAGCTACCATTCGAGCATTGACATGGCACCTTTCGAGGCGCTCTATGGGCGCAAATGTCGATCACCGGTTTGTTGGAATGAGTTAGGTGAAGCTCAAATCACTGGACCGGAATTGGTTCAAGAAACAACAAACAAAATCATGAATTCGTGAAAATCTGACGACCGCTCGTAGTAGGCAAAAGAGTTACGCTGACAAACGGCGAAAGCAGTTGAAATTTCAAGTCAACGATATGGTCCTTTTAAAGGTGTCCCCTTGGAAAGGTGTTGTTCGTTTTGGCAAGAAAGGGAAGCTAGCTCCTCGATACGTAGGTCCTTTTAAAGTCTTGGAAAGGATTGGTAAAGTGGCTTACCGACTCGAGTTGCCTCATGAACTGTCGAATGTACATCTAACCTTTCATGTCTCCAATCTAAAGAAATGCCTAGCCGATGAAAATCTCCACATACCTCTTGATGAAGTACGCATCGATGAGTCAATGCACTTTATTGAGAAACCGGTGAAGATAGTTGATTGGGAAGTCAAAAAGCTCAAGAACAAACGCATTCCAATCGTCTTGGTTAAATGGGATTCTAAACGAGGCCCAGAACTTACTTGAGAACGTGAAGATCAAATGAAGACCAAGTATCCTCAGTTATTTATATTCAGATTCTTAGTCATTTCGGGACGAAATTCCCTAAAGTAGGGGAGACTGTAATCCCTAGGATTTTCGATTTTCATTCAAGCTTTGTAATCGCATCATATTCGAAATAAATAAAAATTTGGGATATTCTTTGAACATTTAACTCATGAATTTATAGTTAAATAAATGTTTATTAATAAAGCAATACTAACAAGTATAATACACAATATAATCAAAGTCCTCATAAATTCATTTTTATAAAAGTTTCCAACTTTTATAAGTCGTAATAGGTTATTAAAAAAAACATTTTATTAGTAAATAACCTATTTTTAGAGTTATAAGAATATATACATAAATAACATGTTCATACATAATAAAATGATACATAATCTAAACTTTTATAAAATTTCATTTTTATAAAAGAATTATCATTTTAAAACCTAAAAGTCATAATAGGTTATAATAAAATAAAATCATTTTTATTTTGTAAATAACCTATTCTTAAATTTATAAAATATATATACATAGTATATAATAATAATAATAATAATAATAATAATAATAATAATAATAATAATTAAGACATTATAATTATAAAAAGTTTTTTTTAAATTATTTTATGCTTTATACAAATTATTTATAAAGTCTAAATGATGAAAATAAATAAAAGATTTTATAAATTTTAAAACATAAAAAGGTTGTTAACTAGAGGGGTTGGCCTTTGTGTGAAAAAGGCGAAAAGTACATTAGCAAACTAGTTGAATTACAAATGATAATTCTTGTATTTTTATACTTGAATTATTATGTAAGGATACTTGTTTGGACACAAGCATTTGTTATTCATATATTCATTCAATTATTCAAACTTGTATTATGCTATGCCTTTGATACATATTCTAATTAAGTCTTAATTTGCATCCTTTTATACTTAGTATTCAAACTTAGTGTGTAAACTCACCAACTATGCAAATAGTTGACAAAAATCTATTTTACATGTGTGACAGGTTGATGAAGAGAAGATTCAAGACATAAGATAGGTCTAGAGACCTAGTCAAATTTAATCAAATGTTTAAGACTTTATTTATTGTTATGTTTTGATTTGAATTTGGATTATTGTAATGACTTTGAATGATTGGTTTATTGAATGAATGAATGTTTGAATTAAATACAATTGTTTAATTATTGAAACTTACACATAGCACCATGAGTAATGAACAATCTAACTCGCGCCCCAACGTATTCCGCCGTTGGTTGGGGTGTGACAAATGCAAAATATCTAAGATTCCTCCGGAAATCTTCGCGGTACGCGAAGCCCTTTTTGGCTTCTGGTCGCGGTACGCGACGGGTGTGGCGGTGCAATAATCTGATCTACTTCCTCAGATTTCATGCAGAAAGTTATAATTTTACTTTCTCAAACTCTCTTCGACTTCAGACCAAAAACTCGACCAAACCACCATCAAAACACCATCTTGAGGCCACCAGAAGTCACCAATCATACCCGGGATCATCTCTACAAGTTCTGATCGTCGTTTTAACCGCATATATCCGTCAGATTAGGTATTGATCCGTTTAAACTTTCTGGTTTGATTTTGATTGATTAGATCTTGATTTTGAACGTAATGACATAGTTAGGATTGTTGATTATTGCCTAGATGATGGCTAGGACTGATTATAAATGAAGAACACGAAGTTTAAACGGTTAAATCCTTGTTTTGATCCGTTGTAATGCCCGGTTTGCATGAAACCATACCCATGATTATAATGGTTTAACCCATTTGATTATAACAATGTAGGTGATTAGTTGGATTAATCCTTGGAATGCAAGGTTAAATCCAAGTGTTTCAAACTAATCACAATCATTAGCATATTCTTTGAAACGATTATCTGATGTTTATGATAACAGTCAGATTAGTATGTTAAACCTGGTGATTACACCTATTTGAATGCTACATTGTGATGTTTCATGATATTTGGGTAATCAATAACAAGGATTAATCATTCCTAAGCCATTAAATTATCTAGAAACTGTTACAGTATCATAATCAACAACATTAACTATTTGATTAATCCGAGATTATTCTCATTAATCAAGAGTGTCATCAACCTTGTATTAGGAATCTAATGCAATGTAGGTTCTTACATTATCATACATTGTATGATATAATACTAAATTAATCAATTAAATACTTAATATCGGTTTGATGACTTACAAAGCAATGTCTTTGACATTGAACGTTCAGAAAGATCTAATCAGTAAACTAGAACATAAATAATTCATTAAATATAACTAAATGCAGAATCATCTCTTTGTTATCAGCTTCGAGATATTTTGCTACATTTATATCATCAGGTGAGTTTTGTACAACCCCTTTTCTTTTTAATGCTTTACAAATATCGGGGTAACTCTGCAAACTGTTTTCTGAACATATGATATGCATCACTGATATCTGTGTGATTTCATGTGACTTTTGTGTGATTTCATGGGATTTTGCCGTTAGTAACTCTATCACAGTATCAAAAGTCCTCATCTCTTGAACTGTATCTAGTGAACCCATGTGGGGCCGAACAGGAATCATTGATAGTACTATTGGCTGACAACCCATTTGCTGGGAGGATTGCATCTCCCCTTGTGTGAATGTTTGGTACCTGTTTCCAAAACACTTTCTTAATGTTAGTGATAGACATTAAGATAATGAGGCATTAAGATATTTACCGACGGGTAGTATCTTCGTGAAACGTACAACTGTCCGAAAGGAACTAGATATGGGTCCCATGGTTATCTAGAACATAACATTTTGAGAACATGCTTATCATATCATATTGTTTTAAATTGAACTGTCGAACTCACCAGCTTTGTGCTGACGTTTTAAACTCAAACCTTTTTGCAAGTAAACAGTAATCGCCGGTGAGGACACACTTTTGGAGTACTTGCACTTGAATAAATTAGTTTTGTAATTAAATAAACTTAGTTGTAGACTGTAATGTGGATGTTAATGACGAACCTTCTAATGTATTTACTTTAAGTTAATATGTGTGCTTGTGATATCGGATCAAGTAAGTCACCCCTCATCTCTGAGACATCACCACTATGCTTCTGCAACCAGTTCAGTGACATCATCAACAGGTGATGAGAGGTGGGGGTGTGACAACAAGTCAATCCAATTACACTAAAATATCTGACACATAGCTAGTGCATGCATATCATTTTTAATGCAACATTATTTGATGTTGACTTGCATAAATTTATAACATTTATTACATGCTTAATTATAAGTCATAAGTACATCAATTATTAAACACGATATTAGGAATCTTTTTGAACAGTAAACACGATATTAGGAATAACAAACAGATATCACAACATTTATCTTAATTTGTAACGATAGCGTCAACTGGATGAGATGGAGAACATTTGAATCCTGCAAAAATTATCCGTAAATGAGAGTCAAGTTCATTAATCACTAATAAGTTAAATGACAATATATCAATATAAGGTCATGTGTACTCATCAAGCTCCCATCATTATAAAGGACCACATTCCGTAATTTTCTCCTTGATCCACGAAAGTCCATATATTTTTCTTTTTTATCCTCCAAAATGTTAGGAGTAATTTCCTCTTTTTCATTATATTATTGTGATAGGACATCGTATTTTTTTTCCAATGAATCAAAAACAAAAACCACTTTGATAACCATTTTCTTTATGGTATCAGAGCTGAGCCAAAACATAAAGAAACCAATCCATCGCTGTCATCTACAATGATGGGTGAGAAAACCAACCCACGTAAACATCACCTCCTCATCACTCCACGTCATCACAACATGTGTTATCATCATCCCCTCATCAAGACCCCACCTTTTTTTCCATTTTCTTCCTCTTCACGCCATGAGGGATGTCACGGATTTGCTACCACATGATGGTCACGCCCCTGTGTGTAGGAGGGGCGTAAAGGAGGGTGGCCAAGCCCCTCTTCATGCCTCACTACACATAGTCTAAGTTTCCCTAAGCAAACTTAATGCCACGCACCTTTAGTTTTGAATCCAATTCAGACCTTGTATTCTCTGACCCGGATCCATTTTGTAGAGGACCACTTACTTCCTTTGATAACTGGACACGAGCCTATGTAACAACAACAATAAAAACAACAAATATATTGAGAACTTACATGTAAGAACCAATAACAACCAACCTTATATATTATTCATTGATTATAAAAATGTATATATATTGAGAGAGAGAGAGAGAATCACTTTGCGTGCCAAAAACCAATAATTTTTTTCCCAAAAAAAGTGTAGTTAAAAAAATATTTACTAAATAGGTGTAGTGGAAAACTTATTTATCAAAATTGGTGTTTTCTTTTATTTCATTACTTTTAACTAACTTAAAAACAAAAAAAATTATAAAGAAAAACACTTATTTTAGTAAATAAATTATCAACTACACCTAATTGGTAAATATTTTTTTCAACCTCATTAATTTCTGTGAAAAGAATCCAAAAACCAATATAATATGTTCAAAGAACTCATAGAACTAATAATAACCAACTAACCGTGAAAAGTTGAATGATCTAGAGTTGCATCTGGTTTAATGTTCCAGAAAAGTAGTGCATCCCCCATTTTTGGCTTAACAGATAACCCTCCTCTGCCATGTTTAGTACGTCCATTCCAACAAGGTAAAGCACTAACGTTTCCCTTTGCAAAAGGGAAGACTGTCTCCCCACCTTCTTCAACATCCGATCTATCAACAACGATAGATCAAACCACACCAAAAAAAAACCCATAAAATACGATAGAAAAAAAAAAGTAAACTGTAATTTTCGTCCATGTCGTTTGGTCACTAATTTATATCTTAAATACACTAGATCCTATATTGATTTCGAGAATGTCGAGGAATTCCAGTTTCTTGTTATCTCTTTTCTCAGTATTTTATTTCTTAAAAACACTTGATGGAGGATTGCTTTTGCTTCATTTGTGTTAATTTAATTTTTTTTTGAACGGCAAATGTTATCTTATCTTAAATTACTCCAAACTAATTACATCATTGCATGGTTTAGAACTCATAACTTCTCATTATTAGAGACAAAGGCGTCTACCAAGTGGGCTAATCCCATATTGGCTTTAATTTAAGAGTCAATTACATATATCCCCTTGCTAAAATCATTTACTACATATTTACCCAATCATAAAACTAAATTACATATTTCCCCTTTCTTAACCAAATATATTATATATTTATCTATTTCATTAAAAAACAAATTATGTATTTCCTATTTTACCCTTAATGAACTAACTAAAAACAATTTACATATTTTTTCTTACTAAGGGACAATTTTGAAACATGAGAATATTTGTAATTTTAGTTTAACAATATTGAAGATATATGTAATTTTGATGTTTAATAAGAAGATATTTGATATTATCCCTTAATTTAATATCTAACACAAAATATGAAAAGACAATACTACCCCTCATATGAGGGTCACGTGGGTACGACTTACGAGATTGTTAGCCTCGTAATTGTTTAAACCAAGTTTGAAGGCTAATAGGTCAAGTATGTAAATAAGTCAAATTTGTATTTAGAGTCATATGTGTAGTATTTGAAAGTAAAAGGGTTTCTAATGTCAAAACTCAAAAGTCAAACTCGATCTATAACCATAGTTAGGGTTATACAAACCATAGATACGTAAACATATGAATCTGAGATGTTGAATAAACAATCGATCGTTTGGTTTTTTTATATCCAGAAGAGCATTCACACTTATACAAGAATTGGGTATTCTAGAAAGGACCCAGGGCAATAGAGATAACAAAAAAAATAATGTTCGTTACTTTTAAAGATGAAATGTGTAAAAAAATAATAACAAGTGGTAATCTAACTTGTTAAAAGCTTGCAACTTGATTTTTAACCAACTATATATATGAACAAAAATTACAGCATATAAAAAAATTTTTAAATAAGTAAAAATAAAGAGCTTCACTTAATAATAATATTCTTAAATTTTTTATTAAAATCAATCAACTTTTTTTTTTAACACTTGAAAAACTTAGTTAATATTACGTAAATACTTAAAAAAGAAAAAAAAAATTGCTTACAGATGCATCACAAATGTGGCCATACGTTGACCCCCGTTCCTGGTGATATAATCACTAGAAAAGTAGTCATTATGAGTTTCAAATTTCTGACCTACTTCATAGTGTAGAACTTGAAGATCTTCACCATTCTCTGAACATAAATTCATTTCATTTCATTACTTTATTTGTTTACTTATCCAAAACATAAACCGTAATAGCAAATGTAAAGATTTTCATACCAACAGGTAACAAGGTGAAGTCTGCGATCCTTCTTTCGATAGCCCGAATCGTTTCATCTTGTCCTCGGGCCAGAAACGTAATATAACTTGTACGAAATCTGAAGAAAAGAAATGTGAACTTGATTTAAGTAACAAATATTTCTTACAAATTGAAGTGTATATATATGGAGTAACATAGTTACTAGATAATAACATACTTTGTATCTTCAATCTCACCCATCTTGTAATCGATAATTGTTGACTTCTTCATATGAGGTATAGAGATGTTAATAACATGCTCACACTCTTCTTCAGACTGTATACCAAAGAATTTACCGTCAGTTGTTTAAAAGTGTTAGATTGGTCGGTTAATCAGACATAATAAGTCAAGAGTCTCATTGGAAGCAGTCTCTTTATTCTTATGGATAGAGGTAAGACGCTTTACATCTTATCATTCTCAGACCTTATCTTAGCTTTGCTAATGATAAGATATGCTAAGTACGATGATGATAATGTTTAGTTCTAATTTACCATCTTCCAAAACCATTCAACTTTCAAAAAACAAACATGATCTTAAATTAACACAACGGTAGTATGAATATATATGTTGATGAATATTTATACATGCAACTAAAACCAACCGAAAGAAAAACAACACTAACCAGAAAATTATGATAGATAACGGCTCTAGGCTCCCATGAGATCACTTCAACCCAATGATCTGATCGACGGTCGCACCCATCGCTTCTGCCATGATCACCCAAAATAAAACCAGTTTGAGTCCAATTTCAAATCGAGTCATATCAAACACAACAATAAGCAAACTGACCTGCCCGTGTTGGTAACAGTTTGGTCAATAAATCTCAGATCATGATGAATGTTCAAAGAGTAATTGCTTGGAGCCGAATGAACTTCAAGACCAAGAAGAATAAAAACAAAAAACAGACTGATAATCACCATTGAAGATATCAAACTATTCAAAGCCAGAGCATTTAATTATAAATGGGCACTAAATGTCTAAATTCAACATATAATAAGTTGTTAACATATTTATATTTCTACATCACATACTTGTCCTTCGTATGTGCCGCCCTTGAACTTTTTTTTGTCTTAATTTGTATATGTTTTGTTATATCAAGTAAACTGGTTTTAATATGCTATACCCTTTCAAACTAGCTATCATGTTAGTTCTTGTTTGTAAAATCTGGTTGTATTCCCTTTAGGTGTTGCGGCAAGGGACTCGATCTTACGCATGTGTTGTTTTTAGAAAAAATAGTGGTTTATCAGTTGTGCATTGTGGGGTAATATCACAGCCTTGAATACCTAAATGTTGATAAAAAAAAGTCGCAACGATTATCACTTAGTTGCAAAACACTAAAGCATACTCTGTTGTAAAAGCAAACGCCAATCAACAGTGAAACCTAAAAACGTGATTAATTGTAAAAACGAGCCTTAAAAAACCTGAATGCAAACAAAATAAGGAAATAGAAAAACAACAATAACAAATTAAAATCACACTTCCCCTCCTAAGTCTTTAATATATATAATAATTCTTCTATCATTATACATATCATGATATTAAAATCCTTTAAAAAGACTTTTTAGCCTAAAAAAGTAGGAAAATATTCTGATTCTAAAATTTTAAATCAATAGTTGAGATTAAAATGTTAACAAGAAAACGATGTAAAAGTATACAGTAAAAAGACATTCTTTTGAATTTTTTTTTTCAAATTTCCTCATTTTTTTTAACGTTCAAGATTTTTTATTCAACAATGTTTTTAAAAAATAATCACACCATAAAATCAAATATTTTTTCTTCTTTAATCGGGCATAGTGATGATATACATTTTTTTAAAAACTCTAATACATTAATGTTTTTACTGTATTATTATGTATTATATTTTTCTATGATATAACTTTTGTACTATATTTTTTGTACCACATTTTTGTGATGTCTTTTTATTTGTTGCTTTTTTGTTATGTTTTTCATATCTTGTACAATTTTAGACAAATCTATTACATGTTTTAAAATAAAGTACATGTATCAGAAATTTAGTAGAATTTAAAAAATTTTAATTTTAATTTTAATTTTTTATATATCAATTCTATACTCATATTAAAGATAAAAAATGTTTGATTTTGTTGTATATATTTTTACAAAAAATAATGTCTTATTAAAATGTTATAAACATTTAAAAAATAATTGAAAAAAGTCAATAAACGTTTTTATACCAAAATTACTCTTTGTTTTACCTGCTAATCTCTTTGTTTTACCTGTTAATTTCATAAATGACTTGTGCTTTGTTTTGCACTCGCAGATGTGTAATCAAACAAAGGTGGACTTGTTATTTTAGGATAGACCAATTACAGACTATTAACAAGCACCATATAACTTTTCAAATGTCTTGGTTCGTGTATCATTTTTGATTTTAAATTTTTTTAAGGGTCAATGTTCTGAATCATATCAATTATGCAGGTTTTGAAGTTGTGTTTTGTTTGGCCACACACATTGCTGTTGATAAAAGAGATCACTCTCTCAAATGTAGCTTTGTGTATTCCACTTTTGTAGTCTCAAGAATTCTTGATTCATCTTAGCTTTGGTATTTTGGTTTTGCTGGTAGAATATTTTACCATCAGCATTTATTACTTTTCTTTGTTAGTTTTTGCATTTATTACTTTTCATTACTTTGTGAATTGTGATTTTGTTATTATAGTCTGCAATCTTTTTCCTCATAAGCACTAGTGGAGCTTGAAAAACATGTTAAAGTTATGGGCCGAATTTTTTTTTCTTTATCGCTATGTTTCGGGCCGAAAATTTAGGTCCGCAAATGGTAAGTTGGGTCGGGTCAAACAATTTAAAGTGTCAAATATTTGTTCCACTAAAAAAATATATATGATTGTATCAAACAAGAAATAAAATGTTTAAGACGAAAATGTGAGTGCCCGGAAGAAAGATCACATTCAGCGCGACGACCTTTAAAAGAGTATGTATTTTAAACTTAAACAAATACTATTTTCTTCTATAATATAAAGAAAAATATTCATAATATTATGATATCATACGCAGTCACAAGATGGGTATAAAACTAGTTTATAGAACGAAAAATAACTCATTGATAACAGATTTAGTAAAATTAATCAATGCCTCAAGAGACCAATCAACTTAATAAATGGGTGATAAAAGGACAACAAAATTGGTGATATGATGAGACATGAAGAAGAAATCACATTTTTGTAAAGGGTTAGTGTTGGCATCAGATTTCAAGACTTTAAACCAAAATCATGCCTTATATTCGTTAACCCGGATCCATTTTGTAGAAGACCATTTGTCCCCTTTAATAACTGGGCACCCACCTGCACAATAACAGGAGAAGGTAGAGATCAAATTGGGGTTATAAACTGGTCTCATGCAACCTTACAAAGGGATATAACTTATAAGGCATATGAACCACAGATATACAAGACTTGATAAACCGATCATTTTTTTTTACCCAATGAGATTAGATAAAACACAGCTTATGCTAGGCAAGTGGCCTTCAAATTCAAAGGGATTAAAGGGATAAGACCTAAGACCTCTGCTAGAGGGACTTAAATGGTTACTACAATGTCACCCCCTTGATGGTTTAGAAATTATAGTCACTTGATATATATTACAATTACAAACTAACCATGCAAACTTGAAGGATCTGGAGTTGCATCTGGTCTCAGGCTCCAGAAAAGCAATGCATCACCAAGTTTTGGTTTAACAGATAACCCTTCTTTACCACATTCAGATAACTCATCCCACCAAGGTACGGCGCTAATGTTGCCCTTTGTAGAAGGGAAAACCGTCTCGCCTCCTTCTTCAACATCTGAACTGTAAATATTTGAGAAAATTAAAGACATGAGAAAATACCATAAAAACATGAGATAAACAAGGTCAAAAAGAAAAAAAAAAAACAAAAACAAAGAAAGTATGCCACTTACAGGTACATCAGAACTGTAGCCATTCGTTGACCCCCATTCTTTGTGTTAAACTCATCAAGAAAGTAGTCATAGTGAGGCTCATATTTCTGACCTTCTTCATAATGGAGAATCTGAAGTCCTTCACCATGTTCTAAACAAAAGTTGAAATCAGTTTATCACTCGTTTAAGTAAGATTGGGTGATCAACAGGGGGAATGAAAGTTTCTTGATTTATAAATGAGCAAGGGTTGACATACTTCTAAAGAATCCATACCTATAGGCAAGAAGGTGAAGTCAGAAATCCTTTTCTCAATAGCCCGAACTGTTTCATCTTGTCCTCGGTGCAGAAATGTTCCAGAACTCGTGCGAACCCTAAATAAATGATGTGAACTTGATCTAAGCAATGCATTGATACTAAAAGATTCATTACTAGTAGCAACAACACCACCTACCAAAAGATGAAGAAGAAGAAGAAACTGCATACCTGCTATCTTTGCTCTTGCCAGTCACACTATCAACAACTGTTGACTTTTCCATATAAGGTTTAGCAGTGTCAATTAGATGTTCACACTCTTCTTGTGACTGCCATGAAAAAATAGGAAACTTGAAGTAAGCTTTTGATTTACATGGCCAACTTACAATTTTAATTTCAATAATTCAAACTATGACTCATTGGCATATTATAATCTACATTGACAAGTTGATAACGATAATTCTCGTTTCTGCTTTTGTTATCGAGGGCAATCCAGCTCCTAACATTCTTCGTGTGTTTGTTTATTTTATTTTCAAACTTGATTTATACTTGGAATATATGTAGACTATAATTAAATCCAATTTGCCACATCTATCAGCCACGACATGTGCCACATCATCAGACTCGCAATGTCACTTCTTCATTAGAGTAAAACTAATCTTGAAGTGAAAATGAAAGTCAGGAATGTCATTGATCAAACTGCTGACATGAACTATTATTGGCCAATGGACTGTAAAGGAAGTACCAGGTACTTGCTTGGTTTTAAAAAGCTCGAGGCGCTTTGAGGCGTTTAGACCTCAAATGCGAAGGCATGAGCCATGAGGCGAGAGCCTCACGTACGTGAGGCGTTGCTCTGTATATAACAAAATAAGTTTTATCTACAATTAAAAGATGTTTTTGTCTCGTCTTTTGAACATATTGGGCTTTTTTATCATGCAAACCATAATGAATCTCTAATCCAATCGGTTATTTACACATATCCTCTCCTACATGCCCAACTTCTGATCAACTTTTACCCCGTAAGTTCATAAAGCGCTGCCTCAAGGCCTTGAAGCATTAACCTGCTTGCGCCTCACGCCTCAGGAGCGCCTCAGACGCTATTTTTAAAACCAAGGGTGCTTGACTTAAATCCTGCTTTATTGAAGGGCCAGATCGCTGCGATCTCTGATGTACTTAGGCACTCAGCCTTACCCTACACCGTAAAGGTTTATGCAAAAGACTGTGTCCCACGACTTGAACCCATGAGCTCAAGGTAACAATGCAACAACTTTACCGGTTGCTCCATGGCCCGTCCTCTATAATTTTGATTATTAAAATAAAACTTCTAACATAAAAAGCATCAGAAACTACAGACTAACAAAAGTGGAGATAACGCTTTTGTCTATAGATTTGTATAGAACATTACTCCCGTTTTCTGGATTGGGATCATCAAACAAAATTCTTGGACCCGATGCATTATATTTCAGTAAATTGTAATGAACTATCTTGTTGTGTGATTTCAGCTCGACGGTATGAACATTATTTCAAACAAATATATCGACATTTATGAGACAAAAATCATAGAAAATAGATACTGACCAAGAAATTATGATAGATGACAGCTCTAGGCTCCCATGAGATCACTTCAACCCAATGATTCACTCTACCATCGCTGCCATCACTTCTACATTCACCCAAAAAAGAACAATTATATCGGATCACGAAAACAAATCAGAACAAATTTCAATCTAAACGCAAACTGACCTGCCAGCGTCGGTAAGCCGTTGAACAATGGAGCTCAGATCATGAACTTTGGAAGAATTGCTTGAATTGCTAGGAATCGAAAGGATTCCGAGAGCGAGAAGGATCAAAATGAAGAACAAACAGATAATGAGCATTGAAAAAATGAGCGTGGATGATGACGATCTTCGTGAAGGACCCCGAGGTTGTAATCTCCCTTTCGGCCCCATTTCTGAATGTCTTTCAACACGGATTGCGAACGAAACCCTAGAATTCGTGAACTCTTTTTCCCTTTGATTCGAGTGGCGATTATCAGCAATTTGCATTGATTTTGAAACGTTTTTGTTTTGTGTATGAAAATATGATGATGAACTCAGAATAACAACGAAAAGCCGGGAACGCTGTTCATCGACGTCATTCGTAATCAGGTATAACTAGGGGGTTTCCCGCGCGTTGCTGCGGGTATTGCGTCATGATTCCGTGTATCAAAACGTAAATATGTATTGTCACTATGACATAAATGTCACTATGACATAAAGCTTTAAGGGTAGCTATTGGTATGCCGATATGATTTTTCAATTATGATAGATTTAACAACAGAAGATCTTCATAAAAATCAAACAATTCTATTGAATTTGATTAGTGAACGAAACCATAAAAAAATCTTTACGTTTTCTACCTATTATTATTATTTAGTACTATTATTTAACTTTTAACGAATACTAAATTATTAATATTATTTAGTTAAAAATATTGTCTAATTATTATTATTAGGTAAATATTACTATTAAGTTTAAATCGTTTCTGAACTAATTACGATTAAAATGATATAAACGATATAAATATTCGCTAATGTATGGACACGTTATATGCTTGTGAATAACTCGCAAAAATTTCTGTAACCGTTTGGGTTTGAAATTTATATATACACCCGTGAGGTCAATGCGATCAAATTAATATAATCATGGCTTTTGTTCGGTAACTTAATAATGTATTATAAGCATGTGAATATTTAAAATATGTGAGTAAAGTGAGAGGGGACTTTAAAAATAAGAGTTCAAAGTTTAGGGTTGAAAATGAAAATATACAAAATAAATCAAAATCACATGAAGTATGATTTGAAGCTTTTGAGGCGGTTGTGAACATTTTGTCGCGGTTGAAATTTTTTTGTAACTGTCACCGCTTTTTTCCGCGGTTTAAACCATATTTTTTTTGTTATTAGTCGCGGTTCAAACTCCTTTTTTGCGGCGTTTTCCAGATTTGAATAGAAAATTATTATTATTGTTCACTCGCAATGATTAAAGTTCGTAAATGTATATATAGTAATTGTCCGACAAAATGGAGTCAGTTTATTTTATTTTATATTTTTATGTCTTAAACATTATATTTATCATTTTTTTTTTAAATTCGTCTACTTAAATTAAGCTTTTACTTTGATTTAAACTCCTGATTTTTGTATTTAAATAAATAATGATATACGAATCTATGTCACACATAGTGTATATTGTTTACCATGACAAATCTTATATCACTTATATTTATGCTTTTTTTATTCAGTGTCTCTAAGACACGTATCAAATTAGGATAAGTTATGAAAAAGCATATGGAGTGGAAGAGCATGAGCTCTTTGGATTGGTTTCAATTCATACACCAAACTCTAACGGCTATTTATATATAAATTTTTATAAAAAATATTAATTTAACTAAATTATTAATTGAAAAATAGTTTTGAGAAAAACTCTTGCTAGTCATTGGGCCATAATCTTTATTATTCCCTTCTCTTTTGAGTTTTGAGTTGATGAATACATAATTTCCCTCCAGGTTTTTTCATTCTTTACTACTTGCCCAAGAGAAATAAGGTGTAAAGGTGACCAATATTTGCAAGTAGTCTTAATGCACTATATTTTGTCCCAGTTTGCGGCATTATGTATGTGTCAGTCCTCGAGAATTAAAATTAAAATTTCACTAATTTTAACAGTATTTTACTTAATTTTTATGAAAATAACATTAAAAACTTTATGATGGTTGGTTAATCATGCATCGTAATCTGGTATCTTATTAGAAGCAATATCTTCATTCCTATAAGATAGATGTAAAGTTGTCTATATTTTACTATCCTTGGATCCTAACTTATAATTGTTAATGATGGGACATACCGAATTTGATGATGTTTTTTATGCACCATTTGTTTTTATAAAAACTTAAACCATTATAAAATAATATTGTTTATTCTATGCTAATAAACAACTTTTATTCTCATACATGCGAGAACCACGAGCTTTGCATTTATAAGAATTATTATTGCTCTTGATAAAATATTTAAAGTAAAATAATCACTTTTATTAAACTAATAATTACATGTCTAACATAAAATGTTTAAACAAATAGTAGTACAAAACCTCAATCAGACACCATTAAACAAGCAAATACATACATAAGTTTTAACAAGAACAAAACACACAGATCACAAACACAGAAATAAAAAATTCCCAAAAAGACTTAGGTTTCAGAAGTAATTCTTAACGCTTTGGTCTTAAATCGATACCTGGGAGCCCTAGGAATCGCCTGACTAGGTCCAAACCCAAACTGTCCTGTTCCGGTCATCATCGGCGGACCATCATCATAAACATGGCCGACAAGCCCACCGCAACTGTTGCAAATAAGCTTAGTTCGCTTCCTCTGAATCCCCCAGTAATTAACGGTTTCGAAAAAGGGTTTGATCTTGTCTTCTTTAACGAATCTGAACTTGGAGGAATCGATGTTGGCGAACGAAAGGGAGCCTTTGTTACCGGCCTCGAAGTAGAAATCGGGAGGAAAGAGATTGGGGGTGTGGAGGTTGAGATTTGTGCCGCATGAGTTGCAGGTGTAGATCGACGCCATAATTGAAATTGAAATTGAAATTGATATTGATATTGAAATTGAAATTGGGTGGAAGAAGAAAGGATGGGTTTCGATGGTATTTGAAGGGGATGATCGATGATCGTGTAGTCAGTCGTGGTTGACCTTTCGTCGGGCAACGCGCAGACGATGAATAAACTTGTTTCTAGATTCGTTTTACCAAAACTGTAGATAAAACAACCTTTTTTTTTATCTGCTTACTACGACGACTGATTTTAACCGTACTCTTGGGTTTGATACGTTTTAGCATATCATAGGAGGAACTCAACAAATATGTTTAAACATTTTTACCAAAATTCTAGGAAAAAACAAATAAATAGATAAATTTCAATAGAGACTCTGTTCGGTTTTTGGTTTTAGCCGGAAAAAAATTCAAACCAGATAAACAAAAAACTAACGGATAAACACTCCTAAAATCCATGACCAAATTGCTTAGGTTTTTCTTTTCATGATTGGGGAAAACAGATTAAAGAATAACGATTATTAACATATTAACTACTTATACTATATCTAATTTTATCAACCTTATCTCATTATTTGAAAAAAATAAATGAGAAAAAAGATAATTTGATTTTTTTTATATAATTGCAAATTTTTACACCCCACAACCTCAAATCATTTAACCTCAAAAAAAGCAACACTATGCAAATTTTTACCGAGTTGTCACAAGCTCAGACCTTTTACCATAGGAAAACACCTAGTAACTTCAATACATAAAGAGATTTTTATTGTGTTCCGAATGTAAGTATGTAACCATACTAATTTGCAAAAAAAATAAAAAACCTCTTGCATTATCTTTTAAAAAATTAAAAAGTATGAAATGGGGATTCGACGATGATGCATCTCAACAGAAAAAATTGTCAGCCTATGAATGTGGTTTATATACGTGACGACATTTGTAGATGATAAAATTGCATAAAGACCATCACAATTTAACAATTAACAGCTAAAACCAACAGAAATATCATTAAAAATCCATAAACTAGATGTCTGCAACGATAAGAAATAAGATCAGCATTTGTCAATTCATCATTCCAGACACATTTCCACTTGAAAACATACTTTGGAATCAATATTCAGCAGTAGCACTTGATATCAAACAAAGCTAGCGACGAGAATAGTGCCTATCAGGACTTCTGTACGGAGGAGAATAAGGAGGAGATCTTGTCCGATCCCTTCTCGATCTGCCACCATAATATGGGGGTGGCGAGTAATCACGCCCACCACCACCACCTCTGTATGGTGGTGGGGACCTTCTTGGAGGAGGTGAGTAATGACGACCACCACCCCGGTATGGTGGAGGGGACCTTCTTGGAGGAGACCTACGGTATCCATAGTCATCACGCCCACGATACCTGCCTCTGTCACCACGATACACTAAAAAAAACACCAAACATGTATTAATATCACGCAATTGGTGTTGGCAAGGTTTAAAAGAACGGAATCGCGCCTCGAGGCGTTATCACTCTGCCTCAAGAGGCGTACGCCTCAAGGTGAAAGAAGGCGTAAGTCCGAGGCGGTAGTAAATAAATAAATATATATTTTTATAATATATATCAAAAAAAATACTAAACATCAATTAAAGAACTTTTATAATTAAGATCAACATCATTCAATAAACATGAAAAAGGCAAAGTCTATAAAACACAAAAAGACTTGGAATTTTTAGAAGTATAAAGCATCAGCCCATATAAACCACCTCAGCCCGCCTCAACCGCATCGGCCCAGTGAGGCGTCGCCTCAAAAACGTTTTTCCTCCGTTTCGCCTCGAGGCGTGCTGTTTTTTAAACCATGGGTGTTGGTAAATTCCCACTCATGTAGTCATAAAGGAAGACGTGCATTTAAAGAAAGCATAAACAAAACTGTACAAACACTTTAAAAGTCGCCCAAAAGCTTAAACAAAACCTCCTATATTTTTATGTTGTATGATATGATAACTTCTTAAATAATATAGTTGCAGTGATCATATTTGACACTAATTGTTTATTATATTTACAAAATTAAGCAAAAAAATCATTTCCAGGCAACCCAACTCAACCCATATCAAAATTGTTTGTGATCAACCTGCTTAATTTACCATTTCTTACTAAATAAACAGACAAATATACCCATTTTAGTCCCACTATTCAGCAAGGATCTAGGAGTGTAACCAAGGCAAGCCATGCCCTTAATCCCATCTCTTAACAAATGAGAAGCAATATATAGAAGATAAAAAATAAGAAATAAAAAAAAACTTACAAGTGTCTCTGGCATTTTTGAGGCCAAGGTAATGACCAGGTGTAGGTGTCCTTGCACGTTTCCTTCGAGACTGAAACAATCAAATAAACAAATAGCCTCAAGTAAAAGTTCTTTTAACAAGCAAATAGGTTAAAATATCATATAGCTGCATAAACGTTATCAACGAGCATATTTTGAGATGGAAAATATAATTTAGCCGTAATCACTAGAATTTCTAATTCCAAAGGAGAAACTCAACCCTATCACCATAATAGCAAGTTTGAGGAATATGTCTCTTATGAGAAAAAAAAATAAAAAGAAAATGCATGTGGCTAGTACCCATCAACCATTAAAGCCTGGCTAAATGTTGATAGTGATCGTCAATTAGTTGATGGTTGAATAAATTTGAAGTTGATAATGACCGTTGGATTAGTTGATAGTTGAATGTAAGCCGAGGTTGTATATAGTTGAGCAATAAGCTTGGGTATGTTTAGTTGATCAGATGATGCATGTGAAATGATTGATGCTGTTTAAGCTGGCCATTGAGATCAAGCTGTTTAAGTGTTTGCATTGAATACTCATCAACTTTGATTGCTGCCAACATAGCTGATCCAATATATAGCAAGTAAAGTAAACCTTGAAAACAGGGAAAAGGTTTTGAACATCACTAACTACATACAGTGGAAGTAACTAACCCTCTCAACAGTTATTTGACGATGCTCCAAAACTGACTGATTAAGATGCTTTATGCAACGGTTGGCATCTTCAACAGTTTCCATTGTTATAAAAGCAAACCCACGAGAGATGCGCGAACGAGGCTCAACCACCAGAAAACAGTTGGCAACCTAATGGGCAGTATATGCATTAGTCAATTGCAGTATATGTATACAATGTTTTAGCAAAAGGCATGATATGCATTAGCCATTACTTTTTTGGGAATCAGGTAGATGAATAACATGGATTTTTAAACAGTTGTCAGTTAATTTAATAAAAAAATAATGCATTGTAGCAGATTAAATTATACTGTCAAGTGTTATTTTTTATTGAATTTACTATTTTTAGAATTTAAAAAAAAAATTGAATTTTTTATTAATAACAAACAATTACTTACATCATATTATAAAATGATCCTGTATATTTATCCTATACTATCATAAAAGAATTCCTAGAAGAGACATGTTGCCTCATAATGATCTTATATTTAAATAACTTTATCATATAATTAGATATCAAATTTATAGATCTTATTCTAATAATTAATAAATCATAAGAAAATCTCAATTTTATCTTATCTTGAACTATTAATTTTATTATAATCCTTGAATCTTCATTATTTCTTATTTCATCAAGAACTGATTACATTCAACATACAAATCTTCATAGAAAATGTTGTTAACCACATGTTGGATTTATTCAACCAATGTAATACATAGGTTTCTAACCTAGTTCGTTGTAAATAGATAAAATATATATAAAAAACGTGAAACCCTGTTATTAAGATATTTAGATAGTAAAGATAAATTTGTAGAAGAGTTATGATTTATATCTGAAATACAAATCCAAAAAACAAACACGACAACTAGATTGAGGCAGATGACAAAATCAAAAGCTAACATGATGAGAAAGAGAGCAAGAATAAGCATGGTGAAAAATTCAAATGTATCAAGTGCATTTTATATCTGTATTTCAGATCTACTAATATTTGTCTTTGTAGAAAGAACTATTTTCTTGGATGGTCACAATGCGGGTTAAAAAACCCCTGATGCTTGAAGCACTTGGTCATTGGTAATTTAGTATCAACAAAAGAATTTCATTAAAATAAACTAACCTTTCCCTCTTTTGAAAAATGTTCTTCAAGCTGCTCTTGAGTGACGCGTGTAGATAGGCCAGTTACATAGAGCGTATTTCCAGTGTTTACAGCCTCTTCTTCCCTGACAAGATTCAAAGAAGACAGTAACAACATAAACAAATATTCATTATGATAACCTAATGAAGTTGATTCATCATAACTCAAATAACAAAAAATCTTGGAATAAAGCTAAAAACTGTACCTTCCACGGCTTCTGGATCTTGACCTGGATGCAGGCCTACCTCTTGGTCTTGACCAAGATCTTGACCTAGATCGTGACCTGGACCTGGACCTTGATGGTTCTTCATAGTGAGGAGAACGTGAGTACCTGAATGCATTGGTATAATGTAAACAAATACTAGCACTTTTAATCACAGTAACATTGATTTAGACAGATTAATTTATTTAAAACAACTAATCACATATAACATGCATTGCTAGTTTTGTGAGTTCATGGATACTCAATATTCATGCACTGCATATATTTCAACCTTTATGTTTTCTCTGGCATTCTACTTGTTTCAAAACAAGTTTGGAAAACATGAGGGGATATTTTTCTTGTTTTTCTTTTCCCTTGTTCATATATGTTTATAAACTCAACAAACCATCAATTGCGCTTAAATAAAAACTTTAAAATGGACCCATAGTTATTTTACGGGTTTTTTGAACATGTTTTAGGTTTGTCTAGGGCAAGTTGAAGTTGTGTCTTGTGTGACTATTACACCTATGAACGGACCTAATCCATTAAAACAATTTAATACGACATGCCATGTGGAATAGGTGTCTCTCCAATAATTGTAGCTTTGTAAGAGAGTTACTAGTGCTTATTCACATAATTACATCCCTAGTTATCATTAATTAATTTGTAAATCAAACTATCACTATATAGAGGATTGTAAGCTTAATATCAATTATTCAAAATATTCTTCTAATAAAATATATGTATCAATTTTCAAATTAATCTACCCAAGTAAATGTGATCCTTAACTCTTAACACTACTGCTCTATGATTGTTACGTGAGGGTTTACTAGTTAATACAAAAAAGTGATATAAAAAGGTGATTTCCAGAATTCCAGATGATACTGCAATTCGCAACTGAATCACAAACTACATCACAGTAAGGTTCTAATCATCAACAGTACACTTTTGACAAATGAACCACATTCCTGCAACCTAGACACCTGCTCATCATAGACATGCCCAAGTATTTCCATTCATGATTGCTCCAATTATCAGACAACCATATAGAACTAAATACTGTCATATTATTTACGTAAGAACATCAAATTAGCCTCGCACATCGTTTACCCCATGCTATACCGTAAAACAACAAACATTAGCGGAAACTGATAAATCGAAAACCCTAAGACACACAAGTACACAACCAATGGAAATAATCAATAATCTGACACAGTAAAGAAAAAAACTAAGTTTGAGATCTTAGGGTTTACCTTCGTCGAGGAGAATCGGCCTGCATATAATAGATTACAACGCAATAACGTGAGATATAAGCAAATAAATGTACAAACCCGGCACTAATTTGAAATTCTAAAGGAAAAAATATAAACGGAAGAGAAGCTCACCATTACTTTGTGGGAAGAAGAAAAAAAACCCTAGATCTCGAAATTTGATCTTTATCTTCCGCTAGGGTTTTTGCAAGACATTTGACGCTATTTAAAAGTTGGACCGAAAGGGTACGCGCTCCCTCATTTTACAATAGCTGATTCAAACTTTGGTTAAAAGACAACATGGCCCCTCTTCAATTATGATTTGACCAAATAAGGTTTTCATTATTCGGTTTAACCCTCGTTAAACCAAAAACATGAGCATAAAACTACAACCCATTTGATTTAACCAAATAAACGATTAATGGGTTTATTATAAAGGTTTTATAGCTTACCTTTTAGCATATAGTTTATGATTTGAGCATATAATTAAGTTTAAATACATGCCAGTTCAAAACATTATATTAAGGTTTAACAAACAGGGGATTTTTAATACCTTTTTTCGCTAACTTATATAACTCATGTGATATTGGTGCTTCATATGTTTCGAAAATTTTACATATCAAGTAAAATTTTAAGCACAAAACTTTAAAAGTATTATGCTCTTTGTTTTAAATATGATAGATGAAAATATATTCAAACCAACGTCTGTATAAGATAGATGTGAGAGTTTGACATTATTGAAAGAAAAAAGAGGGAGATGTTGGACCATAATCTTTGAAATGGGCCAATTGACACCGAATATTATTCAGTAACATATGGGCTTAGTTAAATACTTTATTTATTACTTAATTTGTATTTGTAATAGTGGGCCTAAGACATTAGCAATAGCCCGTTTATATTCAGTCTCTACAAATTCATCGACCAAAATTGTTAACGGCGATGCTACGGTGGTCAACTTATACTTTCACTACTCCACCTTATTTATTATCATTATTTAACTGTTTTACATCAAACAATGGTCAACTTATACTTTCAGGAGAGTATACTAGGCAAACACATAACATAAAACATACAAGATGTCTTAATATGTATTGGTTAGGTATGAGATTAGTTTTAATTTTTTTCACGGTTATAGGATGATGTGGATAAATGATATGCGACCCAATTGCCTGAAACCGTATACTTGTTTGTTTAAATTTATATTCGAAAATTCAAAATTGTTTATTAACTCTCACCTATTAAAGCAATAAAGGTAACATCATGTGGAAAATAAATTTTCTTTTACGATATATAGTTAAATTTATTATTATAAGCTGTTAGACGTAAAATATACAAAATTATAATGATATTAGTTATTTAGGATAACATTTGTTTTGGGTAAGAATTACTTAACATTAATTTTTAGTAAAGTCAGTAATTAGAAAATGCAAGTAAATGTTCTTACTTATGAAAATATTAAGTTGTCAATATCGAATTATATGATGAGAAGTTTTGAAAAATGACAAAAGATCCTTATATTTTAAGCTCATGTAAATGTTAAGTGTCTGTTTATTAATCAAAAATAATAAGTAATATACTTTATATGATTAAGTATGCTCAATACGTGACAAAAAAAAAGTGATAAAGTCAAGACAATTAAACGAGAGATTTGACATAAAACTTCAGAAGCTGACCAAAGTCTAGTTTCTTTGTTTGTTTTATAAACGAAAAAGAATACAAGTGAACAGAAGAAGAGACCGATCTTTTAGTGTAAGTGATAAAGTAGTAAATGAGAGTGACGCGTATGAGATAACAGTGAATCAAGTGTCCTATATGATCGATCTACTCCCCGTAAGTAGTAAAAGATTACAGCGACTATTCTAAATTAGTTCCTCTTTTTCCCGAAGGATATATCGGTCTTCTTTGACTTGCTTGAAGTCTATTTTAGCTGGCCATCTCCACATGTATTTCGTGGTCTCAAGCCGGTTATTTAGGAAGATTTGAATGAGTACCTAAACTACGCTACAAATGAGGGAACATCGTGCTATTTAAGTTATATTTAGTAACACGTTAATGTATACCCTTTGTCGATAAAAAAAAGTTCATGTACATTAATAATAAATGTGTCAGCATAACAAAGTATTATTTAATAAGGATTCCCATATAAGGATTTTGAGTTAAGAAATGTCTAAATAATCATTAATTTGGTTCCTTTTTACCATAAAAAAAGTCAAAAAATTGAAAAAAAATAAAAAATCCGACTAGGTCGTCTAGGACCCGACTAGGCTGCCTAGCCCCGCCTAGCCCAAAATCGACACAGTAAATGGCCGCCTGGCGCCTAAGCGGCCGCATAAGCCGATTTTTACAACAGTTATTGTAAACGAAAATTCTGACTTGTGAGTATGCCCCACTTTTGAGTATGCCTAACTTCTAACGTGTTATTCCTAGACAAAAATCCAAAAAGAATTAGCGAGATAAACATTTTACAAAATTGATAGATATATGAGATTCAAACTTGAACTTGAACTGAAAAACTACGTATTTATATTTACACATCACTTAGAGGACTCGGAGTGGGGCTTCGGGATGAGCCGGGGAGCCATTTCCCGGTCCGGGAGAAAAATAGAACACCACCCCCCGGAAGTGGGGTGGGGTGAATCGGGGACATCACACCGAATCTCGCCGAATGGGAAACCAAATCCAACCGTTTGACAACGGTTAGTTTTAAAAAAAAAAAAAAAAAACCAATTTTTTTCTATTTAAACAACTCAAAAACCAACCAAAATCTCACACTTTTTTCTCTCATCTTCTACAATCTATACACTAAAATTTATAAAATTTTCAACTAAAATGGAAGAAGGTTTATCACGTGGTGGGTCGTCAACCAAGAAATTTAGAAAACCACGACAAAAAAATGTTCAAACGCCTCAAATGAACCCGTTCAACACACCCGGGTATCATCTACAAATGCCATCTCCGAATCAACCAACATGTTACTACGATCCAATGAACCCGCCTCCATATTTGCAATATTCACCGGGCACTCAACAACAATTCAATCGGTGGGAGCAATCGTATCAACAAGACCAACAAAGTTACCAACAATTCGATCAACAAAATTTTCAACAACAATCTCCATTTCAAGGTATTTTTTATACGTTTATTTTTATATATTTTTTTTGTTTATTTTTATAAGTTTATTTTTTAAGTCTATTTTTATACGTTTATTTTTATGTTTAGACTATCGTGACCATAATCAAGACGACTCGGATTCAAGCGAACATAATAAAAGTGTTCAAGTCGAGTCGGAAGAAGAAGAAGAACAAGAACCGGTTAGGCGACCGGGAAAGAAACCAATTGGAAAGAAAGCACCAGCCAAGCGTTGGTCCGATGAAGAGGAGGTTGCGTTGGCCAGAGCTTGGCTAACTATTTCTGAAAATCCCGATGTTGGTAATGCGCAAAAACGGGATGGTTTTTATAAAAAGGTATTTTTTAACATTGTTTAAGTTAACAAAAAAAGTAACGGTTGATGCTTAAATTTATGTTGTTTATATGTAGGTAACCGAACATTTTCACCATCTCGTGAAGGACTGGTCGAGGACTGTTGATCAAATCTATTCCAAATGGAACGATATGAACGCCTCCATGAAGAAATGGAATGGTTTTTACCAACAGTGTTCAATGAATCGCAAAAGCGGTGAAAGGGACGAACAAGTTTTGAAAACGGCCATGAAAAACTACAAAATCTTGGTCAAGTCAAAGGGATTCGATCACATCCAAGCGTGGGATGTGGTCCGCGATAGCCCTTTATGGTGCGACATTCCACCAGTAGGTTGTGACTCACAATCTACAACAAAAAGGCCGAAGCCAAACGAGTCAATGGGTAGTGCGAACCCCCACATCAACATCAACCTTGATGATGACGAAGACATCAACATCAACCTTGATCGTGATGGCCCACGCATTTATTATGAACCGGATAGGCCAACAAGAAAGGGCAAAAGATCGGCCGCGTCCTCCTCGTCGCATGACGATTTAATTCAATAAATGGCAGAATTCAACTCGTTGAACAAAGAGGAATCCCAAAAAAGAGAACGCCATCGAGAAGAAAAACTCCGTGTTTTGCAAGAGGAGAAAGAAGCACGCGTTGCATTAATGCGACGACAACAACAGGCTTTAGACAAACAACAAAAGGCTGTAGATTTAGAGTTTATGATGAAAGACCACACAATTTATCAAGAACCAATGCTACAACTGATTCTCGATCGTAAACGAGAAATTGCTGCTCGTTGGGGATGGCATTGCCCTTTCTAGGTTTTTAATTTAATTTTTTAGGTTGTACTCTTTTTTTTTTACTCTTTTTTTTTGGTTGTATTTTTTTTTTGTATTCTTTTTTTTTATTTTAAATTTAATGAATCTTTTTTTATTTTATTAATATTATTATTGTTATTATTATTATTTATTGTTAAAATAATTAATTAAAAACAAGATTTGAAAATGGGGAAAAGTGGGGAAAAGTGAGACGACACCGTGCAAAATGGGGAAAAGTGGGGAAAAGTGAGGAAAGCTGATATGGCGCTGATGTGGCAACGGGGAAAAGTGGGGAAATACTAGACGACTCCTTGTGGCCTTATATCATTTATATATTATTCATACGGCAAATCATTTAAAACATGTTTTATTTAATTTTATGCGTATTTTAAAAAAAAATTAATAATAAAAAAAGCAGCGTTATTGTTTTTTTTTTGTGTTTTTTTATTTTTATTTTTTGTGACCTCTGTAGTTTTATCGTTTTATATTTTATTGATTATCGAGAGAAACAAAAAATCCTGAAAACTCCGGTAGCAGGCAACGGTCAACCGTAATCGGAGTTCATGGCAACCGTCATCAACCTATTATCTTCTCCGGCAACTGTCGTACTCTCTCATGGAAACCATCGTCTCCGTCACCGTCCTTTTTCTTTTTTCCCGGCCCAAATCAAGGTACTGCTGTCTCTACATCGAGGTAACTGTTTGGGAGCGTGAACTTCAAAACTTTTCATTTAGTTACAAATTCTTAGAATCTTGCTGTAACTTTATCTCAAACTGTGAATCCACCGTTCCCAAGCACGCCCTGTTAATACATCTTTGAGTTTGATCTGATGAGAATTTTATCTAATTTGGTCTGAAGAGTGACCGGGTTAGGTGTCATGGGCGACAAGTGTTGATTCAAGTGAAGTGCTTGAATGATTCCAATAGAGATAATGTGGAATCTGAACCAACCTCGGTGTCTTCTGGTGCTTCTGGTCCTGCTGGCATTTCATCATACAGTTGGTGTGCAGGTTTTGGAGGATTGGGGTTTCTTGAAACTGGTTACTTGACTTACTTGAAGCTTACGGGTTTGGATGCAATGTGCCCTGTTGGAGGCGGTTCTTGTAATGATATCCTAAACAGCAGTTATGCGGCCATTTATGGTACTTTCTTGGGCTATGTTTACCTGCAGTGTTAGCATGAGTTTAATCATTTTCTTGATAAAATGACAACCAAATCATTTTATTGTTGAAGTTCATATGATTTAATCAATGCTTATACAAAAACTGCATCTCAATTTGGAACACTGTGATTTGGTCATTTAGCTGATATGCCCATGACTCCACATATGACAAGTAATGCATTGTTTGTTAGACATTTTTATGGTTTTTGTTTCCTGCTCATAAGTTTTGTGACAGACGGCTATAGCCTTGTAACAACACGAGAAAAGAACCTACAGCAAGATTCTTTCTCTTTGATGAAAAAAGATTAGAAGTTATTACAAAAAACAGAAGCTGCATTTATCGAATATAAAACCTCAATCCAATAAAGTCATGCAGTCGATGCGAAAACTTTAAAAAATAGTTATGATTTGTAACTATAGTATACAAAACATTTTAGAGTGTGCTCTTACTGTTTGGAAATTAAATATATATCTAAAAACTTATGCTTTCTTGTTTACACTTGAAAATGTAACGCAGACATAACAACAACAACAACCATATTCAGTAAAACTTACTCGTAACAAAGGTATTGATAGAGTATGAAGAGGGTGTTGGATGTAGGTAATTCTTACATTTACACAATCATACCTTTGTATAGAGAAGTTACTTTCAGAGAGACCACCCTTAGCTCTAAAACAAACAATAGACAAACTTACAGTACTTGAAAGAAAAATAACAGTTCTAACATAAACGCGAAAACATAAGAAAAAAAATACTTTACCAAACATGTTAAGCTGTTATATCGTGGTAACTCAAAAATGAAGAATAACATAATCTTGATGAAGCACATAAATATGATGATCATTCTTCTGGTTTGTTAGGTATTCCTCTTCCCTTGATTGGAATGGTTGCATACGGAGCTGCAGCATTCCTTGCACTGAAATTGGCTTCAAAGGATTTATCTTTTGGAATTGACGAAAGAAATGGTGGATTAATTTTACTCGGGACAACCACCTCAATGGCTACTGCAAGTGCATACTTTTTGTACATTTTAAGCACACAGTTCCCAGATGCTTCATGTTCTTATTGTTTAGTGTCAGTCCTCTTGTCATTCTTATTGTTCTTCACAACCGCCAAGGTACATTCTTTGTTTCTTTTGCTAGAGTTGTTGATTCAAAAGTAACATGTAGCCATTGTTTCTATCATTATAACTTGGAAGTAAATATTTCTATTTGATTATTTCTGCAGATTTTGGGGTCACAAAAGATCCGAGTTGAATTTGGTTTGCAGTTATGCATAGCTGCTATTGTTTTTGCTGCTTTAAGCAACTCATATAGTGCCTCAGCCGTTCCTCCCCCTGCACGGTAACACTTCCTTGCAGATAAACAACTATATCTCTATGCATATTTTCTTTTAGATTTCAATATGCCAAAAGTAGCCTGATGATTGTAATTCCAATATTGCTGATAATTCATATGGTTTTTTTTGTGTAGAATTTATGCATTCAGCTTGTTTTTGTAAAATATCTTTATGCTCTAATTTTCTTTCACTTTTTTCTTGCAGCTTTGGGGAGAAATTTCTGCCATACTCTCCAACTGAGATAAAGGCATCATCGAGTCCTTTAGCTCTTAAACTTGCAGCCCACCTGCGTTCAATTGGAGCTAAAATGTATGGCGCTTTCTGGTGTTCACACTGTTTAGAGCAGAAAGAGGTACTTAGACACTTGTTAACTGCACTCAAATCTGTATTGCGTCCAGTTAGAGGTGGAGGAGTGGGCTGGGCGGGTGGCCGGGTGGGTGGTATCTCAGGCAAAAAGAGGTTTGAGTCGGAATTTTTTTTAAAGTGGTCTAAACAGTCGGGCTGAATTGGGCTGATCTATTACACAAATTAGATTATTAACAATAAATCCATAATAAACAAAAAAGTTCCTTTTTTCAAGATTTTGAGATAATCTTAAAAGGATCAAATTTTTATTTAAGAATTATGTTCTTCCTTTTTACCTATATAGTCAATTAACATAATTTATGGTATGTAGATGTTTGGAAGTGAAGCAACAAAGCTGTTGAATTATGGTGAATGTTACCCAGATGGATTCAAAATTGGCACTCCTCTTAGCCAGGAATGTAAAGAAGTCAAAATAAAGGGTTTTCCAATGTGGGTGATCAAGGGAGAGGTGAACACACCCCTTCTCAAAAAAAAAAAAAAAGAAAGAAAATAAAATTCAGTCCTGTTTTGTTGTTTAAACATTCAACTCTACTAATTTTAAAACACATTCATTTTGTTTCTGAACTTCAGGTGTTAGAAGGGATTCAGGAATTCCCAGAACTTGCAAAGGCATCTGGATTTGAAGCTGGTGAATACAGTGGAGAACTGGCACAGCTTGCCAAACAATCTGCTGAAGCCAACATGCAACCATGATGAATGTACACTCGTTCACATACTTGCATGCTGACATGGAATTTATTGAAATATTTTTGATTTTTCATAGTTATTAGAAAACATAATAAGAAACGTGTTGTTGTCATTAGGTTTTGTGTTGTTGAAAATCTATATTTTTAATTTTTGAAGGACACGACATTTTTGAATGAACAAAATAATCATTTTATTTAATTTTAGTCAAATTATACACCTTATAAGCCTTGTTATAACAAAATAATGATTCAATGAATATTAAGAAATTAGATTATACGTTTTAGAAGATAAATTAAAATATTAAGAACTCATATATTGTAGGGACTTTACCCTTAAACGGGAGTCCTTCCAGAAATTCTCGATGGCTAAGGGAGACCCAAAGCCAAAGAGGGGGTTTGGAAATAGTTTTCAACCAGCAATTGACGCGCCTCGGTTATTACCTCATTAGCTGCGTCATTGCCCCAAGCGCAAAGATGCTTTTCAATAAACTCATTGCCTTGATTTTATACACCCTAGCTCCTGCTTCCTTTTCATATCCTCTCCGATGTGGGATCAATCACAAACTTCACTTTCTATTTTTCTAACCCTAAACAACCTGCTTTTGATTAATCTTTTTCACTCATGGTGGTTATTTTACATCATCATCTTCTCCAATCTCACGTGTTACTGAAATTATAAACTAAATTATGTTGTTTTATTATCAACTGTAATCTCATTCTGGTGATAATTTTTCCCAATTGGATCATTTTCATAAGATACTGTCCAACATCTATGGATCGTGGAGTTTATAAGATTACAACTTCTTCAGGTAGAACAACAAATATTCATCATACAAGGATTAAGTTAAAAAAATACCACTGTAGTTTGCAGGGATAAGTGATTGTTTATCAAAATTAGCCAATTATGAATGTTTTTTTTTCTTTCTTCTTTTACTTTTACATCTCCGTGTAGGAGACTCCTGTACCGACCCATAAAACTCTTATACCGTACTCGTGATACATATGATGTTCAGTTCATTTCCAAGATACTTTTTTTTACCTCTCCATAATATGTTCAAGATACTTTTTTTGGTTCATTTGAAACTTAAATGTGTACTGATGTTCTGTAGCTACTGCAGAGTTGTTCATCAGCAAGTATCCTATTTGTGTGTTCCGGCACATGCATTTCCACATGATACAAAGTATTCCTTGTTAATTTTACTGAAAATATACGTGGTGACTTTTGATAATTCACTCAAATTATTGAAAGGTAGAGTAGATTTTTTGGTTTTCAAAACAAAAGGTTGTTTTTTTAATAGTAAAGTGTCAATTATTGTACAAGTGTTTGTAGTATAACACATACATCATCATGATCTTTGTTTCTCCATTAATTTGTTAACAAATTCTCATTTCTCCATGTACCATGTTTTCTGTTGGTTTTTCTGCCACATTTGTTATAATCCATCTTCACGTTTGTTGTGAGCGTATCAGTATCTAGAAAATGTAATATACACTATCCGTGATCTGAATACTTAGCAAGTTAGCATACTTCTTTATTAACTGTATTTTTTATACCAAAATTATCTTTCTAAACAATGCAAAGCTTCTATGGTTGGACCGAATCGTATGCTGCATGCAATGTTGTATACTCTTTTCAAAATGAAAGATTAAATATGGTTGTTTTAAAGAAACTATTTATTGCGACTATTGACAAAAAAAAGTCATCTATGCTGTTGAACAACTAAAACCGAACCACTAATATCAAATTCGCTAGACGCCAAGAAATCACCTACTACACCAAGCTCGGGGCATTCTTCCCAGTCGCTGATTCCAGTAGTTAAAAGGCAGTCACCTCTGCCACCTTTCCCTACTACAAACATTGAGTAGGTTTCCGCCATGTCTCTTAATAACATTCCTGTTTGAGCACCGTTTTCCACGTATTTTTCAACAAATCTCACTTTCCCTGATGTCACGTATCTGAAAAAGTACAAGTAGTCAGTAGTTTTCTATGTTGTACGTGTCACCAGTATCACATTATCCTTAAAGTGGTAATATGAACATATTTGCAGTCTGGCTAACAGCTTAGGGGTCCAATCTGCATTATTAGAACATATGTTAAATTGTATTTCTTTGGTTTGTAAACAACAATCTTATTTATTTATTCATTTGTATTAATTATTATTATTATTTTTTTGGTGGGTTGTCGGTGAAGTGTTATTACAAAACTATATTGATGTAACAAATTACCCAATTTTAGAGGTTGCATCTATTAAAGACACCTTTCTTTTAAATCTTCTTTGACCCGTTAGAGGTTAACTATGACAGAAAAAAATACCACTAGTATTTATGGATTGAAATGGCCACCTATCTTTTGTACATGCAAAATCTCATGCTTATAACAACATGAGATTTGACACAGGTGTAAAACATAAGCATGAAATACTGAAATGTGTTGAGAAACTTTATATAAGCATGAAATTTTGACATGGGTATAAAACATAAAAAATAATTAAACGTATCATACCTGTGATAAAAATTTGCTAAGGCAGAACTATCTGCCTCATCAACTTGTGTTTCCTTATCCTGTATACTCACTATAACATCATCCTCCTTTTGGGAAACATTAATTTCTTCATTAGGATCTTTTGCTGATGCCGGTAGAAACCTAATTACAGTCACACTAGAATGATGATGTGTGCTAAGACGTTTACTGAACCCTAATGCCTCACGATCATCGGGCCCACTAAAAAACAAAATTGCAATTTGCTGCAAAGATTCAGAACCAGCAGCCTGTGTACCTGTTGTGGTATGACCACGGTCAACAAGAATAGCTACTGAACACGGAGCATTTCTCAACACTTTTTGATTAGTAATTCTAATACCATCTTTATCATTTTCAAATTTACCATCAATTCTTTGATGTTTATGAAATGGAAGAACAATAAAAGATGCTCGAATATCATCAGCAAAATCACAAACATCTTGATACATGGTTGAAAAAGGTGCTACTATTTTAACTTGATGAATCATCATTTTTGTTTCTTCAGTGAAAATATCAACAGATTCATTTATTTCCACTGCATCATTACTACCATCTTCTTCATAATCACTAAATTCATCTTCTTGCTCATAAAAAGATGAACTTTTGTTTATTTTCTCAGGAAGCTCGATTAAATGCATTAAATATGGAGAAATAGGAACGTTGTCTGATCCCCTTAGAGATACAATAAGTTTTGCCATACAATTGACAGGGTGGTAACTATGCACACACGTGAGTAATTTTAACTCCTTATCAGGACTGTGATATTCCATTCGTATGTGTTTGGTACCAATTGTATCGCTTTCTCTTATCACTAAAAAATTGATTAGTGAAGCTGAGATCAAGGAACTAATCACTACAGCTGAGACCATTAAATTGTAAAATATAGAACTGTTCACCACCTTCATTATCACAAAAAATTAACCGTCAGGCATTATTCATCTGGTTATTTGTAATGATAAGAGTTTCTAGAGATAGTGTTGATATAAAACTGATTATTTAGTATCAAAAGCTGAATATATTTATCTTAACATTTAAAATTAATTATTGCAACTTGAGATCATAATAATTAGATATTCTGTTTCCAAACACAAATCCAAATATGATACTTTTAATTCAGGTATGAACTTAAAAGCTTTTAAGAATATGTTTAACACATGGCCAAGCATATTTCTTTCAAAGTTAGTCGACTAATTGTTGCTTATTATGCCAAAAATAAAAAAATAAAAAAGAAGAAGAAGAAGAAGAAAATCCAATCTTTGTCAACTCAAGTCAATTTCTTTAAGATACGTTGATAGTTAACTGGGATTACCAATGCCCGTCACATTGCCATCCCTAATAAAGATAAAGAACTTAATAACTTACTTTATTCTGCATAGCTGTGGTTAAAGCCAAAATATCTACATGCCCCTTCATGTTCATTAAAAAAGCAAGAAGAACACCTTCATTCAACGGTGTTTTCAAATACCAACATGCAGCAAGGGTCCCAACAATCTTGCCACCAATACTCAACACAATAACCATTAAAACAATTGCAATTCTTTTTAACTCATTCAAATAACTTGTATCTGCTTTGAATCCCGTGTAGCCAAAATAAATCGGGAAAATGAAATTGCGAACCGTGTATGTGAGAATGGCTAACAATGTTCGAGCCGATTTCCCGCCCCTTGGGAATGTGGACCCCATTAGGAAACAAGCTATAATGCTGCTAAATCCCATGGTTTCTAGTGTCATTGCAGCAACAAGAATAACTGAACAAAGTAACATTACTTCTACAGTTTGAAGATTCTTTTCATCTCTATTTCTTTTATTAAGCCAGTTAACTAAACGTGTGGTGAAAATAATAATTCCCACAAGAAGTAAAAGTGAACAAAAAGCCATGAGTGCCCAACGATTAACTGTTCGTTTCTGTTTCTCACCGGATATTATAACCAAAATAAACACAGCATACATGTCACCAATTATAGAAGAAGATATGGCCAGTCTTCCAATATCTGAGGTGGCAAACTTAAAATCAGCAGCCAAACGGAATACAATTGGAGATGCAGTGTTGGCTAAAACCACTGTGATGACTAATGCTAATGCGAACCGTGACCCATGATATCCTGTTTCTTCATGGACAAATAAAGAAATGGCGGCTGCAAATACTGTACAAATTAAACAGCCACTGCAGGCGATAATGATTACTTGACGTAAGTTTCTCATTAAATAAGAGATATCCATTTCAAGGCCTAAAAGAAACATGATGCTTATTCTACAGTATAATGCCATACTTTCATAGAAATCCACAGCAAAATTCTGAAAGAAGAAGAAGTATATTGATGGTGCTCTTGATAAACCTGATGGACCGAGCACAAAACCTGCCTGTGGTGAACAATAAAAACCAAAATAAAGAATAAAAATGGTGTTAACTGTTGAAGTTTATGCTGCATAGCTAATTAACAAGAGATAGCATCATGTAACTTGTGCATTTGGATTATGAGCTAAAGATTATTACTACAGTCACCTCACTGTTGAAACCATTATAAGGTTTAAATTATGCAAGCATAATGCTTAAAGTTTGAAGGAACTTGTAATTTACTCCAACCCGAAATCACATAATTCCAATTAGGGCAAAAAATTCAAACCAACAGGAACAATCAAATATAATAATTCAGAAATTTTAAAATCAACAAAGACAATAACATCACCGATCAATCAAAGGTAAGGCATTCTTATACTCAAAACAACATATGTGAATTCATGATTACCTCCGGTTGAATTTCGATCAATTCAATGTTTCAAAACAAAACATATTTAAAGGTTAAAACACAAAACATACAACTGGAAGAATTGGGAATGTGAGATGGAAGATGTGACATACTTACGAGGATCTGAGCAAGGGGTGCAGGTTGGCCCAATGGCTTGAGAAAGATCTGGAAAACATGGGAGAGAACCAAAATGGCGGAAACCTGTGTGGTCATTGTTAATGCTGGATTCATCATGTCGTTCTCAGGACACGATAGTTCCGACGTTTCATCCATGGTTGTTGCGTATCAATGATTCAATTCGTTGTTTTTTAAATTCTAAATCACAGAAACAATGAAAAAACAAGGGATGAATGATTTGCAGATTTTGTTGAAGATGAATTTGGAAGGAGAGTGAAGGTGGGAGAGAAAGATCAACCTACAAATTTCCCATTTTTTCGTTCATGGCGTCTATTTATTTAGACACAAAATAACGGATTAAAATATAGTTCTCATCAATTTAATTATGCGATAAAAAAACATATATGATTCATAGGAGAATGTTCCTCTAAAAAGTATATTTTGTCTAATAAGGCTAAGAAAGATTTTGAAAAACTCAAAAACCGACCCAAGCAAACTCCGATTGAATTAATTTTTACATCATTGGAATCGTCTTGTCGAACCCTAAAACCTAAACCTTAAATTATAAACAATAGACCCTAATACTAAAACCAAAACTTTAAAAACAAACCCTAAATCTAAATATAAAATATAAAAGCTAAAAATCAAGCCCTAAAATCTAACTTTTGAAACTAGTTGTTAAATGTAAAACTTAAAAGCTAATATTGTAGGGTTCGATGAGACGGTTCCAACGCAATCGAAATGAGTTCAATCGGAGTTCGTTTGGGTCGGTTTTTGAGGTTTTGAAAATCCTTTTTAGCCTTCTTCGGCAAAATGGACTTTTTATTTGATCTTTCTCCATAATTCATATATTGCAATCCTTCTCTCATCAAACAAAGGTTGTTTATAACCTTAAATTATATAAATTTTGAATGTAAATAAACATTGCAAGTTTCAAAAAATAGTTTAAAGAAAATTTTTAGGTTGGTATATGATAGTTGCATTAATAAAAAACTATTGTAATTTTGTTTTTTCGATTTGTATTTAAACCACAATTGAATGTTTAAGAAATATTTGTTTCTCATATATAACACTATAAACAAGTTCTTTGTTATCAAATAACAGACAGAGGATGTTTCTTAGAGTGTTAACCTTTTTTTAGTACTGTTATTTTTACTAACTCAATATTGTAGTTTTTAGATCGTGTCTAGTAGAGAGGTCATAATTTGAGCTAATTTCATAATTAAATATGATCATAGTAAAGAATTAAAAAAACACCCTCTTATATTTAAAACCTAGACCTATTTAAAGAAAAAAAAATCGTGCGCTTTCAACAGCTGCTGCATTAACTTCAATTTTAATGCTTTAAATTATTTTTAATTATAGATTCATGGAAATAATTTGAAAACAAGAATTATAAAGATTGATTGGCATTTTTTTTTGCATGCTAACATGCACACGGTTTGTGTAAATGGTTTTTTACATTTAATTGAAGAGTTTAGCGTTCTTTTGTGATTCTATACAAAAAATTAGTTTATACTTTCATATTATAAATTTTTTTTCTTAAGAGTATCTCCAATGAGAGGATAAGCTAAAAAACGTCGTAAAACTTGTCTGATCGGTCATCACATCAATGCCTTTGAGCATTGACCAATCTCTACTGGTTGTCCTTTTAACTTCTTCATACACTAATCGCTTATCTGCTTAGAGGGGTGTAACTCTTTTTTTGTCAGTAGGGTTAATTTTCTGGCGGAAAGATTACTTTTTTTAAAAAAATTGATTTTGCCCTCCCTTATTGAATTTTTTTTTATTTCATCCCCTGATTGAAAAAAAATATATATAGTACCATCTCTTTTAAATAAAAAACAATTTCTTTGTAATTAATAAATAAAAAACGAACTTAAAAAATTACTCACATATTAAAAATCTCAGGGGTCGTTTGGTTGGGTCTGAATAATTAAGTGCTGAATTGTTAAGATGTCTGAATGGTTAAGAGGGCCTGAACCATTAAGTGCTGAACCAGTTAAGATTGTTTGGTTGTATATGTCTGAATGAGAATGAAAATAAAAAATAAAAAAAAAAAATTGTCAAAACCCTAGAAACTTGGCATCACCAGCCCCCACCCTTATTTTCTTCCTGTTCAAACTTCAAATCGTCGATGCCACCATTGAAGCCACCGTCGGCCGTCGCCACCGTTGAAGCCACCTAGAAACCCTACGGCGGTAACATCTTAACAACATCATCATCATCTTCAAGCTCCCACAGGCATCCTCTCGACGGGAAAATAAAATCATCGGGCATCATCATCATCGTCATCTTAACATCATCATCATCATCCTCATCTTAACAGCAGCAGCATCATCATCTTTGACGCGAGCTGGGTGATGTGAGGCTGCGACGGCTGTGGGGAGGAGCGGCGGGGGGGGGGGGAGGGGCGACAGCGGTGGGTGCGGTGGTGCTGGGGAGGAGCGGCGGGAGGTGCGGCCAGCGGTGGGGAGGAGGAAGCCGACGGTGACGGTGGTTGGGAGGGAGGGAGGCGATAGTACCCTTCTTTTCCTCCATTCAGACCCATTCAGACTTGGTTTAAGGTTTGAATCATTCAGATGTTGATTCAGACATTTTTTCTCATTCAGATGCGTTATTTTCCCCCAAACAAACGGTCTGAATCTGAACCATTCAGATTCAGATCCATTCAGACCCATTCAGACATAACCAAACAGCCCCTCAATCTATTTTGTTCTCTCATGTTTCTCGTAGATACTTATCTCTTTTATTTCCCCCTTCCTTTCTACCATATTTTATTTCTTTTTCTTGTTCCCGATCAGATGTTCACACCGCCCGCCCCATTCTCTTTCAAGTAGCTTAGCAGCAGCCTTTTCACCGGCTAGTCTTGACACAATTATAGTCGGTAATTTCATTTTTTCTTCATAAATTATTTCAAGAACCTATTTTATGTTAATATTCAGAATATACAAGTACCTACTCTTTTCACACATAATGATAATTATCATATACTTAAAATTTTATTGTTTGACCCGAATCATTGACCCGTATATTTAACCCGACTAACCGAGGCATACCGATCAACTGTGAATTTTTTTTTGAGTTCGCGTACATTTTTACCCCCTATGAATCCTTTTAGCTCCGCCACTATCTGCTTAGGAAAGGAGAAGTAACTGAAACTTCAAATTTGCAGTTAAGAAAACATATTATCCTAAATGAACCAAATTGAAACAAACACATACCCATCATACGGATGCCATCCATCATAATAAACCCACCAATATCTCTGAATCTAATATCCCTAGCAATATGAATCAGTTAACTTAGTTTTAATAACACAGTTCCATGTTGAAACATGTGCAGAATTTGCCTGTTCGGTAATACAGTTTCATGTTGAAAGCAACCGCTTCAAGTCTAATTCATCCAAGGTATGGTCCAGTCAAACAAAACCCGGGTGGCTGCTGCAAAGTCATGGCTATGACCCGCAACTCTCTGGTTCAAATAATTTCTTCATATTATGAAGCTATGGAAACCAGACTCTATATAACTTAAAATTAGAGGTTGCAATAAGGGCAGTTGTTGGTTAACATGTTCCTTCTAGTATGTGTCAAAATGGGTCAGGTGGGTTGAGTTTTCCAGGTTCTGTTATACACTTAAATGACCAAATAATTAACAATATAAAAAAACAATTATCCTAACAAATTGACTTCATTATTAGATAAAATGCATACACATCTACAAGCAATTTACAAATTACATACTAAAACTAAGCCATTACAACAAAGTAAACAATGGTTAGACTTTTGGGTTTTTATAGTAAAGAACATGTTTCTGGGGCTTAAAGAGGTACCTAGAACCATACGTGGATCGAATTACATCAAAAAACAGACCATATTGCAGCACCATATATAGGAGGACAGGCACCACAGCACACACGGAGATGATGATTGGCATCCATAGCAAACCCTTATGGTAAAGTACAAAAAAACTAACACTAAAAGCGACTGTCATGGTTGTTATAGAAAGGAAAAGAGTTGCTAAACCTAACATCAGCTTTTTTGGTAATGATTCCAAGAAATCACGTTCGGCATAACGAGATGTGAGGATAGATAAGAACATGAGAATCGAAGTTGACGACGCGAATAGAGAAATGGCATCTGCCACAACAAAAACCATAAATGTAGCTTTTGAATGGAACACAGGGATACCATTTTGTGGGCCACTGTCTTGGTCATATCCACCAGGAACCGTAAAAGCTGCAGCAAATACTATGGTTGCAATAAGGGCTGCAACAACCATACATTGACTAGCGGTTCCTTTCATCCACTTCTCACCTTGTGTAACCAAATCTTTGTGTTCCTTTGTGAATAACTCATACGGTGTTAGCCCATCTTTGTTCTTCCGTTCCCTATAAGAAGGAGGGATCATAGCCTCTACCTCCTACAACACAAAAAATCAATGTTAATGACTTTATGCTCATATCAGAGTTGTGAGATGGGTGTGTTGGGTGACGGGTCATTTATGGGAAATGGCGGGTCAAGTTGACCAACAATTTCTTTTGAGTTCACTTTTATTTAAAAAATTCATATAAATCATGCATTAAAATATTGATTTTTAACAAGTAGAGGTTTTACACCTTATAAACTTTCTTTGAAAATTTTCAATCCATTTGAGATCAGAATATTGGTGTGATTTCAATCTATTTAACTCATCTTTAATTGAGTACATTTTTTTCTTGAACAAATTAAAATGAAACATAACACAAGTGACACATGAAAGGTAAAAAGAAAGACTTGAGAGAGATATACGTACCTTAAACCATAAAAGTTCTCGTTGCATTTGTAAAGCAACTCCTGACACATCTTCAAGTCGTTTTTGTTTTGCACTCTTCCCAACTAAATGCAACATGTTGTTATCCTTTCGATCTTTGAGAGGCGTAATCAAATCCTTCATTGAGCCTATCTCATACAATAGGTTGTAGATGCCTTCATGACGATGTTTGACAGCAATGTGAAATATACTCTGATTGTTATCATTTACTTTCCAAATGAGATCAGGATACCGCCGGATGAGCTCAATTACAAATGTAACATTACCCATTTCTGCAGCAACAAACAATATTCGAGAAGAATATGTTTTATTTGTATTTCCTGATGATGCTACATTTGGATAGTTTGAAGTTGCTGTTGGCCCTTTGATTACATTTTGTGTTTCAACATGCATTTTGGCAATATGTTCGGAAATAAGTTTTTGAAGTTGTAGAGCTTGATCTTCCTTTCCAGCAACCGGCAACCCTCTGATAATGTTCTGAATTTCAACATGCATGTTCACAATACGTTCAGAAATGAGTCTTTGTACTTTCAAAGTTTGGTCTACAATTCCAATAGTTGGCTTGTCATCTTGCTTCACATCAGCCGGCCCTCTTATTATATCATCTATCTCTTTCCTAGATTTTTTTGCAATATTTCCCCAAATGATTCTTAGTAATTGCAATGCATTATCTTCCTTTTCATGAGACCCTCCAATGAACGCGGAAACTGAAAAAAAAAACACCAAAAAAACCTGAAGCCAAGTTCATGATTCCCTGACTTGAGTAAAATAATGATTAATGACCATGTTGGATCTTGTAACTAAATTGACAAGATATAAAGTTATTAGACAAAATAACATCTTAGATACATACACACAAACATGTATTTGTGTTATTTGAATTTAATACGAATAATCTTTATTCTAATAAAAGAATAGCAGATTGGACACATGTCACCTCCTCACGAACTCTAGAAAAAATTTCCCCGACTATCTCTCCTATTTAATACCAACTGTCTTTTATATTAAATATATACATTATATTATAAACATTATTAAAAGCTTAATAAATCATAAGAAAAATTCAATTATATAATATCTTAATATAAAATTTAATAATTCTTATATTTTATTATTTGTAATTTATTATTTTTAAGTATTCATTATTTATTATTTTATCAACAATTCATGTTATCAAACATAAACATCTTTACAAAATATGTTTTTTTACATATTAGATTTGTTCAGCCCATGTAACACACGGGTTTCTAACCTAGTATGCAATAAAAAAATTAAGCATCCGTCTTTACCTGACTTGTAGGTTCTTCTGATGATGTTAGACTTTATTTCAGGAAATGGTTCACCACTTCTACAACCAACTCCTGGATCCGTATGTTTTGATGGCTGATGTGTAACATGCATCTTGTAATATAAAATTTTGCCCCAATTGATGGTTCTTGAGATGAAACTAAATTTTGTTTCAGGAAACGCTTCAGGTTTTCGAGCCAAAACTCCAAGTACACTTCCGGTACCAAGCTCTGGATAAGTTTTCACTATCTCTAGAGCGACATCTAAGAAATTTTTTTTTGTGAGGGACTGAGAAAGTTTGTTATTCAAATCTAAATTAATCATAACACTTGCTTATAAGAATTATGCGTTGATACTTAAAAACTAAATAACAGATATAACATATACTACATGTAAACAATTTAATGTTAATGCTTACCAAACATGTCATTCTCGACACATTTAAGGAGCAACCAACCGCGATTCTGAGGTGTCCAACCATCGTCACGCAAGTCCTTGGAATTATTGTACAAATACTTCACCACTTGCTCGTTTCCAAACAAGGCTGCTGTGTACAATGGCATCATTGTTCCATTACTACCAGCAATTGTCAGCAAGGCCTTATTCCTTTCCACCATAATTTTAACCGCATTAATGTTTCCTGCCGCAGCTGCTAAATAGAGAGCGGTGTTGTGATTATTGTTTTGCAGTATCAAGTCACTCTTTTCCATCTTATCCACCAGATTTCTCACAAATACTTCAACATGTTTATGACCTTTTGCAGATGCTGCAACATGAAGCGCGGTTTCCCCATTTTCAGTGATGCTACACCTTACCAGCTCCATCTCTGGGTACATATCAAAAATGGCTTTTGCAGCTTTCCAATCACATTTTATTGATGCTTCATAGAGAGGGACACCTATTTTGAGGTAATCTTCTCTAGGTCCTTTGAATTAGTTCCAACAAAAATAGTTAGTAACCTATAATGCATTCATCTCAGTATTCTTTACACTAAGATTAAGTGTCAAAATCCACTATTTTAGAGCTGAAATCAAGAAATTAACGGCAATCTATCGAACAACTTTCGGATTAATCTATATTCCTTTTGTGTTGTTCATAAAGCCTTTTTTTATTAAGAATTAAGTTCTATTTTGTTAAATTGGGACTTGAATTAGTAAATAAAGGGCAAAATTTCCTAATTGGAAACAAATCTGAGAGGCCAAATTACCGGTAATAAGATCAGAACGAGGTAGCTTTGGTGGTGGTGGCCTTGAACTGGGAACCTGAATGTTGATTTGCTGCTGCTTGTGTTGGCTCAAGGGTTTGTCTTCATCGATTGAGGCTAACTGCAACCCTGTTTGGTTCGCCATCTGCACAGATCGTTATCATCAAACCCTACTTACAACACAACACCATAATCATACTAAATTTTGATATTACTTTTGCTTGAGCTTCAGATCAAGTGATTTTCATGCGTGAAAAAAATGCAAAGAATGAAAAGCTTTGTCCTTTGAGTGTGATTTCATTATTTGCGAATGTGTTCCCGTCATTTATACATCGTTAAGGTCCGCGTCAACGTCAACTACGCTTCCATAAAGAAGTATATTAAACTCTTGTAAGTTGTATAGAAGTGGTATTATATGTGTTACATTACGATTACATATGAAATTACGACAATACTTAAAAACCATTTACCAACAACCCTATGATATGCACCTTTGAATTCAATAAACGAAAAAAAAAACGTACTTTACGCCTAAAAAATAAAAAATCATCATGACTTTAAAACCAGATTAGACTTTTTTAAATTTTGTTAAAAAAATAAAATAAAATTTACAGGGTTAGAAATTACATACGATAGAGTTGTAAAAAAGAAGAAAAATCCAATAATGATAATAATAACTAGGTTTATTCAACGTGCGCGTTACGGCTTGTTATCACAGACACTTTCGAGAGTTGGTATTGTATATCATTTGCAAAAACATAAGTTACATAAAATAATCAAATATCTTATCACAAACTCTATACAAATTTTTTATAAAAATATAAAATCATACAAAATCATCACAAATATACTACAAAAATAATAGAAAAATTATTCTCAAAATCCTTCTTGCCGGCAATCAGTGATTTGAATTAAAACAAAAATCAGAATCTTTAAGCAAGTCTATCAAATTTAATATAAACTTAAATTTTTAAACAAATATCTTAAATTTCATACACATTATTTGTTTACTGCTTTTCAAATTTATAGAATAAACCATAAAAGTAATAATGATTTAATATTCATTATTTGTCTACTACTTTTCAAGTAAAACAATTTCTGATGATACAAGTCTAAATTATCAAAACATCACTACATGAATCAAACACCTATGTATTACAAAAAAAAAAGGATTATTCAAATCTAAAACATCATTACATTAATCAGACACTTATGCATTATTATTCATTTTAATATGCTCCATTATATATATGTGTATTTACTATTTAATAAAAAATATATATAATTACTAATCATTTTCATGAAGTTTAATTATAACAAGTTATATATAATATAAACTAGTGTTAATCTCGCACGCGTTGAGCGCGCTAGACTGTTAAACAACAAATGGTATTTTCTTATGTAATTAAAATAGTAGTTTTATCGTCCAAAAACATACTAAAAAGGGAGTTTTTCGATGAATTGGTTGACAAATTCACAAACATTTGAGATCCTTTTAGCGATTCTTGCTGAAAACCTTTTTAGCTTTTGTATAGTCTTTTCCTATCATAATCATATCCTTGATAACCTTCATTTTAAAGAAGTTGAAATAATCAAACGGTCATCAAACATATTTCAAGGGTATACAAGTAAATTATGTAATGAAAATAAAATCGTGTTTCCAATAGCAAATAACATAATTAGGTGTTTTTTCTCTTTCTCTATCCAAAGCTAGAATAAGCAAATAAAAGTGAAGTTGAAGATGATAATTTCAGCATGCGTACAATGATATGATAACATATGTTTCATACCATAATTATTTATTAATCCATATTTGGTTCCTTCTTGCATAGAGTGTTATGTCGGAAGATGTTCCATACCTATTCCTATTTGATTATTTCATTTGTGACAAAACTTAAAAATTCAAAAAACTATATTGGGTCAAATTCCAAAATTTCATAAAGTACACTATTTCTTTTCATGAGTTTTAATATTTGTGACAAAACTTAAAAATTCAAAAAATTAGATTGGGTCAAATTCCAAAATTTCATAAAGTAAACTATTCAATTCCTTTTCATTAGTTTTAATATATATATATATATATATATATAATAATTATATAAATAATAATAGTAACAATAAATAAGCACATATATATTACATACAGTATATTGTTAGGTTAATATAATAGAAATTAAAAGAGTTAGGTTTAATACATTAGATAGTCTAAAACACAAAAAAATATATATATTGTAGGTCGAAAGATTTTAAACATGTGACCGCTAAAAATTATTCAGACGTGCAAGTTTTGTTGCTCTTCATTATAGTTACTCTATTAGTTAATATTAAATAGTTACATTATATTTAATCTAAAATAATTAGTAATAGAATAATATTAGTTAGGTGAAAGAAAAAACCATAAAAGTAATTATGATTTAAAAAGTAAAAAATAAAAGGCATGAAAAAAAATTATTTATTGGAATAGTAAAGTAATATGAATATAACATTCATATTCATAGGTTTAATCGAGGGTCTTACTAAACATGCACCACCCCCAACTACGAGACATCATCTGACTGTCTTTTATACGGCCTTATAGGGTCTATACGGCCCGTATAAAGTCAGTCAACCCAATAAATGCTGCTACTGCTGACGTATCAAGTTGAAGTGAAACTACACGACCGTATAGGTTTATACGTGCATATAGTTCATTTCTATATGGCCATATATATTTATATATGTTATGTGACTGTGTATTACTTATTTAGTTCTGTGTAATTTATGTGGTTGTTACATGCTTGTGTATTTATTTATGTGGTTCTTTAATAGTCTATATAATCAAACAATTGTGAAATTACCAGTTTTTATAAGATAGTAATACGATTTATTTTTACGCAAGTTTAGTCATAATAGTTTTTTAGTAAATAACATATGTCATACCAATTTATAAACAATTTTCGAAACGAAGCAAGTTTAAGAAAATACGCGTACAAACTTATATAAAAACGTACAAATATCCCTGATAAAAGTGTACAAAAAGATACCGTTAAAATTGATTTTTGTAAAATAAAGAAAAATTATATACACCAGTATAGGGCCTATACGCCCATATAGAATCTTCTATACGCCCGTATAGGGGGTATACGGTTGTATAAGTGGGCCCTATGTATAGATAGTGGGGGCCTTAATTAAATAAGTTTTCGTATATGTACGAACATGTTGCATTTAAAGATGATTCTTTATGGATGAAAAAGGTTGGTCAATATATTTATTATAGATTTTGATTGGTTGTTCAAAGGTGATATGTTAAAATGTTAAATCATGGAAACGTCTAAGAAACTTCCTATCTGGATTCCCGCGTCTAGACTATTTTCAGGAAACGTCTAAGAAAATGCATGAAAACATATTACAAAAAGGTTTCATGCCCTAAAGAACATTTGTCTCAATAGTATCAAGGTGTGTTTAAGGTGTCCTCCTTAAAATAGGTTGAAGGTTCTAGTCCTATAGTGAACAAAATGTGGAAAAAAATTTGTTGTTAAAAAAAAAACGCTTCCATGCATTCACCTACTCTAGTCTCTTAATAATAATTTATTAGGTTTACTTTTTTTTTTTGAACGTCAGCTTATTAGGTTTACTAGGTTAGTTATCATGTATTACACGGGTTAAATAAGAAAAATATAACAAATATTTACAAATAAAAATCTTAATTCTAATATGAAATATTATTAAAATCTTGTATAATTTAAAACTTTAAGTAACAATTATATTATTTCTTTGTATACTAAGTTTTTAAAGTTTGTTTCTTTAAACATTTCATTTAAAAAAATCAAAATTTTATATTTTATAATAATTTGATTTTTTTTTAAAAAGTACGTTTTTTTTAATATTAATATATTTTTAATGTATTAAAAATTTTAATTTAAATATACATTTATATTTAATATGAAATGCATTTAATAAAAGAGAGAGGAGGTAAACCAAACTTGAAGTGCCATAGAAACATGACATGTATTCATAAAAACCTTTATTTATGTGAATATATTGATATAGATTTGGATCCTTTTATTATACCTAAATTTTAGGATCATATTCAAAGTAAAAAATGATTAATTTATAAAGAAATATTCTTAATCGTTCCCAATTAATCATTTTGAATCAATCAATAAACCAAATAAGCATGATTGATATATCAAACAAAAAAAAAAGATTTATCATGTCTATTCCATTGAATTCTAATGCCTGAACCGAATAAGCATGTTTTTGTACATGTAATATCCGATTCGAAAACCGAACTAGAAATTTTAACACGAATAAGAACCTATCGACCTGAATCTGAATAAGACTTCGGATACGATTCGGATTTTACTTTTTTGGTTTTTTTTATCATGCATACCTTAAATAAATTATGAAACCTAAACAGAGCCCAAACACACATATTAAATGAGGAGGACTGAAAAAAATAAGTTTATGTTAGTTTAATAGTTTAACGTTATTTTAATTATTAATGAAAATAATGTTAAAATCATTGGGATAATCAACTTCAAACGATCACTTTGAGCCGGTGACTCTTTCGGAACAACCTCTCTATCCCAATTGGGATATACGGGGTAAGGTTGGTGTTCTCGTTGTTGTTGGTTTAATAGTTTAAGTCTTTATAACTTTTAAAACTTATATACAACTATATAAAGCTAAAATAAATGCAATTTTTTAAAGTTAAAATAAATACTAATAAATAAATAATTCATAAAATATATATCTTAATAGGCGGACACTTGAAATCAAACACGTAATTTTAAAAAAATATATATATTAAATTTGTAATACAAGACATATAAAGTTGATAAAAAAGGTATGAATATCAAGACATTGTAAAGACATAATTAAATGGAAAGACAAAGCATAAAAACAAAACCTGCGTGAAGAAAAATAAGTAAATAAGCAGGTGCTATAGCCTAAAACCTAAAACAAAAGTTGAAAGCAACAAAAATGTAGTGGCAAAAGAAAAAAAAAACACAACAAATATATGGGTTAGGGTTTTAGGGTTTATAGTTTATGATTTAGAGTTAAGGTTTAGGGTTTAAGAATATTATTCTATCATTTGTTAATCACGCACACACACTGACACACATATAATAAATTAATAATTTTAAACAAACTAAAAACAATAAATTAATGTAGTGGCGGCTGTGGAGATTGGGGGGATGTCACAACTGTGGGCCGTGGAGGAGGGGAGGGGTGGTCACAAAGGTGGAGGAGGATGGGGGAAGGGGCGTTGGCAGAGAGGAGGGATGGTTGCGACGGTGGAGGAGGATGAGGGAGGGGCGCCAGCAGAGGGGAGGGGATGAGAAGGGGCGCCAGCGAAGAGGAAGTGTGGCTAGTGGGCGTTGATCGGGGAAGGAGAAGGGGACATGAGATTTTTTTAACCGAAATAAGAGAAGAAGATGTTAGAAGTGATTGGTATATGTCTGACTCAAAAAGAGGACGGAAAGACGTTTTTAAATAAAAAGTATTCTAAAAAACAAACAGATCGCATACCTGAACTTCTTCCTGGTGTAGAAATAAGAGGCTAAAAAGACTTCAAAGAAAACACACCTTTAGGCAGTGGCGGAGCTTCAAAAAAAGCTCGGAGGGGGCCGAAGGTTTTTTAGGAAGAAAACAAGAGAAACTGAAGGATTTTTCGACGAAATACTACTAAATCAACTCTTCTGGCCGGAAAAACAGGGGGGCCGAGGCCCCCTCGGACCCTCAATAAGCACCGCCCCTGGCTTTAGGTGATGGTTGTTTTTTAGAAGGTAAAATGTTGCAGTTTACAAAACATGTGCAAAAATTTGTAGAAAAATAGGTGGATCTCACACTTTATAGTGACTTAACCAGGAAAAGTTACCGCTTTTCTCTCTCATCATCTCTTGTGGTTTTCTCCACATTTCGATATCCACCCAATAGAACTAAAATTGAATCTCTATCGAGTTCACCACTGTTTATCAACGAAGAATCCTAGATCTTGCTTCAGTAATCACTTAACAGGTCTAATTCAAAGCCCTAATTCTCTTTCATTGTTCTCGTCATTATGTATTGCTCCTTATTGAATTTTACATATTTGATCTGTTGTTGATTTTTGTTTCAATTCTAGCAACTCCGATTGTAATGAATTATTAGTGCCATTTCATTAAAGGATAATCTTGCTACAATTTTTTTTTTCATTTATCTTTGTTTGTTTGATTATATTCATTCACTCAAGCTGAAAACAAAATTACTTTAAGCGCATGACAAACCTTATGGCAAATATTGAAGATTTCATATCAGGTTGCGATCGGCTAATATTGTAAATGTATATGAACAAAAATTCTTACCTTCCGGTGGAAATTTAGAATTAGTCATGCACTCCATGTGTTTGATAAAATGCTTCAATGAAACTATAATTGCTCATTTGTTACTTTGTAATGTGTTTTACCTTCAAATGGAAATTTATAAGGTCTCTAACAAAATGAGTCATATTAAGCAGCTTTTTTGTTTCTTATGCAGAATGTAAATAAATGTTACAAGAAGGGGCCTTGAATGTTTTTGTATATATTGCTGATTCATCACATCACAGGTAAGCCAACAAAATCATGATCAAATTATGCACACCACAAATAGTTGTGTAACTCAATAGATCCCAGTATGATGCATGAATAGGAACACTTCCATAAGTATTATAATGCAATTATTTTATAGTTGGAATCTATATTAGTTATGTCATACTTGAAATCTATATATGCCACAGAGCAAGTGTTTTTTGCCTTTATGTTTCTTAGCATCACAAGTCTTATTGTAATTATTGATTTAGTAATTCGATTTTTTCTAATATTAGGAGCACATTTGAATCAATTAGCAAATATGAGAGTCACTAAATTACAAGGAGAGCTTGCTAAAGATGAAAGACCTCTACATCTAAACTACATCTTGACAGATGTTAAAGTAACCATCTTCTCTAAAAAAATTAAAGAAAACATAAAAAGTAACCTTTATGGGGTCTTAAAAAGTGTTTATTTATGTTCTTGCATTAATAAACTGTATGAAAATTTGCAATTAAAAGTTGTTTATAATGGACTCATTGATCGGTCATTGGGCGAGACACAAAAGTTGAATAAATTGTTCAAATATTTTGCAAAAGAACCAACAGTTATCTCATTCTTGTAAGAGCATCCAAGCTTATTTAATTCTTTTAAAGACTTTAGATTACTCTTGTACTATTGATCTGTAATCTTAATTAACGCTTTAAAACTGGAAAAATAATGTTTTGAGGGTCAAATTAAAGTAAGTTTGATGGTTGTTTTATAATTTTTTTTTGTGTGGTTATTATGTTAGCAAAAAATGTTTTTGTTTAAAATTCAAATAATAATTTTAAAACTCTCAATCACCGGAAGTGTATTAATTTTGTGAGCAATTAAAAATTTTATAAGCCATAAGTTAACCCTTTTATGGCTTTACATTATGATTTTGGCTGTATATTTTTAGTTTTCCTATCTCATGATCTAATGATTTGTATTACAAACAGAACAAAAGTTTCAAGAAAATGATATAATATAAGCATGAGCAAATGCTTGGTTTTTGACAAATTTAAGTGAAGCCACTTTGGTTATGTTTAATGTTATCAGAAATGTAAGTAAAATTTTAATCTGTTACTTGTAGATTGATTAGGAGATTTCTTTGAAACAAGAGATTCTCAACAAAAATCTGGAATTACCTTAGATTTGGATGCAATACGCAATTAGCCTTTGTTTGAATTATTTGAGAACTCGAACAACAAACAAAGATCAATGCTTATGCTTGTTTTCAGATTAACCAGAAGAAAGGAGCAATATTGTGATGTGTGCGTGAAATGCATACACATCTACAAGCAATTACAAATCACATACTAAAACTAACCCATTACAATAAATTACAATAAAGTAGCAACAATGGTTAGACGTTTGGGTTTTTATAGTAAAGAACTTGTTTCTGGGGCTTAAAGAGGTACCTAGAACCATATGTGGATCTAGTTACATCAAAAAACAAACCATGTTGCAGCCAGATATATAGGAGGACTGGCACCAGTGCACACACGGAGATGATGATTGGCATCCATAGCAAACCCTTATGGTAAAGTACAAAAAAGCTAGCACTAAAAGCGATTGTCATGGTGGCTATAGAAAGGAAAAGAGTTCCTACACCTAACATCAGCTTTTTTGGTAATGATTCCAAGAAATCACGCTCGGCATAACGAGAGGTGAGAATAGATAAGAACATGAGAATCGAAGTTGAAGACGTGAACAGAGAAATGGCATCTGCCACAACAAAGACCATAAATGCTGCTTCTGAATGGAACACAGGGATACCATTTTGTGGTCCCTTGTTTTGGTCATATCCACCAGGAACCGTAAAAGCTGCAGCAAATACTATGGTTGCAATAAGGGCTGCAACCACCATACATTGACTAGCGGTTCCTTTCATCCACTTCTCACCTTGTGTAACTAACTCTTTGTGTTCGTTTGTGAATAACTCATATGGTGTTAGATCATCTTTGTTCTTCCGTTCCCTATAAGAAGGAGGGATCATAGCCTCTACTTCCTACAACACAAAAAATCAATGCTAATGACTTCATACTCGTAATAGAGTTGTGAGATTGGTGTGTTGGGTAACAGGGTATTTATAGGATATTCATTTTTGACAAGTGGAGGTCAGGATACTGGGGTGATTTCAATCTATTTAACTCAGCTTTAATTGAGTGCATTTTTTTCTTGAACAAATTAAATGAAACATAACCCAAGTGACACATGAAAGGTAAAAAGGACTTGAGAGAGATATACGTACCTTAAACCATAAAAGTTCTCGTTGCATTTGTAAAGCAACTCCTGACACATCTTCAAGTCGTTTTTGTTTTGCGCTCTTCCCAACTAAATGCAACATGTTGTTATCCTTTGGATCTTTGAGAGGCGTAATCATATCCTTCATTGAGCCTATCTCATACAACAGGTTGTAGATGCCTTCATGACGATGTTTAACAGCAATATGAAATATACTTTGATTGTTATCGTTTACTTTCCATATGAGATCAGGATACAGCCGGATGAGCTCAACTACAAATGTGACATTACCCATTTCTGCAGCAACAAACAATATTCTAGAAGAGTATGTTCTATTTGTATTTCCTGATGACGCTACATTTGTATCGTTTGAAATTGTTGTTGGCCTTTTGATTACATCAGCGGGGCCTCTTAATATATCATCTATCTCTCTCTTAGTTTTTTTCGCCATATTTCCCCAAATGAATCTTAGTAATTGCAATGCAGTATCTTCCTTTTCATGAGACCCTTCAATGAACGAGGAAACTGAAAAAAAAACCACCAAAAGAAAAAAAAAAAAAAAAGAAGCCAAATTGATGATTCCCTGACTTGTGTAAAATAATGATTAATGACCATTTTGGATCTTGTAAGTTAATTGACAAGATATAAAGTTATTAGACTAAATAATATCTTAGATACATACAAACAAACATGTGTTTATGTAAAATTTCGATTTAATACGAATGCTATGTAATAAAAAAATTAAGCACTGGTGTTTACTTGACTTGATGGTTCTTCTGATGATGTTAGACTTTATTTCAGGAAATGGTTCACCACTTCTACTTCCAACTACTGGATTTTCATGTCTAGACGGCTGATGTGTTGTAATAAGCATCTTCGAATTTAGATTTTTGCCCCAATTGATGGTTCCCGAGTTGAAACTAAAATTTGCTTCAGGAAATGCTTCAGGCTTTCGAGCCAAAACTCCAAGTACACTTCCAGTACCAAGTTTTGGATAAGTTTTCACTATCTCTAAGGCGACATCTAAGAAAGATTTTATTGTGAGGGACATAACTTAAGTTTATTTTTCAAATCTAATTTAATCAAAACACTTACTAATAAGAATTATGCATAGATACTTAAAAAATAAACAAGATATTTAATATATACAAGTAAATAATTCAATGTTAATGCTTACCAAACATATCATTCTCAACACATTTAAGAAGCAACCAACCGCGATTCTGCTCTGTCCAACCATCATCGTCATGCAAGTTCCTGGATTTATTGTACAAATACTTCACCACTTCCTCATTTCCAAACAAGGCTGCTGTGTATAATGGCATCATTCCTTTACTACCAGCAATTGTCAGCAAGTCACTATTCTCTTCCACCATAATTTTAACCGTTTTAATGTTTCCTGCTGCAGCTGCTAAATAGAGAGCCGTGTTGTGATTATTGTTTTGCAGTTCCAAGTCACCCTTTTCCATCTTATCCACCAGATTTTTCACAAATACTTCAACATGTTTATGACCTTTTGCAGATGCTGCAACATGAAGCGCGGTTTCCCCATTTTCAGTGATGCTACACCTTACCAGCTCCATCTCTGGGTACTTGTCGAAAATGGAATTTGCAGCTTTCCAATCACATTTTATTGATGCTTCATAGAGAGGGACACCTATTTTGAGGTAATCTTCTCTAGGTCCTTTGAAGTAGTTCCAACAAAAATAGTTAGTAACCTATGCATTTATCTCAATATTCTTTACACTAAGATTAAGTGTCAAAATCTACTATTTTAGAGCTGAAAATCAAGAAATCAATGTCAATCTCTCGAACAACTTTCTGACTAATCTACATTCCTTTTGTGTTGTTCATAAAACCTTTTTTTATTAAGAATTAAGTTATATTTTGTTAAATTGGGACTTGAATTTGTGAATAAAGGGCAAAATTTCCTAATTGGAAGCAAATCTGAGAGGGCAAATTACCGGTAATAAGATCAGAACAAGGTAGCTTTGGTGGTGGTGGTGTCCTTGGATTGGGAACCTGATTACCGTTGATTTGCTGCCGCTTGTGTTGGCTCAAGGATTTGTCTTCATCGATTGAGGCTAACTGCAAGCCTGTTTGGTTCGCCATCTGCAAAGATCGTTATCATTAAACCCTACTTACAACATCATAATCAAACTAGAGATTGATATTACCTCTGCTTGAGCTTCAGATCAAGTGATTTTAATGCGTGAAAATATGCAAAGAATGAAAAGCTTTGTCGTTTGAGAATTGAGTGTGTGATTTCATTATTTGCTAATGTGTTTCCATATATAGAAGTATTTACTCGTTAGTGTCAACGTCAACTACCCTTCCATAAAGAAGAATATAAAAAATCACATATTATATGTGTTCCGTTACGATTGAAATAAACCGTATGAAATCACGACAATAGTTAACTCAAAACCATTTATCAACAACCCTATAAGATGTATCATTCTCCCCGTGATGGTGGCCTAATGGTAAAAGGGTGAGAATCTATAATGGAGGTTTGGAGTTCAAAACCCGACACCAACCTATTTTCCCTAGGTCACACGATTTACCTTTTTCATGTTGATAAGGGGCCTAATGTGGGCGTTCACCATTTTTTTATAACATGTACCCTTGAATTCAATAAACGGAAAAGAAAAAAGGTGCTTTGCACCTAGAAAGAAAGAAAATAAAAACCTATAAAATTATCATGACTTTAAAACTAGCTAGATCAAACTTTTTAATTTTGTTAAAAAATTAAAATTAAATTGGTAAAATAAAATTAATAGGGTTAGAAACTTTAAAAACAAGGGTCGGAAGTTGCATATGATAGGGCTGTAAAAAAAGGAGAAAAAAACAAAAGTAATATTAATAATAAAATAAGCACATATTACATAGACGTGGTTAGGTTAATATAATAAAAATTAAACGAGTTACGTTTAGTACATTAGATACGCTTAGAACAAAAAAATATATTATTGTAGGTCGAAAGATTTTAATCACGTGACCACTAAAAAAAGTACATAAATAAAATAACATATTTGGACATGCAAGTTTTGTTGCTCTTTTTTATAATTATTCTTTTAATTAATATTAAATAGTTAGCTTAAGTTTAATCTTAAATAATTAGTAATAAAAAATATTAGTTAGGTGAAAGAAACCATAAAAGTAATAAATAAGTTTTCGTATATGTATGGACATGTCGCATTTAAAGGTGATTCGTTCATGGATAAAAAAGATTTGTCGATATACTTATTTTAGATTTTGGTTTCGATTGTTAGAAGGTGTTATGTTAAATCATGGAAACATCTAAGAAGCTTCCTATCCGGATTTTAAATTACTCACAAGTTATAATTTGATTCCCGCGTCTAGATCGACTATTTTCAAGGAAACATCAAAGAAAATGCATGAAAACATATAAGAAAAAGTTTCCATACATTCACCTACTCCAGTCTCTATGTAATGATTTATTAGGTTTATTTAGGATCATATTCAAAGATGAAAATGATTAATTCAAATTAGAAATATGTTTAATTGTTCCCAATCATTTCGAATAAATCAATAAACCAAATAAGCATGATTGATATATCCATACAAACATGTTTTATTAAGTTTATTCCATTGAATTCTAATGCCCTAACAGAATAAGCAAGTTTTTGTATATCTGATATATGATTCGAAAACCAAACAACGAATTTTAACATGAATAAGAACCGATCCGAATTCGAATAAGATTTACGGTTATTTTTTTTTATTTTTTGGTTTTTTTAACATGCATACATAAAATAAATCATGAAACCAAAACAAAGCCCAAACACACATAGTATATGAGGACAGAAAAAAATAAGTTTATGTTAGTTTAATGGTTTAAGTCAATATAACTTTTAAAACTTATTATACAATTATATAAAGCTAAAAATAAATACAACTTTTTAAAGTTAAATTAAATACTAATAAACAATTAATTAATAAAATGTATCAAAAATTCATATTCATAGGCGGACACTTGAAATCATACACATAATTTTTAAAAAATATATTAAATTTGTAATATAAACATATTAAAGTTGATAAAAAAGGTTTGAATATCAAGACATTGTAAAGACACAATTAAATGGAAAGACAGAGCATAAAAACAAAGCGTAAAAACAATTCTTGCGTTGGCAAAAACCGAAAGAAAATCTATACTATATAATAAAATAATAAAATTTTGTCACTTATCATATTGTTACAAAATTATTGCCACTTGTCACATTCTTACACCACTATTGACACTTGTCACATATATACCATTATTGTCGATTATCAATTTCTTATTATTACATTTTATTCTCTCTCATATTAAATAACTATAATCTCTCTCTTATTAAATAATTTTTTTCTTTTATTAAATAATTATAATACTAATAACTAATATATTATTTATCTTTTTTATAATAAAACACACTTGAATTTTTTTTATAAAATGCATCAAAATTCCCTAAAATCAAAATTTTTTAAAGAAAGAAATATTTTATTTTCTAAAAGACAAAATTTATGTAAAAAAACAAGTTATCTTATAAAGTATTTTTTTTAAAATAAAATATACTGTAAAATGAGTTTTTAAACAATGAGATTTTTATAAACAAATGACATTTTTTAATTTATATAAAAACTGAAGTAATAAAAATAATAGAGAAAGTTACATTTTTGGTCTATTATGTTTAAACATTATTTTAAATTGGGTCGTTTAACTTTAATAATTACAAAAATAACATTTTATATTATTGATTTATAAAAGTTAGTTTCTACTTTAATAATAAATAATTTCAAACAAACTAAAAATTTATATTATTGATTTAACCGTCCCCTATATATATAATAAATTAATAATTTCAAACAAACTAAAAATTATAGAAACTTTTTTTTTTGTAATTAAAAAAAATTGAATAGCAAACCATTTTGAGCACAAAAGTATTTCTAATTTAGACATCAAATTTGGTTGTTTTTTTTTTCATGAAAGTTTAAGCATCATAGTTTTGAACACCGAAAATTCTTTAAATGAAGTGATAAATCACTTTTACGACATAGTACAACTTTTATAGACATCAAATTTTCTTGCAATAGAGTGATAATCACATATACAAAGACCCTTAATATATTTATTATAAAATTAACTTTGAAAGCAAACAAAAAGGCGATTATAATCAAACTCTTTAACTCTTAACCATGCATACTTATATACCAATCCAAAAATTAAACAAATTAAATAAACAAAACCACTCATTATTAAACCAAAATTAATTCAAGACTGCATCTTTAGAATAAGAGTTAAATTCCTTTAATCATAAACACACACTTTTCTAGCTTTTAATAAACATAAAATATTACTTTAACATGATTTTCCGTGTTTTTTTAATCAAATAAATTTTGTAATTATAACGAATAAGTTAGAGGTAGAAATATATTATAAAAAAACCCGAGTATTACCCAAATTAGTTATAGAAGATATTAAATAATAATCTGTGAGATACAAACAAGAGTGCTAAATATATAAATACTAAAATATTACATAAAAGAAATAAAATATACGCGGAAACTCAACAATCAATTTGTTTTTACGAAAATGATTTTGTGATTTCGAGGAACATTCTCATCCTTTAGACTATCCCCATTCATGATCATTTGAATGGGTTGTTCGTCATTTTACAAATAAAAAAAAGGAAAAATGAAAGTTTGGCAACCAAAGTTCATGATCAAGTCGGTAGACCAACCATGGTCGCCAACTTTTTTTAACCTTTTTCTAATTTATTGAGCCACATGTATTTTTGTGATTGGTTAATTTTGTTAGTTTGGGTTGGTTGTGAATGAGAGTGAAAAATTAAGTTTGGTTGGTTGTATATATGAAAGAGAGAGAAATTAATATTTTATGGAATAGTTTTGGTTCGTTGGTTGTGGATGGGAGTGGTCTTATGTCAATTAGATTGGTAAAGAAGAAATCCTATAAGAATTTGAAGTTTTGAGTGATAAATTTGAGCAAATTTATAACTCTTGATGCCATATTCAATACCAAAATGGGTTTGTGGAGTTGAGATGCCTTGTAGGAGCACTTTTTCATCACCTTTGTGAGTTAGATTTTTAAGTGTGGTTGGATTAACTTTGTTGATTAATGTTAATTATAAAATTCACTAAACAAGTAAACAAGTTGATTGCAATTCTTCTCTCATCAAACAAAGGTTGTTTATAACTTTAAATTATATAAATTTTGAATGTAAATAAATAGTTTCATAAAATAGTCTATAAAATTTGTAGGTAGGTACATGAATGTTACATTAATAAAAACTGGAGTAAACCGTAATTTACGTTCCTGTCCTTTACTCAAAATTACAACTTTTGTCCCCGTCTTGAATTTTTGCACTTTGTGTCCTTGTCGTTTCTAATTTGTTCCAATTGAGTCCCTCCCGCCTAACTCCGTTTGTTTTTCGTTTGCCAGATAGGCAAAATGACATTTATACCCTAGAGACTCATTCTGGTTTATTTGAAATATGGCAATTTCTTATAGTAAACTGCAATTTGCGTCCCTAACTCCCTATGGTTTATTCAAAATATTAACTTTCGTCCCTGGTCTTTAGTATTGTATTTTTAAAACCCACTTTCATTATTCTCAAGTATTTTAAGTATTTACGAGCGCATACGAGACCACGGTTTTTAGTATCGTCACGTTGTAAATCGCAATAACGCGTTAATTGCGTGAAACGTTACAACCTGAGCTTAGATAATAACGTGAAAAGTTCTAAGCTCGACATGTAACATTTCAAGCAATTAACACGTTAAATAATAACGTGTACCTTGTGCTTACTTGTAACGAACAAAAAAGTTAAATACAGTTAACGAACATTAGTGATTTTCAACCTGATGATCAGAACTCAAATCCAATAAACTTTGGTCTCATATACACTCGTGACCGAGCTTAGATAATAACGTGAAAAGTTCTAAGATCGGGTTGTAACGTTTCACACAATTAACTTGTTATATAATAACGTTCAAAGTTTGCGAATACATAACGACTCGAAAAACTTATATATAATTAACGAAAATTAGTAATTTACAACCTGATGATCGGAACTCGAACTCAAATAAACCATGGTCTCGTATGTGCTCGTGAATGCTAAAAATACTTGAGAATATTGAAAGTGGGTTTTAAAAATACAATGCTAAAGTTCAGGGACGAAATTAATATTTTGAGTAAACCATAGGAACGCAAATTGCAGTTTATTATAAGAAATTGTCATGTTTCAATAAGCAGAATGAGTCCCTGGGGGTATAGACGTCATTTTGCCTCCTTGACAAACGAAAAACAAGCGGAGTTAGGGGTAGGGGTGTTCAGAAAAACCGAAAACTGTTTAAAATCGATAATCGAACCGTATCCGTAACCGAAAAAATCGAACCGTACCGAATTCTGAATTCGGTTTTCGGTTCGGTTCCTAACCGTATCCGAATTCCGAATTCGGTTTTCGGTTCGGTTAACGGTTTTAAAATTTTTGTTAGTTCGGTTTGTTCGGTTAACCGATTAAACCGAATTCATATTTAAATTTATATTTTTGTTAATTATATATAAAGTTGAATTCGGTTTTTTTGGTTGAATTCGGTTTGTTCGGTTTTGACCGGTTTTTTTGGTTTTTAATCGGTTTGTTCGGCTGAATTCGGTTTGTTCGGTTTTAACCGTAACCGAACCGAATTGAATTCGGTTTGGTTAACCATTTCCCCAATTCGGTTCGGTTAACGGTTAGGGAAAAAATTTGAAAACCGATTAAACCGATCCGAATAAACCGAACAAACCGTTAACCGAACCGATGAACACCCCTAGTTAGGGGGGACTTAATTGGAATAAATTAGAAACGACAGGGACGCAAAGGTGCAAAAATTCAACGACAGAGACGAAATTTGTAATTTTGAGTAAACCACAAGAATGCAAATTATAGTTTACTCTAAAAGCTATTATAATTTTGTTTTTTCTATTTGTATTTAAACCCCAAGTAAAGGTTTAAATACATACTTGTTTCTCACATATAACACTCCGAACCAATGATTTTTTTATGAAGGATTAACTTTTTTTCAGTATTATTATTTCGACTGACTTGATATTACAGTTTTAAGATCATGTTCGGGGTCATATTTTGAAGTGATTTCATAATTGAATATGATAATTGTTAAGAATTAATAACAAAAACACCCTCTTAGATTAAAAACCTAGACATGTTGTAAAAGAAAAACTTAATTATGTTCTTTCAATAACATTAGATCAACTTCAAGTTTAATATTGTAATTTTTTTAAAATTATATTTATAGATTTACTTCAAAAAATTTATGATGAAAATCATTTGAAACACAAGAATTATTATGAGTGTTAGACATGTCATGTTTTTGGGTTAACTCTGACATGAACCGAATCATTTGAAACATAAGAACTCAAACGCATTTTTTGCACGTTAACATGGGCACGATTTGTGTAACTTGTTTTTTTTTTTTTTGAATTGAAGGGCTTAGCACTCATTTATGAATTATGATTCTATAAAAAGAAGTTAGTTTCGACTATCCCATAACAATGGTTTTTCTTAAGAGCATCTCTAATGAGAAGAGAGGCTTTAAAACGTCATAAAAACATGTCGGTCGGTCATAACATTAGTGCCTTTGACCATTGACTGATCTTTGCCCACTATCCATTTAACTTCTTCATACCCTAATCGCTTTAGTCTTTGACCATTGATTGATCTTTGCACTCGTTTAGGATAAGGAACTGAAATTGCAACACAAGGTTCCAATTTGCAGTTTATAAAACATATTATCCTAGCAATCTATCATAATAACCCCACCAAAATTTCCCTAGCAATCTTAATTAGTTAACACATTTTCAATAATGCAGTTTCATGTTGAAAGCAGTCTTAGGCTCTGTTTGGGATTGCTTATTTAATTTCAAAGTAACTTTTTATCAAAAGTACTTATTAACTTATAACTTTTTGAAATTAAGTTTTTAAATTGTGTTTATATTAGTTTTTTTCAAAATGACCAAAAAGAACATTTTTTTATTAACACTCTTTTAATGTTATTGGGTAAAGGGTAAATAGTGATATAGATTTGTAATTTTATGTAAACAAGTCATAAGTCATTTTGAAAAGCTAGAATTTTTAGATTTTCAAAAAGAACTTATTACCTTTTTACAAAAAGTCATTTTATGTTTGACTTATTAGCTTTAAAAAACCAATAAGTCAATAAATCATTTTAAGATGAAATCCCAAACAAAGCCTTAGCCTCATAATTGTTTAAGGAGGCTTGAAAGCTAACGGGTCAACTTTGTAAATAAGTCAAGGCTATGTTTTGAATTCTAAATTATATATAAATAGACACTGATCAATTCAAATTCCCTGAAAACAGATTTGGACCGTTTAAATTCTCTCAGATTTAATCCTGACCGTATAAAATAGGCAGTTACGCCAATTATACATATGTTTTAAGCAGTCATGGTAAAACCTTTCAGATTAAACATGTGTCACGTGCTCCCCTAAAGTCATCTCCACTAAGACCATCCTTAATAGCCACCTACTGAAAATTTATGTCACGTCATCACCACTTAATACCTGGATGAAGATATGTATGATGTGTGCTCAAGATCATCAACACCAAGGTGGCCATCGCCTCTGCTTAATCGGCCACGACAGCCACCTAATCAACCATTACACTCGCCAAATCGGTCATCGATGTTTCCAAATTATTCATCACTACTTATTTATGACATTGAAACTTCAATAGCTCCTTCAACAATGAAATGAAAGGGAGAATGAGCGAGTAAGTCTTTTATGTGTTAATTTTTCTCAAATATCAAAATTTTAATACACTACTCAGTACTCGATTCAAATTTTGAATTGTCCACAACACCACTTACATAGCACAACGACGGTCGATTAAGGCGACAAAGGGAAGAATTGAAGCAATATACTACAGATTCGAGATGGGAACTGAAGACGTTCTTTGTCATCATCACCCCCATCTCATTTCATTTGTTTTATGGGCTTCTTCGAATCATTCACAGGCAATTGGATGTAAGTGAAATCTCTGACATAAGTTGATCTATTTATATAAATATAAAGAATTACAATTTTCCATCCAAACAGTTAGGCTTGTGATTAAATTAGGGTTTTATTACTTTTGAATACAAATTGTGGATTCTTCATCTGTTCCGAGTTCATTTAAGAAGAGAAAAGAAAGGAAATGAAAGAGAAGGAGATTCATTTTGTGTTCATAAGTTTCATTTAACGATGGAAAAAAAAGGAAAATAACAAACGTTGTGTTCCCGAGTTTCATTTAAGGAGAGAAAGGAAGAAAAGTGGAAGGAAAACTAAATAAAATTTCTTTGTTTTCCTTTCCTTCCAATTTGGAAGGAAATGGAAGGAAAAAACTATTTTCTCTTCTTTTCCTTTCCTCTCGTTTCATTTTCTATTCTCTCTTTTAATAAACTCGAAAACTGAGCGTTGGTCCCTGTGCATTTTTTTTTATGAAACTAAGAGGTGTGGAGGCAATGGAAAATTTTAATTGTGGATTCTCTGTAAGTAGTTTTAATAGATATCAAGATATATTGTACCAAAATTATAGGATAGTTAGTTTTATATTTGGAATGTAAATATTATCTCCAAATGAGATAATGGGTATTGTATCTATATATACTAAGGAGAATGAATGAGAGGATTCATGGGAAAATAATCTCTATCATGGTATTAGAGCCTTAAACCCTAAACACATCCTCTCTTCTCCTCTTGCCTGCCGTCATCCTCCTTCCCCATCTTGCCTTCGATTTTTTTTTCTGCAACCACCATGGACAATAAACTTCATCCGGCCACCACTGTTTCCAACATCAAAAACCTAGTTCCGATCACACTTGAATCAGAAACCGGTCAATACGGATCTTGGTCAGAACTCTTTCGGATCCACTGTAAGGCACATCAAGTCCACGATCATCAACTGCCGAAACCTCCCCCACAGCCTGTCACCGATGCTGAAAAATCCCAGGCCGCTGCTGCGGACGCTTTATGGGAACGTCTTGATGCTATCGTGCTTCAATGGATATACGGTACTATTTCCAATGATCTTCTTCACACCATCCTCAAACCCAACACCACTGCTTATCACGCCTAGACTGCCCTTGAAAACCTTTTTCAAGACAACAAATCGTCTAGAGCAATCTATCTCACCCAAAAGTTCTCCACAACACGTCTGGAAAACTTCTCATCCATGTCTGCCTACTGCCAATCCATCAAGATGATTGCCGACCAACTTGCTAATGTCGGCAAGCCCATCGATAACCAGACTCTCGTACTCCAATTGATTGCTGGTCTCTCCTGTCACACCCCGGGCCGGCGGGAACGGATCGTGTTTTCCCGTCGGGCGGAAGGTTCCCGGGGCGCGATATCATTGGAGTGATAATCAATTGATCAGATTGTTTACATAGCACATGAGATATAAATGAGAAATGCTAATCATGACGTGCAATAGAATTACAAAGTTAAATTACATTGTACATCATAATTTAACTAAGTAAATCTAATCAAAAGAATCAATGAGTTTATATCTTGAACTGTACAAGATATACAAAAGTGATTCACTGTTTTGTCATATCAAAAGTATGCAATCAAAAGTAAGCTAGGTCTTCTATAAGTCCACTAGCTTATCACTTGCATATAAGTAGCTACACCTGTTCGTCACCTGAGAAAACATGTATTTAAACAAAGTCAACACTAGGTTGGTGAGTTCATAAGTAAGTAAATTGAAAACCATTGAACTGATCATGCACACATTCACAATGTTATATCTGTTGCTTGTATACTTGTTTCACCTGTTCCACCCAATGGCCTCTCCTTAGTTATATGTACAAGTAGTATATCACCTAACTAAGTATGCTTATATATAGGGAATCACGAAAGGGTCAAGCCCAGACGCTATCCCACCACATACTCAACCAAGTTTCACACCACTTGCGATACAACTAAAGATATCCATTTCCCAACTATCCGAATTGTCCGCTGTGTAATCATATGTAGAATAATAATATAGTAAGAGGGGTTTAGTCATCAAACCGAAGTATTGATAAACCCTCGTTGAATTAAGGAATTTAGATTATTTAAATCTGATCCTTATATTATTCTATTACTTGTGAGGTTAACTTTTATGATACACTTTTAATTTAATTAAAAGTATTAGTTAACTGTTCATCATGTGTCTCCAAATGTAGCGTATAGAATCCGAATGGAATCCATTTTAATCCTCATGTAATCAGATTAAAATGCATTTCATTCTCTCCTATCCCGCCGTGTGATCCCAAAGTTTCCGTGTGGGATTGTATCATGTGATTAACAAATTCGAATAAGAACTTGTCTTATTACATTATGTAATCGGGTGTAAATGACAAGAATCCCATGAAGTTACGTTTTCATGATCATCATTTACTGAATTCCATGTGATCCCAAAGTATCCGTGTGGGATTGTTCTCGTGTACTTAACAAAGTCGAATAAGAACTTGTCTTATTACATTATGTTAATTATGTGTAAATGATAAGAATCCCATGAAGTTACGTTATCATGATCATCATTTACTGTAAATGATAAGAATCCCATGAAGTTACGTTATCATGATCATCATTTACTGAATTCCATGTGATCCCAAAGTATCCGTGTGGGATTGTTCTCGTGTACTTAACAAGGTCGAATAAGAACTTGTTTTATCACATTATGTTAATTATGTGTAAATGATAAGAATCCCATGAAGTTACGTTATCATGATCATCATTTACTGTAAATGATAAGAATCCCATGAAGTTACGTTATCATGATCATCATTTACTGAATCCATGTGTTCCCAAAGTATCCATGTGGGATTGTTCTCGTTATATGATTAAATGTAAATTGTCTAAGTACTTGATCATCTGGAAATAACTAAGTGTTAAAGTTATAATCTTATAACTAAGTTATTATAATGTATTGATGATTAGGAAATTATCTTATCATAATCATATGAGTTTCCCTGTTATCTCATAATCATACAAGCATGCATACAATGATATATGATAATAAGCAATTTAATATTATCAAATCAAAGTATAGATAACATGTTAAGCAAACTTTTAAATAAATAAAAGCAAACATGTTTCTCAGCTGTGACACCCCGTAAATTCCAGGTCAGCTTTGATTTTATTTAAATGTTTATTTAAATGCATTATGTACACGTGGCACTAGAATTAGATTAATTTAGTGTGACACGTGGCACGACAGTATGAACACTGACACATGACTTGATAATCCGTGGAATTATCGGCAAACAGCACACACGTGTCAAAACACACGAACGTTGGTGAACGTCTAACACATTGTGAAACACAACACTCGAAACCTCACAAAACACTCGCACATTGAACTTGGAAGTTCAGATAAGGCCAAACGAAAGTTCGTAAATGTGAGAACGGCAACGAACAGATCAAACCAATGAAAATGGGCCTATTGGGCTCACCAGGGAATCTGTAGCGCTACGCGACGGCCCACATGACACTGTCGCGATACGCGACAAGTGGCGGGGGAAATTTGAACGCGGAACTCTCTCGCGCTACGCGAGGGGAACTCTTGAACCTGTCGCGCTACGCGAGGAGACCCAGTTCGCAGAAATCTTTATAAAACCAAGAAAAATCATTACCAGCCACCCTATTCCGCATTTCTCGAGTTCTGATCGACATAATCACCCTCTACCTTCATCTTCAACCTCTGGAATCTCCATTAACAACCATGGAAGCTCAAGTTTGAAGCTTGGAGGCCACATTGAAGACTTGGAGAGCCAAAGGAGATCACCTAGACCACCACCACTCGCTTGGAGCTACGACATTCGAACTTCTGGAGATTTAGGGGCTGCATATTCATCATCCTGGTGTTCAAGGAGCTCAAGAAGGTAGTTCCATACTTAAAAATCATTCTCACATCATCTACACCCACATGCAATGGTTAAAACCCACATGCAAGCACCCATGGCTCACATGCACGAATTTATAATCTGGATTTGTTGATTTTAATGTGGTAAATGATGATCTATGATGTTGTAATGGTGATTTATAATGATCCAAGTTGTTGTACATATGTGGTTATACTTGAAATAAAGATTTATAGCATTTTGAATGCATGCATGTATGATCCATGATGGTAGGAATGATCTTGAGTATGTTGATATGCTTATTGATGATAAAAGAAGGATTACTCATGGTTAGATTTGGCTAAATGGTTAAAATGTTGATATTTGATGAACTTTCTAATAATAGAAACTTTTTGATTGTAGAATGGTGATGTGAATGATATATGGTATCATGCATGCTCATAGATTGCTACTTAAATGTTATTAGAATGATTATGATGTTCAAATGTGATATTGATAATGTTTATGGTCATTTTTGACAAAGTTACTATATTTAGTAACTTTTATGGATGAAATAATGCTAGATGATGAATCGGATTATGTTAGTATGTTTAAAGGATGTTAAATGAGCTACTATGATGATTTGTAACATGAAAATAGGTCTAGAAATGCTCAAATGGTCATTTGATGCAAAAACAACAAAGTTACTATTTATAGTAACTTTATTTTTACAAAACCCGACTTAGGAACATTTTGTTTGATTCAAGCATGTTAAGTAACTTGATATGTTATAACATGAAGTTTAGATGCTAAGTTAGATGGTTTCCGATGTCACGTATGCTAAAATGGAAACTTTCCATTTTAGGAAACTTTTGTGCACTAACATGACGAAAACAACTTATATGAATTCGTATGATGATGTGCTATGTGTTAACATGATCACGTAAGACTATTGAACATGCTAGAACTATAAAACCGGTATGCTTTGTGAACTTTCCAAAAATGGAAACTTACTATAAATAGTAAGTTGTCCATAGACGCGACTTGCGCGTTTTGCACACAACAAACACTAACACAATTGCTACACGATTCACAACCGTCACACGGTTCACCAACGGGTCGTTGACTTGACACGGTCAACTTTGGTCAAACACGGTCAACTTCGGTCAAACATGGTCAAACATGGTCAATGTGGACCAACACGAGCAAACACGGTCATTGTGGACCGACACGGACAAACATGAACAACCAAGGGTTGTTGGGCACAAACACGAGCACTAACACCAACACTAGCACGGTCACTTACACGAACTCACGTACGGTATACGATATAGGTTGCCAGTGACCGACGTGCCATCTACGCAGGAGCTTACGCTTGACTTACTACTCTATCACTAAGGTGAGTTTACGGCCCCTCTTTACTCTTTTTCAAAACGCTTTTAAATAGGGGGAGAATACTTGTTGCATCGAGTCAAACATCTATTACTGTGCAAACATTTTGGTGTATGCTGGTTTATTTGACAAACATTAAGTGTTGTAATCGTAAGAAGTCCTCACAAAGTCTTACCGTTAATGTACAAGCAACGAGGCGAGTTTGAATGGATCCGTTTGGGGTGTGACGAACCCCGCGTGGCGAAATATTGACTGGATGTCATAACACGTGAAAACTTGACCTATATTGCCATGTTATTACGAGACATGGCGGAGGCAAAGACTAACAAGTCTAGTTCGGTAGTGACGCACTGACACTTTGGGCCAAGGGCTCGGTACTAACATATGATAAACCGCATGACACACTTTTATTACTATATGTATATCAAAACCTGTGAACTCACCAACCATTGTGTTGACACTTTTCTAACTTGTATTCTCAGGTAACTAGCGTGGCTAGCAGGAGGACAGGAATGCACACTTTAAGGAACGAGCAATTAGGAACTTACATGCATTCTGTCTTGTCATTTGAAAACAATTTACTTTCATTATGATAAAACAATGTTATGTTAAACTATTTACATTTCCGCTGCATTTTTGTCGAACACTTGATTTTCCGCTGCATTATGATAAGACAACTTTTATTCCGCTGCAAACTATCTTATTATGTGTATGTGTCCAACAATGGATTTGTAAACGCATATAGGGGTATTCTATATGACCTTGAGCTGTGATTCTGGACACGTCACATCCACGTGGACATACGCCACAAGTGGGAAATTTGGGGGTGTGACAGACTGGTATCAGAGCCTTGGTTATAGAGAACTAGGTTTGCATGTAGTAAACTTAGACTATAGCCATTGCTCAACTTTAGACACTACACTAGTTTCGCACAACTAATTAAATGCATAGTTTAGCAATATGCTTTGTGATTTTATCGGGTATTTACGAGCATACCATTGGAACCCTTCGCGGGTATACACATCCGACTATGCTTGAGAACTGCGAGATGGGATTAGTGAAAGGACGAACACAAGACTAAAGGGAACTCTTCTATGCTCTGAAGAAGACTCCTCTAACACGATCTAACTCGAATCGAGCGCCTCCTCCAACCTCTTTCTTGAGTGTAAACCCAGTCAAAAGACACATGTTTGTGGACTGTGACCATAGTATTGACACTCAGGGAGCAAACGTCAAACCCTAGGATGTTTAGTAGTTTGAAATTGAATGAACTAGAATGACTGTGTAAGATAAATTAACGATTATGGTGGCCAACGTAATCGTGAATTTATAGGTACACACGAATTCTAGCAAATTCAAATGACACGCTACACCCACGAGGAGAACTATGTAGAACACTGCTGCTAGTGGAGATTGGAACTCCACTATTTTCACCAAGTAGTTTATTCCCTTATTGTATTTAGTACTGTTAGAATCTAATTGAGCGAGTTGTGCTCATATACATCACATTGGTAATAGTAACCTTCTAAAGCTTATAATTGTACACATGAAGGAAGAGGATATACTATCTCTATATCACACACAGCAATCTCTAACTGTAAGTAATCCAAAACCTATTGTAGATACATACTTACCAATGGCTGGACAAGGAACGTTCGTGCGTACTAACGATCAATCAACCAATGCTGCTGCTATCGAAGCCATGATAGAACAACGGGTTAACAAAGCTATAGCGGATTACGAGACTATACGCGTAAACAATGAAACAAACAATGAGACTCGCAACAACTTAAGAGGATGCTTATTCAAGACCTTCCTTAGTTATCATCCTCTAACATTCAAGGGGTCGGAAGGAGCAGAGGGACTGCTCCGATGGATCAAGAATACTGAGACAATCTTCTGCATATGCGAGTGCTCTGAGGAGAACAAAGTGAAATTCGCCACCGGAACTCTAGAGGGACAGGCCCTCATTTGGTGGAATTCACAGGTCCAAACACTGAGTTTGGCGACTGCTAATTCCATACCATGGGAAAATTTCATTAAGATGTTGAAGGAAGAATACCATCCCCAGAACGAAATCAAGGAATCAGAGGAGTGTTGGAATCACAAAATGGAAGGAGCTGAAATTGAACAATACACCACTCGATTTCACGAATGGTGTAAACAGTACCCAGAAATGGTGACCCCAGAATACAGAAAGATCGAGCCATACGTTAGGGGATTACCTGAACAAATCCGAAGCCTAATCACCACGACAGATCCCACTCTCATTCAATCTACTATTTGCTTGGCTCACAAACTAATCGACCAAGCGGTGGCACAGGGAGAGCTACCCAAGAGGAGTGAGCATACGAAACCCCAGGAACTCAAGAGGAAGTGGGAACCCAACAACAACCAATCCCTCACACCTCAACAACAAACCCAGCCTCGCCCAACCCTTGCTAAGGTCTTCACTGCCGCTCGGAGCAAAGGAGGATATCAGGGCAAAAGCCCAAAATGCAACAACTGTAACTACCATCACTTTGGCTCGTGCAAAAGGGTCAAATGCACGAACTGCGGCAAAGATGGGCATGTAACCAAGGAATGCCGAACAAACCCTAACCCCAACACCAAACAGAATACCAATAACCAACACACTCTCAAGGGGTGCTATGAGTGTGGAAAGCCGGGACACATGCGGAGGGACTGTCCACAACTGAAGAAGGCAGAAGAAGGCACAACAAAGGATGGTGTATTTGTGAGTGGCTCAGGAGAAGCCGAGGATGACTCAAACATCGTGACCGGTACGTTCTTTTCTTGTTTATGCTAGTATATTACCGGTGCCGATAGGAACTTTATATCCATCAAGTTTAGCAAATTACTAGGTATTACCTCCACACCATTAGGTTATGAGTATACCGTAGAGTTAGCCGACGGTAAGCTGGTTGAGACACAACACATCTTTCGAGGATGCGTCATGGTATTGGCGGATCGCGAGCTCGAAATTGATCTGATGCCGGTAACTCTCGAGAGCTTCGATGAGGTAGTCGGAACGGACTGGTTATCCGCAAACCAGGCAGAGACCGAAGGCAATGAGAAGCTCGTACGGGTAACATTACAGAACGGAGGACACATCACGATTCAGGGGAAACGACGGGGAGTACCTCGGAACATTATGTCTAGCATGAAGGCGAACAAGTACATACAAAAAAAAAAAAGGGGGGGGTATACTGCGGTATTAGCCCTCATCACGGAACAACTGAAGAAAGAAAGGAAGATTGAGGACATCGTCGTAGTTTGCGAACTTCCCAAAATATTTTCTGAAGATCTACCCGAACTACCACCACAACGGCAAGACGAGTTCCAGATCTCATACCTGGAACAGCACCGATTGCCAAAGCTCCTTACCGACCAGCACCGACTAAGATGCAGGAACTTTCCAACCAGTTACAGGAACTGTTAGACAAGGGATTAATCAGACCGAGCTTCTCGCCTTGGGGAGCACTGGTCCTGTTTGTAAAGAAGAAAGACGGATCATTCCGTATGTGTATCGACAATAGAGAGTTGAACAAAGTAACGATCAAGAACCGATACCCGATGCCACAAATAGATGACTTGTTTGACCAGTTGCAAGGGTCAAGTTACTATTCAAAGATCGATTTAAGATCGGGTTATCATCAATTGAGGATACAGGAGAATGATATTCCTAAGACTGCCTTTAGAACTCGATACGGACACTACGAATTTTTGGTTATGCCCTTTGGACTGACCAACGCACCGGCTGTATTCGTGGACCTCATGAATAGAGTGTGCAAACCCTACCTCGATAAATTCGTAATAGTGTTCATTGACGACATCCTAATTTATTCAAAGAATCAGGAGGAACATGCTGAACATCTGAGGCTAGTTTTGGAATTACTGAAGAAAGAGCAATTGTACGCGAAGTTTTCAAAATGCGACTTTTGGATACGCGAAGTCCAATTCCTTGGACACGTGGTTAATGAGCAGGGAATTCACGTAGACCCAGCTAAGATCGAGGCCATTAAGAACTGGGAAGCACCCAAGACTCCGACGGAGGTGCGACAATTCCTAGGTCTGGCCGGGTACTATAGAAGATTCGTTGAGGAATTCTCAAAGATTGCTCAATCACTGACATCCCTGACTCATAAGGACAAGAAGTTCGATTGGGGAGACAACCAAGAAGCTGCTTTCAACCTATTGAAGCGAAAACTATGCACTGCACCTATCCTATCCTTACCGGAAGGATGTGATGACTTCGTGGTGTACTGTGACGCCTCGGAACAAGGACTCGGTTGCGTGCTCATGCAACGCGAGAAGGTGATAGCCTACGCTTCACGCCAACTGAAGGTGCATGAGAAAAACTACACGACTCATGACCTCGAGTTGGGAGCAGTGGTGTTCGCTTTGAAGATCTGGCGACACTACTTGTATGGCACAAAATGCACTATCTTTACCGATCATAAGAACCTACAACACATCTTCGATCAGAAGGAACTGAACATGAGACAGCGAAGATGGGTCGAACTCATCGGCGATTATGATTGCGCTATCAAGTACCATCCAGGCAAAGCAAACGTAGTGGCCGACGCGCTGAGCCGAAAAGAAACGACAAAACGCGTGCGCGCACTACAACTCACGATCCATTCTGAACTACCGAATCAAATTCGGATAGCACAACAGGAAGCTCTGAAAGCTGAAAACTTCACTCTCGAAGCCACGCGTGGTATGGATAAACAAGTAAAAGTAAAAGATGATGGAGCTTACTATCTGATGGATCGGATTTGGATCCCACGCTACGGGGGATTGAGAGAAGTAGTGATGGACGAAGCACACAAGAGCCGGTATTCCATACATCCGGGCTCTGACAAAATGTATCATGATCTGAAGACAACTTACTGGTGGCCGAACATGAAAGCCGAAATAGCAACTTACGTGAGTGAGGGTCTAACGTGCTCAAAGGTTAAAGTTGAGTACCAGAAACCATCAGGATTACTTCAGCAACCGGAACCACCAATGTGGAAATGGGAGCAAATTTCCATGGACTTCATAACCAAACTGCCTAGGACGGCAGGTGGTTGCGACACCATCTGGGTTATCGTAGACCGACTGACAAAGTCCGCACATTTCCTACCTAACAAGGAGACTGACAAGCTAGACAAACTCACTCGTATCTATCTGAAGGAAGTGGTTACTCGACATGGAGTGCCAATCTCAATTATATCTGACCGCGACAGTCGATTCACGACCCACTTCTGGAAGTCTTTGCATAAGGCTCTGGGTACAAGATTGGAGATGAGTACCGCTTACCACCCGCAGACGGACGGGCAGAGTGAGCGAACCATACAGACACTGGAGGACATGCTCCGGGCAAGCGTTATCGACTTTGGGAGTAGCTGGGAAACTCATCTACCATTAATTGAATTTTCATACAATAACAGCTACCACACTAGCATCCAAGCTGCACCCTTTGAGGCACTTTACGGACGAAAGTGTCGATCACCCATTTGCTGGGCGGAAGTGGGAGACAGCCAACTGACCGGCCCCGAACTTGTGCACGAAACGACTGAAAAGATCGTGCAAATACGCAAACGAATGGCAGCAACTCGTGACAGACAGAAAAGTTATGCTGACAAGCGACGCAAACCGTTAGAGTTCCAGGTGGGAGACAGAGTGTTACTCAAGGTCTCGCCCTGGAAAGGTGTCATTCGGTTTGGCAAACGAGGAAAGTTGAACCCTCGTTACATTGGACCGTTCGAGATTACAAAACGAATAGGCCCTGTAGCCTACGAACTGAACCTGCCGGTTGAACTGAGCAGCGTACACAACGTATTCCACATCTCGAACCTCAAGAAGTGCCTATCAGATGGAACACTTGTTATTCCTCTCGAGGAAATACAAATCGACGAACAATTGAACTTTGTTGAGGAATCAGTGGGGATTATGGACCGGGAAACTAAGAAACTCAAGCTCAGCAAGATCCCAATAGTGAAAGTGCGATGGAATTCGCGACGAGGACCGGAATTCACGCGGAAACGTGAAGACCAGATGAAACGAAAGTACCCACACCTGTTCGCGGAACAGACAAACGCTAACAGCACAAGTTGAATTTCGGGACGAAATTCTTTCTAACATGGGGAGGATGTGACACCCCGTAAATTCCAGGTCAGCTTTGATTTTATTTAAATGTTTATTTAAATGCATTATGTACACGTGGCACTAGAATTAGATTAATTTAGTGTGACACGTGGCACGACAGTATGAACACTGACACATGACTTGATAATCCGTGGAATTATCGGCAAACAGCACACACGTGTCAAAACACACGAACGTTGGTGAACGTCTAACACATTGTGAAACACAACACTCGAAACCTCACAAAACACTCGCACATTGAACTTGGAAGTTCAGATAAGGCCAAACGAAAGTTCGTAAATGTGAGAACGGCAACGAACAGATCAAACCAATGAAAATGGGCCTATTGGGCTCACCAGGGAATCTGTCGCGCTACGCGACGGCCCACATGACACTGTCGCGATACGCGACAAGTGGCGGGGGAAATTTGAACGCGGAACTCTCTCGCGCTACGCGAGGGGAACTCTTGAACCTGTCGCGCTACGCGAGGAGACCCAGTTCGCAGAAATCTTTATAAAACCAAGAAAAATCATTACCAGCCACCCTATTCCGCATTTCTCGAGTTCTGATCGACATAATCACCCTCTACCTTCATCTTCAACCTCTGGAATCTCCATTAACAACCATGGAAGCTCAAGTTTGAAGCTTGGAGGCCACATTGAAGACTTGGAGAGCCAAAGGAGATCACCTAGACCACCACCACTCGCTTGGAGCTACGACATTCGAACTTCTGGAGATTTAGGGGCTGCATATTCATCATCCTGGTGTTCAAGGAGCTCAAGAAGGTAGTTCCATACTTAAAAATCATTCTCACATCATCTACACCCACATGCAATGGTTAAAACCCACATGCAAGCACCCATGGCTCACATGCACGAATTTATAATCTGGATTTGTTGATTTTAATGTGGTAAATGATGATCTATGATGTTGTAATGGTGATTTATAATGATCCAAGTTGTTGTACATATGTGGTTATACTTGAAATAAAGATTTATAGCATTTTGAATGCATGCATGTATGATCCATGATGGTAGGAATGATCTTGAGTATGTTGATATGCTTATTGATGATAAAAGAAGGATTACTCATGGTTAGATTTGGCTAAATGGTTAAAATGTTGATATTTGATGAACTTTCTAATAATAGAAACTTTTTGATTGTAGAATGGTGATGTGAATGATATATGGTATCATGCATGCTCATAGATTGCTACTTAAATGTTATTAGAATGATTATGATGTTCAAATGTGATATTGATAATGTTTATGGTCATTTTTGACAAAGTTACTATATTTAGTAACTTTTATGGATGAAATAATGCTAGATGATGAATCGGATTATGTTAGTATGTTTAAAGGATGTTAAATGAGCTACTATGATGATTTGTAACATGAAAATAGGTCTAGAAATGCTCAAATGGTCATTTGATGCAAAAACAACAAAGTTACTATTTATAGTAACTTTATTTTTACAAAACCCGACTTAGGAACATTTTGTTTGATTCAAGCATGTTAAGTAACTTGATATGTTATAACATGAAGTTTAGATGCTAAGTTAGATGGTTTCCGATGTCACGTATGCTAAAATGGAAACTTTCCATTTTAGGAAACTTTTGTGCACTAACATGACGAAAACAACTTATATGAATTCGTATGATGATGTGCTATGTGTTAACATGATCACGTAAGACTATTGAACATGCTAGAACTATAAAACCGGTATGCTTTGTGAACTTTCCAAAAATGGAAACTTACTATAAATAGTAAGTTGTCCATAGACGCGACTTGCGCGTTTTGCACACAACAAACACTAACACAATTGCTACACGATTCACAACCGTCACACGGTTCACCAACGGGTCGTTGACTTGACACGGTCAACTTTGGTCAAACACGGTCAACTTCGGTCAAACATGGTCAAACATGGTCAATGTGGACCAACACGAGCAAACACGGTCATTGTGGACCGACACGGACAAACATGAACAACCAAGGGTTGTTGGGCACAAACACGAGCACTAACACCAACACTAGCACGGTCACTTACACGAACTCACGTACGGTATACGATATAGGTTGCCAGTGACCGACGTGCCATCTACGCAGGAGCTTACGCTTGACTTACTACTCTATCACTAAGGTGAGTTTACGGCCCCTCTTTACTCTTTTTCAAAACGCTTTTAAATAGGGGGAGAATACTTGTTGCATCGAGTCAAACATCTATTACTGTGCAAACATTTTGGTGTATGCTGGTTTATTTGACAAACATTAAGTGTTGTAATCGTAAGAAGTCCTCACAAAGTCTTACCGTTAATGTACAAGCAACGAGGCGAGTTTGAATGGATCCGTTTGGGGTGTGACGAACCCCGCGTGGCGAAATATTGACTGGATGTCATAACACGTGAAAACTTGACCTATATTGCCATGTTATTACGAGACATGGCGGAGGCAAAGACTAACAAGTCTAGTTCGGTAGTGACGCACTGACACTTTGGGCCAAGGGCTCGGTACTAACATATGATAAACCGCATGACACACTTTTATTACTATATGTATATCAAAACCTGTGAACTCACCAACCATTGTGTTGACACTTTTCTAACTTGTATTCTCAGGTAACTAGCGTGGCTAGCAGGAGGACAGGAATGCACACTTTAAGGAACGAGCAATTAGGAACTTACATGCATTCTGTCTTGTCATTTGAAAACAATTTACTTTCATTATGATAAAACAATGTTATGTTAAACTATTTACATTTCCGCTGCATTTTTGTCGAACACTTGATTTTCCGCTGCATTATGATAAGACAACTTTTATTCCGCTGCAAACTATCTTATTATGTGTATGTGTCCAACAATGGATTTGTAAACGCATATAGGGGTATTCTATATGACCTTGAGCTGTGATTCTGGACACGTCACATCCACGTGGACATACGCCACAAGTGGGAAATTTGGGGGTGTGACATCAGCCCCGAGAATTAAAATCAGTAAAGATTTAAAGTAAAAGGGGGCATATGAACTCACCTTGTAGTCGTTGTGTTTGACTTAGCTTAAACAAGAAGGTACGCGCTCTTAATTGTACTTGAGTGTGGTTTCACAATCATGTATTGATTTCACGATGTTTATAACTTATTAGTATGAATTATAGGGATTTTATGTGTATGTATGTGTTAGCCATAAGCTTTGGCCAACACTCAAAGGCTTCGGTCTCTGTTGGCCCATCTTTATTTGTTATTGGTCCTTGTAATCCATAGACTTTCCTTGATTTATTCTTGTCTCATCTAGTTTGTATTAAAGCCCAATCGTAGTTTCATGAAGTCATGTTATAAGTTACAAGACTTTGTTGCAAAAATTGCCGTTTTGGTAGTAATCCCTTGGTTATCATACATATTAGTGTTGAGTTAAAGAGTTACAATAGTTCTTTAGTCATGTGGGCCAACAAATTAAGTTGGGCCAATGATATTGGGTGTTGAATCATAAATGTGACACCCCGTAATTTCCAGGTCAGCACCTTATTTATTTAAATGTTTATTTAAATGCATTATGTACACGTGGCACTAGAATTAGATTAATTTAGTGTGACACGTGGCACGACAGTACAAACACTGACACATGACTAGATAATTCGAGAAATTATCGAGAAACAGCACACACGTGTCAAAACACACGAACGTTGGTGAACGTCTAGCACATTGTGTAGCACAACACTCGAAACCTCACGAAACATTCACACATTGAACTTAGAAGTTCAAGCGAGGCCAAACGGTAGTTCGTAAACGTGAAAACGGCAACGAACGGATCAACCCAATGAAAATGGGCCTATTGGGCTCACTAAGGGATCTGTCGCGCTACGCGACGGCCCACAAGGACACTGTCGCGCTACGCGACAATGGGCGGGGGAAATTCGAACGCGGGACTCCCTCGCGCTACGCGAGAGATTCTCTTATACTTGTCGCGCTACGCGACGAGACCCAGTTCGCAGAATCTTTATTTAACCAAGACAATTATGCCTAATCTATCTCTCCTAATCATAATACTCGACTGAACACGCCATATCTCGACCATTATCAGCTGTAATCACCAGATTTGACATCAAGGAAGCCATTGAAGGACTCCTTGAAGCTCTACACTTGAGGATTGAAGCTTGGTAACCTTGAAGAAAGGCTTCTAGATCATTATCCACCACCACCATCTTCTTGTTTCAGCTGAAAACCACGAACCAGGAGGTTGGAGAGCTGTTCTCATCATCATCTCAAGAGTTTGAAGCTTTGAAAGGTAGTCTTGACATCCCTTGTGGCTTAAAACCACCATTACACACACATGCAAGGCATTATACTCACATGCAAACACCATGGACACACATGCACGAGTTTAACTTCTGGGTTTGATGATTTCACTATGATTCTTGATGATCTAAGATGATTAGAATGCATCTTATGATGATACAAGATGTTGTGTATGTATAGATTTCATGTTTTGTTCATAAAGTGTTGAATGATGGCCATGCATGCATGATCCATGATGATAGGAATGATCTTGAGTATGTTGATATGCTTATTGATAATGTTAGAAGGATTACTCATGGTTGGATTTGTTTAAAATGATCAAAATGTTGATTTTTAGTAATCTTTCCATTATTAGTAACTTTTATTTACAAAATGATTGTTGGAGATGAATTCATGAACATGCAAGTATGTGGATTTGCTATTAGGATGATAATATGATGATTTGATTTGTTAGAATGTAGTTTTGGTAATGTATATGGTCATTTTGACATAGTTACTATATTTAGTAACTTTTATCAATGAAATATTGATAAATGATGATTTGGACTATATTGGTATGATTAGATGATGCTAGATTGGTTATTAAGATGATTGGTGATATGAAAATTGGTTTAGAAATGTTTCAATGGCTATTTCTATGCAAAACCACAAAGTTACTATATTTAGTAACTTTATTTTTACAAAAACCGATTCGTCAACGTGTTGAATGATTTGAGCTTGCTAAATGGCTTAATATGATATAATATGATGTTTAGATGCTAAGTTAGATGGTTTCCGATGTCACGTATGCTAAAAATGGAAACTTTCCATTTTAGGAAACTTTTGTGCACTAACATGTTGTAAACGACTTATGTGAATCCGTATGATGATGTGCTATGTGTTAACATGATCCCGTAGGAGTATTGAACATGCTAGAACTATAAAACCGTCATGCTTTGTGAACTTTCTAAAAATGGAAACTTACTATAAATAGTAAGTTGTCCATAAACGCAACCTACGCGTTTTGCACACGACAAACACTTACACGATTGCTACACGAGTCACAAACCGTCACACGGTTCACCAACGGGTCGTTGACTTGACACGGTCAACTTTGGTCAAACACGGTCAACTTTGGTCAAACACGGTCAACTTCGGTCAAACATGGTCAAACACGGTCAATGTGGACCAACACGAGCAAACACGGTCATTGTGGACCGACACGGACAAACATGAACAACCAAGGGTTGTTGGACACAAACACGAGCACTAACATTAGCACGGTCACTTACACGAACTCACGTACGATCTACGATATAGGTTGCCGGTGACCGACGTGCTACACGACAACTCGGGAGCTTACGCTTACATACATTCGTTTCACTAAGGTGAGTTTACGGCCCCTCTTTACTCTTTTCAAACGCTTTTAAATAGGGGGAGAATACTAGTTGCATCGAGTCAAACATTATTGCTTTTACAAACATTTTTGTGTATGCTGGTTTATTGGACAAACATTAAGTGTTGAACTCGTTACAAGCCCTCACAAAGTCTTACCGTTAATGTACAAACAACGTGGTAGATTTGGATGGATCCATTAGGGAATGACTAACCCCACGGGGCACCATGTTGACTGAGTGTCATAACCCGTGCAAATTCTGACCTAACTTGCTATGTATACGAGGCATAGCGGAGGCAAGGACAAACAAGTCTAGTTCGGTAGTGACGCACTGACACTTTGGGCCTAGGGCTCGGTACTAACATTTGATAAACAGCATGACACACTTTTATTACTATATGTATATCAAAACCTGTGAACTCACCAACCATCGTGTTGACACTTGTTTTTAAACTTGTATTCTCAGGTAACTAGCATGACAGGCTCGTGGAGCAGGAAAGCACATAGGGGACATGAGCATAGGGCCCCACATGCATTTGTTTTCGTGTCTTTTGAAAACAATTTGACTTTATTTTATTTAAAACGTTGTTGTATTAAACTACCTACAATTTCCGCTGTGTAAATGATCATTTTCCGCTGCATGTTATGACTTATTTATTCCGCTGCAATACTACTTTATTTCCGCTGCAAACTATTTTATCAAGTGTATGTGTCAAACTTGGATTTGTAAACGCATATAGAGGTGTTCTATATGACCTTGAGCTGTGATTCTGGACACGTCACATCCACGTGGACATACGCCACGAGTGGGAAATTGGGGGTGTGACAGACTGGTATCAGAGCCTTGGTTATAGGGAACTAGGTTTGCATGTAGTAAGCTTAGACTATAGCCATTGCTCAAACTTTAGACACTACACGTAGAACTTGCACATTGATGATGTTTTTTTTTGCTTATATTGAACTATTGCTTACTAACTTAAAACTTACAGGATGGCCAACAATGACAGTACCGGCAGGAACGCAGACCGACACCCGACCACTGACGACATGGTGGCAGAGAGCCGCCGACGAGTCCACGATATAGTGGCACAGGTGGACGCCGAGATGGACCGGCGAGCGAGGGACGCAGCACGGGCCAGATATTGGGGATGGCTTCCCACCATACTCCAGAGTTGGATCGTCGAGGAGAGAGTACCTCCATATCGATATCCCGGCGACACCACTCCAGGACACCGACTACCACCGTTCGGAGTGCCGATGGAGCAGGCCTTCGCGGCACATGTTGCTTGCACACGACGGGAAGTCTGGAGGGGTAGGGAGCTAACAGACGAGGTCCGAGTTCTTCGCGAGAAGAGCGATCGATTGGAGAGGCAGAACGAGAGACTGGAGGAGCGCAACAACAGATTGGAAGCCCAGATGGAGGCCCTACGACTCCAAATGTCCCAACTACTGACCGAGCATGGACAGGTCGTCGATGTCGTGCAGGAACACGACGTGCGTATAACCGAGAATCGGACGGACATCACCGAGACTCAGGCCATGGTGCAGGCCAGTGATGCCATGCTTAATGCATGGGCTGCACAGTTCATCGAGGAACCACCACAGGATGATGGTCCCGAGTTCGAGGCCGAGGACCTCGAAGATGAGGACCTTGATGAGGATCCTAATGAGGATCCGGAGGAGGATGATGACGACGGAGACGCTGCTAGCGATATTTCGCATGTTTCCATGGATTCTGACTAGTGGACTGTTGTATTTTGTACTTTCTTTATTTTGGCCTAGACGAGCGGGATGTGCTCGAAGAACTTATTATGTATTTCCTTTTGAAATTATTGTACTTCCAACTTATTATTAATGAGAATTATGTTTTGTCTTACTTATTACATATTGACCATGATTGCTTTGACTTGACAACTAACATGACATATGATCTGACTTCCGACACAACATCTGACTAACATTCTGACTTACTAACATTCTATCCCTTCCGTATAGAAAATATCTATGGCGGGAAGAGGACCACATGCACGCCCTCCTAGACGAACACTGGACGCAGCCGTCATTAAGATGATGGTTGACAGACGGGTTAACAAGATACTGGCAGAGCACGAGGCACACCGCCTTGCTAGTGAAACCAGTGGCTCGAACAACGGTACTAACCCTCGCCTAACATGACTAACATAGTATAGCTAACACGCTCTGACCTACGACATTGGTTTCTGACTGACAGGATCACAAGGCAACAACAACAAAGGATGTTCTTTTAAATCCTTCCTGAACTGCCACCCACACAAATTCAAGGGGACTGAGGGAGCCGTGGGAATGCTCCGCTGGGTGGAGAAAGTGGAGTCTGTATTCGCCATGTGCGAATGTACTGAAGAGAACCGGGTGAAGTTCGCAACTGGTACACTGGAAGGACCAGCACTCACATGGTGGAATACCCATGTACAAACCCTGGGGTTGGACGGTGCCAACTCCATGCCATGGGCTGATTTCACCCGACTACTGCAAGAGGAATACTGTCCTCGTGATGAGATCAGAAAGCTAGAGGCTGAGTTCTGGGTACTGAAGATGGTGGGCTCTGAGATCGAGCAATACTGTACTCGATTCCATGAGCTGTGTAAGCTATGTCCGGCTATGGTGACGCCGGAGTACAAGAAAATCGAGCAGTTCATCAGTGGGCTGCCCGAGCAAATTCAGAGCATGGTGACTGCGTCTGACCTCACCACTATCCAACCTCTGATCAGGCTGGCTCATAAACTGACTGACCAAGCTGTAGCTCAGGGCAAGCTACCAAAACGAGGCGAGCATGTGAAGCCTCAAGAAGGCCAGAAGAGGAAGTGGGAACCCAGCCACCACCAATCTCATCAACCTCAACAACAACAAAGATCTGCACCAGCCAGAGCCTTTACTGCCACCCAACCCGACGACAAGGGGAAGGGTGTGTACCAAGGGAAATACCCCTTGTGTAACCGATGCTCTTATCACCACTTCGGGCAATGCGAACGATATCGTTGCTTGAAGTGTGGACGACATGGCCACATGGCCAAAGACTGCAGATCCAAATTTCCCAGTAACAACAACCCTAACCACAACCAGAACAACAACCAGAACACCTCCAGGGGTGTTATGAATGTGGAAAACCAGGCCACATGAGGAGGGATTGCCCTCAATTGAAGAAGGCCGGAGGAGGAGCGGCCAAAGGAAGAGCATTTGTGATTGGCTCGGGAGAAGCCAAGGATGACCCAAACATCGTAACCGGTACGTTTCTTTTAAATAATGTCTATGCTAGCATATTATTTGATACCGGTGCCGATAGGAGCTTTATATCTAGTGAGTTTAGCAAATTACTAGATATTACCCCAACGCCACTAGACTACAAGTATACTGTAGAGTTAGCTGACGGCAAACTGATTGAAACACAACACATCTTCCGAGGATGCGTCATGGTTTTGGCGAATCACGAACTCGAAATCGATTTGATGCCGGTGACTCTCGGAAGCTTTGATGTAGTCGTAGGAATGGATTGGTTATCCACTAACCAGGCCGAGATCGTATGCAACGAGAAGATCGTACGAGTGACGTTGCAGAACGGAGAACAGATCTCGATTCAAGGGGAAAGACGGGGAGTACCTCTGAACATCATGTCATGCATGAAGGCGAACAAGTACCTGCAAAAGGGATACACTGCCATACTAGCCCTCATCGCAGAACAACCGAAGAAGGAAGGAAGATTGAGGACATCGCCGTAGTCTGCGATTTTCCCGAAGTGTTTCCCGAGGATCTACCTGGACTACCTCCGAAACGACAAGTCGAGTTCCAGATAGACCTTACACCTGGAGCAGCACCGATTGCCAAAGCTCCATACCGACTAGCACCAACGGAGATGCAGGAACTGTCTAACCAGTTACAAGAGCTGTTAGACAAGGGATTCATCAGACCAAGCTTCTCACCTTGGGGAGCACCGGTCTTGTTCGTAAAGAAGAAAGACGGATCATTCCGTATGTGTATCGACTACAGAGAGCTGAACAAGGTGACGATCAAGAATCGATATCCCTTACCGCGAATAGACGATCTGTTTGACCAGTTGCAAGGGTCAAGCTACTATTCGAAGATCGATTTAAGATCGGGTTACCACCAACTAAGGATACAGGAAAACGATATCCCTAAGACTGCCTTTAGAACCCGATACGGACACTACGAATTCTTGGTTATGCCCTTTGGACTGACCAACGCACCAGCCGTATTCATGGATCTCATGAATAGAGTGTGTAAACCTTACCTGGACAAATTCGTGATAGTGTTCATCGACGACATCCTGATTTATTCAAAGGATCGGGAGGAGCATGCCGAACATCTAAGGTTAGTCTTGGAACTACTGAAGAAAGAACAACTGTACGCGAAATTTTCAAAATGCGACTTTTGGATTCGCGAAGTCCAATTCCTTGGACACGTGGTTAATGAGCAGGGAATTCACGTAGACCCAGCTAAGATCGAAGCCATTAAGAACTGGGAAGCACCCAAGACTCCAACTGAGGTGCGACAATTCCTAGGTCTGGCCGGGTACTACCGAAGATTCATTGAAGGATTCTCGAAGATCGCTCAATCACTGACATCCCTGACCCATAAAGACAAAAAGTTCGATTGGGGAGACAAACAAGAAGCTGCTTTCAACCTGTTGAAACAGAAACTATGCACTGCACCCATCCTATCCCTACCGGAAGGATGTGATGACTTCGTGGTGTATTGCGACGCTTCGAAACAAGGACTCGGTTGCGTGCTGATGCAACGCGAGAAAGTGATAGCATACGCTTCACGTCAACTGAAGGTGCATGAGAAGAACTACACGACTCATGACCTTGAGTTGGGAGCCGTGGTGTTTGCCTTGAAGATCTGGCGACACTACTTGTACGGCACGAAATGTACAATCTTTACCGATCATAAGAGCCTACAACACATCTTCGACCAGAAAGAGTTGAACATGAGACAACGAAGATGGGTTGAACTCATAGGTGATTATGATTGCGCCATCAAGTATCATCCCGGTAAAGCCAACGTAGTGGCCGACGCGTTGAGCCGAAAAGAAACAACAAAACGCGTGCGCGCACTACAACTTACGATCCATTCCGAACTGCCGAATCAAATTCGGATAGCACAACAGGAAGCTCTGAAAACTGAAAACCTCACTCTTGAAGCCATGCGTGGCATGGATAAGCAAATAAAGGCAAAAGACGACGGAGCTTACTACTTAATGGATCGAATCTGGATTCCACGCTACGGAGGATTGAGAGAAGTAGTGATGGATGAAGCTCACAAGAGCCGGTATTCCGTACACCCAGGCTCTGATAAGATGTATCACGATTTGAAGACAACCTATTGGTGGCCAAACATGAAAGCTGAGATAGCAGCATACGTGAGTAAGTGTCTAACGTGCTCAAAAGTCAAGGTTGAGTACCAGAAGCCATCAGGGTTACTTCAACAACCGGAATTACCAATGTGGAAATGGGAACAGATTTCCATGGACTTCATCACTAAGCTGCCTAAGACGGCAAGTGGTTGCGATACCATCTGGGTTATCGTAGACCGACTGACGAAGTCTGCTCATTTCCTACCCATTAAAGAGACTGACAAGCTAGACAAACTCACCGGATTTATTTAAAGGAAGTGGTCACTCGACATGGAGTGCCAATCTCCATCATATCTGATCGCGACAGTCGATTCACGTCGCATTTCTGGAAGTCCTTGCATAAGGCTTTGGGCACGAGATTGGACATGAGTACTGCTTACCACCCGCAGACGGACGGGCAAAGTGAGCGAACGATACAGACACTGGAAGACATGCTCCGGGCATGTGTCATTGACTTTGGTAGTAGCTGGGAATCTCATCTACCGTTAGTGGAGTTCTCATATAACAATAGCTACCACACTAGCATTCAAGCTGCACCATTCGAGGCACTTTACGGACGTAAGTGTCGATCACCCATCTGCTGGGCGGAAGTTGGAGACAGCCAACTGACTGGTCCAGAACTGGTGCACGAGACAACTGAGAAGATCGTGCAAATACGCAAACGAATGGCAGCAGCTCGGGACAGACAGAAAAGCTATGCCGACAAGCGACGCAAACCGTTGGAGTTCCAGGTGGGGGACAGAGTGTTACTCAAGGTCTCGCCCTGGAAAGGTGTCATTCGGTTTGGCAAACGAGGAAAGTTGAACCCTCGTTACATTGGACCGTTCGAGATTACAAAACGAATAGGCCCTGTAGCCTACGAACTAAACCTGCCAGTTGAACTGAGCAGCGTACACAACGTATTCCACATCTCGAACCTCAAGAAGTGCCTATCAGATGAAACACTTGTTATTCCTCTCGAGGAAATACAAATCGACGAACAATTGAACTTTGTTGAAGAACCGGTGGAGATTATGGACCGGGAAACCAAGAAGCTCAAACTCAGTAAAATCCCGATTGTGAAAGTACGATGGAATTCGCGACGAGGACCGGAATTCACGTGGGAACGTGAAGACCAGATGAAACAAAAGTACCCACACCTGTTCGCGGAACAGACAAACGCTGACAACGCAAGTTGAATTTCGGGACGAAATTCTTTCTAACATGGGGAGGATGTGACACCCCGTAATTTCCAGGTCAGCACCTTATTTATTTAAATGTTTATTTAAATGCATTATGTACACGTGGCACTAGAATTAGATTAATTTAGTGTGACACGTGGCACGACAGTACAAACACTGACACATGACTAGATAATTCGAGAAATTATCGAGAAACAGCACACACGTGTCAAAACACACGAACGTTGGTGAACGTCTAGCACATTGTGTAGCACAACACTCGAAACCTCACGAAACATTCACACATTGAACTTAGAAGTTCAAGCGAGGCCAAACGGTAGTTCGTAAACGTGAAAACGGCAACGAACGGATCAACCCAATGAAAATGGGCCTATTGGGCTCACTAAGGGATCTGTCGCGCTACGCGACGGCCCACAAGGACACTGTCGCGCTACGCGACAATGGGCGGGGGAAATTCGAACGCGGGACTCCCTCGCGCTACGCGAGAGATTCTCTTATACTTGTCGCGCTACGCGACGAGACCCAGTTCGCAGAATCTTTATTTAACCAAGACAATTATGCCTAATCTATCTCTCCTAATCATAATACTCGACTGAACACGCCATATCTCGACCATTATCAGCTGTAATCACCAGATTTGACATCAAGGAAGCCATTGAAGGACTCCTTGAAGCTCTACACTTGAGGATTGAAGCTTGGTAACCTTGAAGAAAGGCTTCTAGATCATTATCCACCACCACCATCTTCTTGTTTCAGCTGAAAACCACGAACCAGGAGGTTGGAGAGCTGTTCTCATCATCATCTCAAGAGTTTGAAGCTTTGAAAGGTAGTCTTGACATCCCTTGTGGCTTAAAACCACCATTACACACACATGCAAGGCATTATACTCACATGCAAACACCATGGACACACATGCACGAGTTTAACTTCTGGGTTTGATGATTTCACTATGATTCTTGATGATCTAAGATGATTAGAATGCATCTTATGATGATACAAGATGTTGTGTATGTATAGATTTCATGTTTTGTTCATAAAGTGTTGAATGATGGCCATGCATGCATGATCCATGATGATAGGAATGATCTTGAGTATGTTGATATGCTTATTGATAATGTTAGAAGGATTACTCATGGTTGGATTTGTTTAAAATGATCAAAATGTTGATTTTTAGTAATCTTTCCATTATTAGTAACTTTTATTTACAAAATGATTGTTGGAGATGAATTCATGAACATGCAAGTATGTGGATTTGCTATTAGGATGATAATATGATGATTTGATTTGTTAGAATGTAGTTTTGGTAATGTATATGGTCATTTTGACATAGTTACTATATTTAGTAACTTTTATCAATGAAATATTGATAAATGATGATTTGGACTATATTGGTATGATTAGATGATGCTAGATTGGTTATTAAGATGATTGGTGATATGAAAATTGGTTTAGAAATGTTTCAATGGCTATTTCTATGCAAAACCACAAAGTTACTATATTTAGTAACTTTATTTTTACAAAAACCGATTCGTCAACGTGTTGAATGATTTGAGCTTGCTAAATGGCTTAATATGATATAATATGATGTTTAGATGCTAAGTTAGATGGTTTCCGATGTCACGTATGCTAAAAATGGAAACTTTCCATTTTAGGAAACTTTTGTGCACTAACATGTTGTAAACGACTTATGTGAATCCGTATGATGATGTGCTATGTGTTAACATGATCCCGTAGGAGTATTGAACATGCTAGAACTATAAAACCGTCATGCTTTGTGAACTTTCTAAAAATGGAAACTTACTATAAATAGTAAGTTGTCCATAAACGCAACCTACGCGTTTTGCACACGACAAACACTTACACGATTGCTACACGAGTCACAAACCGTCACACGGTTCACCAACGGGTCGTTGACTTGACACGGTCAACTTTGGTCAAACACGGTCAACTTTGGTCAAACACGGTCAACTTCGGTCAAACATGGTCAAACACGGTCAATGTGGACCAACACGAGCAAACACGGTCATTGTGGACCGACACGGACAAACATGAACAACCAAGGGTTGTTGGACACAAACACGAGCACTAACATTAGCACGGTCACTTACACGAACTCACGTACGATCTACGATATAGGTTGCCGGTGACCGACGTGCTACACGACAACTCGGGAGCTTACGCTTACATACATTCGTTTCACTAAGGTGAGTTTACGGCCCCTCTTTACTCTTTTCAAACGCTTTTAAATAGGGGGAGAATACTAGTTGCATCGAGTCAAACATTATTGCTTTACAAACATTTTTGTGTATGCTGGTTTATTGGACAAACATTAAGTGTTGAACTCGTTACAAGCCCTCACAAAGTCTTACCGTTAATGTACAAACAACGTGGTAGATTTGGATGGATCCATTAGGGAATGACTAACCCCACGGGGCACCATGTTGACTGAGTGTCATAACCCGTGCAAATTCTGACCTAACTTGCTATGTATACGAGGCATAGCGGAGGCAAGGACAAACAAGTCTAGTTCGGTAGTGACGCACTGACACTTTGGGCCTAGGGCTCGGTACTAACATTTGATAAACAGCATGACACACTTTTATTACTATATGTATATCAAAACCTGTGAACTCACCAACCATCGTGTTGACACTTGTTTTTAAACTTGTATTCTCAGGTAACTAGCATGACAGGCTCGTGGAGCAGGAAAGCACATAGGGGACATGAGCATAGGGCCCCACATGCATTTGTTTTCGTGTCTTTTGAAAACAATTTGACTTTATTTTATTTAAAACGTTGTTGTATTAAACTACCTACAATTTCCGCTGTGTAAACGATCATTTTCCGCTGCATGTTATGACTTATTTATTCCGCTGCAATACTACTTTATTTCCGCTGCAAACTATTTTATCAAGTGTATGTGTCAAACTTGGATTTGTAAACGCATATAGAGGTGTTCTATATGACCTTGAGCTGTGATTCTGGACACGTCACATCCACGTGGACATACGCCACGAGTGGGAAATTGGGGGTGTGACAATAAAGGCCTTGCCAAAAGTTACAAGGGCTAGAGTTCAAGTAGCTTTGTGGGCCTCCATTGGGCTTCTAAGGAAATGGTTGGGCCAAAGGTGGGCCTAGGCAATATTTGTTAGGCCTAAAGTCAAAATGGGCTGTAGGAATCAAAAGTGGGCCATAAATAGGTTGTTGGCCAAGTCCATAACAAAGTGGCTTAAAAAATGAGGGCAAGGGCCTCATAATGGGCCTTAAATCAGTTTTCTATGGGCCTCGGGTGGATTTTGCTGGGCCCTATGGGTTTTGTCTCGGGCCTTTGCCAAAAAGGTTCATGGGCCAAGCTGGGCCTTGTTTACATGGGCTGAAACAACTGTGGGCCCAGAGTTCGAGTTTGTTGGGCCAGAATCGTGGCCTTGGGCCCAAAAATAGTGAGTTTTGTGTAATAAACTGTTGGGCCGAAGGGTTTAGCAGTAATTCAGCTTGGGCCTATAATGGACCGATTGAATTTGAGGTTGGGCCTAAAGGAAAACAAGTGGGCCTCGACTAAAGAGTCTTTGGGCCTATAGTTGGACTGATGAACCTATGATTGGGCCTGTGATATGTATTTGGGCCAACTGAGTTTTTAAAAGCTTTAGATGGGTGTGTGAGCTGAAACAGATGTTGGCCTAGAAATTTGTCCACATGAGTTGGCATTGGGCCTGGATACAAGTGATTTATTTTTCTGGGTTGAGCTAATAAGGGCCGAATGATTCATGGGCTTCAGTCCAATAAGGTTGGGCTGGGCTAGCAAACTGTTGGGCCTGGATGAAATCCCTTGAGTCGAACTAGAACCACAGCTGGGCCACCTGAAAAGGAGTTGGGCCTGGACAGATTCAATGGCCTGTTGTGTATCTTGAGTTGGATAGTTTCTTTGCATTAGGGTTCTTGACCTACCAAGATCTCATGAACCTTCTGCCGGCTGTAATACTTGAGAGGATGGTTCTCATGGCCGAATAAGGGTAGGTTGCAGCGAATAGATATGCATGTGGGACGACCGAAGGAGATGTATGTCGACTGGGTGGGAATCGGCCGAATGAGACAAGGTTGGTCGAATGAGTGTGATTCACGAATGACTGCCGAATGACATGGCTGTCGAATGAGTGGAGAATGGTGCTGGTTCCGAATAGAGATGGTATGGATGGCGAATAGGAGCTGTCGAATAGGGTATGGCCGAATGTAGAGCCATTCGACCCATAGGCTTCATTCGGCCGTCTGTAGCCAAGCGGCCGACTAGGGTTGCTCTCACCAAGTTCCTAACCAAGATCTACAGTGGTTCAGGTGTTGGTGGTCTCTGGGCTGCGTTTTGTGAAAGGTAGGCTCGAAAGCGAAGGCCTAGAACCAGTTTTAGACCGTTGACTTGACAAGGGTTACGAAAACCCTAATTTCGTGATTCTTTGCAGCTCATTACCTCGTTTTCCAGTGGCCTTGGCTCTAGATCCGTTGTACTTTCATGTAGAGGATGTCGAGGGCTACGCGTGGGCGAAAGAATCACTCGAATTGGTTGAGAAACAAGAAAGTTATGGAGGATTGAAGGTGAAAATGGAGGGTTTTCTTCAAAACCGGGTTTGAGGTGTGTGGGGAGGAAGATGAAGTGTGAAATGAAGGTTTTTGACTCATTTAAGGGTATTTATACCCCGAGGGTGTTCGGGTTCGTTTTCGTTGCTCGGTTCGCGTTTTCGTTACATTTCCGGAAAATTTACGCGTAATTTAAATGGATTTAAATAAAAGGATTCAATTTAATTATTTTGATGAGTTTCAAAATTGTAAAATGTTATTTATTTGATTTTATTAAATTATTTTCGTTCGTGACGTGTTTTCGTTGTCGTTTCGTCAGATCGCGTAACCTTCGCGCGTAATTCGTTCGAATCGTCACCCGAACGAATACGACGATGGTTTTGCTTTCTGACTTTTGTTTTCTACTTTTCAGTCATTATTTCAGAACTCTAAACTCACAGATATGTTTGTGTGAATCGTCACTCACGCAAACACACTGTCAGTTCGTCATTCTGAAATAACACTGCATTAATGTTTTAATTGTGTTTCCTCACTGTCTGACTCAACTATACATCATGATTTCACATTGTTTTTGTAATGACTTGTCGGTCATCTGATTCCTGTCATCTGTGGACATCAGATCGCAACCGATATGATTCTGAATATCGTTTGAATACCGTTGTTTCTCATGATTTGTTGTGTTAACTGTAATTAAGTTTTCACTTAATAAACACAACTAATGTTTCAAATGTACGTTGTACTTAATGTATTTAAGTTTATACAAAAATACGTACAACGATTTCTTGTATTTAGGATTCTGTTAATACAAGTACTGTTTAGACTTACGTATGCACACATAGAATAAGGTGAAAGTACACATACCGTACGGACTTGCCGGACGATCTGGCACTTGCTGTTACAGTCTCCCCTTGTTAAAGAAATTTCGTCCCGAAATTTAAGCATCAAAGTCGGGTTTCAATTCTCGAACAGATGGGGATACTTTGCTTTCATGTTGTCCTCGCGTTCCCAGGTAAACTCTGGTCCACGCTTGGAGTTCCATCGAACCTTTACAATAGGGATACGGCTTCGTTTCAGTCTCTTGACTTCACGTTCCATAATCTCTACAGGTTCTTCAATGAAATGTAATTGTTCATCAATTTGTATCTCTTCCAAAGGTATGATCAGTGTTTCGTCTGCTAAGCACCTCTTGAGATTTGATACATGAAACACATCGTGTACTCCACTGAGTTCATCAGGGAGTCTGAGTCTGTATGCCACAGGACCTATGCGTTGAGTAATCTCAAACGGTCCGACATACCGAGGTGCTAGTTTGCCTTTAGCCCCAAAACGAACTACGCCTTTCCATGGGGACACCTTCAACATAACTCGGTCACCCACATCGAATTCCAAAGGCTTGCGCCGTTTGTCTGCGTAACTCTTTTGGCGGCTACGTGTTGCTTGTAATCTCTGTTGTATCTGGGCTATTTTATCGGTAGTTTCCTGAATAAGTTCAGGCCCAGTTATTCTGTTGTCTCCCACTTCGGTCCAACAAATTGGAGATCGACATTTTCTACCATAGAGTGCTTCAAAAGGAGCACATCCAATGCTGCTGTGGTAGCTATTGTTGTAGGAGAACTCAATAAGTGGTAAATGTGTGTCCCAACTTCCACCGAAGTCTAGGATGCATGTTCTCAACATATCCTCTAGGGTTTGAATAGTGCGCTCGCTTTGTCCATCCGTTTGTGGATGATAAGCAGTGCTCAAGTTAACACTTGTCCCTAAGGATTGTTGCAATGATTGCCAGAACCGCGAAGTGAATCGACTGTCCCGGTCTGAGATAATAGACAATGGCACACCATGCCTTACTACTATCTCATCAATGTATAGTCTTGCAAGTTTCTCCATCTTGTACGTTTCTCTGATCGGCAAGAAATGTGCGGACTTGGTCAATCTATCAATGATGACCCAAATCGAATCATGTCCGCTGGAAGTGCGGGGTAGCTTGGTAATGAAATCCATAGCTATTTGTTCCCACTTCCATTGTGGTATCTCTGGTTGTTCCAGCAAACCCGAAGGTTTCTGGCGTTCAGCTTTGACCTTGGCACATGTGAGACATTTACCAACATAAGTGGCAATGTCTTTCTTCATGCCCGGCCACCAATAAAATGACCTAAGATCTTGGTACATCTTATCAGCACCGGGATGAACTGAATAACGTGTCTTGTGTGCCTCGTCAAGTATGAATGTTCGAAGTTCATCTACTGCTGGAATCCAAACCCGATCCAGATAGTAAATAACTCCGTCTTGTCTTGTCTCAAAATGTTTCTCGGCTCCACAGTCGAGCTCTCGTTTCAAATTGTTTCTTGCCACCGCTTCTTGTTGTGCTTGTATAATGTGATCTCTCAAACTTGTTTGCACTGTCATTCCCATGGCGCGAACGCGTAAGGGTTTGACTCTTTCCTTCCGACTCAAAGCATCTGCAACAACATTTGCTTTGCCCGGATGGTATTTGATTACACAATCGTAATCGTTCAGGAGCTCAACCCAACGTCTCTGTCTCATGTTAAGCTCCTTTTGATCAAATATGTGCTGTGAACTCTTGTGATCTGTGAAGATAGTGCATTTGGTACCATAAAGGTAATGTCTCCAAATCTTTAGAGCAAAGACAACAGCTCCCAGTTCAAGATCGTGTGTCGTGTAATTCTTCTCATGTATCTTCAACTGTCGTGAGGCATAAGCAATGACTTTGTCTCGTTGCATAAGAACACATCCAAGGCCCTGATGGGAAGCATCGCAATAAACTACAAAGTCATCACTGCCTTCTGGGAGTGTTAGAATTGGAGCATTGCACAATCTTTGTTTCAGTGTCTGGAATGCCTCTTCTTGTTTATGAGTCCACACAAAAGGTTCAGACTTCAGTGTGAGTTTGGTGAGAGGCAAGGCTATCTTAGAGAAGTTCGAAATGAATCTCCTGTAATAACCTGCCAATCCCAAGAATGATCGGATCTCCGTCGGTGTTGTAGGCACATCCCAGTTCTTGATCGCTTCTATCTTGGCAGGATCCACATGAATACCATCACTGTTAATCACGTGACCCAAAAACTGAACTTCCCTTAACCAAAATTCACATTTAGAGAATTTGGCATAGAGTTGTTCTTCTTTTAGAAGCTCCAAAACTGTCCTGAGGTGTTGTTCATGTTCTTTCTCGTTCTTTGAATAAATCAGTATATCGTCGATGAAAACGATCACAAACTGATCTAAATACGGCTTGCACACCCGGTTCATTAAGTCCATGAACACAGCCGGTGCGTTCGTTAATCCGAATGGCATCACCATGAATTCGTAATGACCATATCGAGTACGAAAAGCCGTCTTGGGTATGTCTTCTTCTTGTATCCGGAGCTGATGATAACCTGATCTCAGGTCTATCTTTGAAAAGTACTGTGCTCCCTGTAACTGATCAAACAGATCATCAATCCTCGGTAACGGGTACCGATTCTTGATGGTGAGTTTGTTGAGTTCTCGATAATCAATGCACATCCTGAAAGTTCCATCCTTCTTTTTAACAAAAAGAACCGGAGCTCCCCACGGGGAAAAGCTCGGTCGGATGAATCCTTTATCGAGAAGTTCTTGCAACTGGTTAGACAACTCTTGCATCTTCGATGGTGCGAGTCTGTAGGGAGACTTGGCTACAGGAGTTGCTCCCGGAATCAAATCGATTTGGAACTGTACCGATCTCTCGGGTGGCAGTCCCGGTAAGTCATCCGGAAATACTTCTGCAAAATCTCTCACAACTGGCACATCTTGAATCTTGATTGCTTTCTTGTCTTTCTGAATCACATGGGCTAGAAATGCAACACATTGTTTCCGTAAGCACTTGCGAGCTTTCATGCACGAAATTATCTTGACACTGCGTTTCGCTTGGTCTCCATGAATCTCCAAGACTTCATTGTTCTCCATAGGAATGCGTAATAGTTTATCGGAACAGATGAACTCAACTCGGTTAAGAGATAGCCAATCCATTCCGATGATAACATCGAAACTGCCCAGCTCCATCGGTATCAAGTCGATGGAAAATGTATGATCACCAAGTGTTAGTGGGCAATTCCTAAGTACTGTGTCAACTGTAATCTGTTTGCCATTAGCTATCTCAATAGTATAAGGGGAGTCTAATGATTCCTCAACATGGTTAAGATGGCTAGCAAAATCGGATGAGATAAAACTCTGATCCGCACCAGTATCAAATAATATAGAGGCATAGAAATCAGATAGAAGAAATGTACCCGTAATGACGTTCGGGTCTTGTCTAGCTGCAGCAGCCCCTATCTGAAAGGCTCGTCCTCTTGGTGCTTGAGCCCCTTGTTGATTTCTCCTGGGACAATCCCGAGAGAAGTGACCAGGTTCACCACAGTTGTAGCAAGACCTGTGATCAGCAACTGCAGTTGTAGCTGCATTGTTGTTTCTGTTTTGAGTCCTCTGACTCCTGCAGTAATTTGCTGTATGACCAAATCTCCCACAGTTGGTGCAATGTCTGCACGGAACATTTGGTAGATGATGAAACTGACACGAATTGCACAAAGGTGCTGTGCCAGTGTATGGCTTCTTGACCTGCAGTGGTGGTGGCTGATTAAGCATTGGCGCTCGAGTAGTGGCAGCAAAGTTTCTGACCACCTTCTGTTTCTTTGCCGGCCTCTTATCCGGCTTTCTTGAAGTTCCAGCTTTGGCTGAGTCAGCCTCTTTCTTGAGTGCCCCAGTGGCAACCATCATGTCAGTCAAAGATGCTGACAAAGTAACAGCTAACTCCATAGTCTTTGGATGAGCAGAAATCACATGCCCTCGGATACAGGGCGGCAATCCACCAACATATCGCTCTATCCTTTTTTCGAGTGTTGGCACCACGTCAGGTGCCAATGTAGCAAGCTCATGAAATCTTGTAGTGTAAGCCAGGTGCCCACCACCAATCATCTCCAGATTGAGCAGTTCAGTCTCAACCTTTTTCAGCTCATTCATTGGGCAAAACTCTGCCCTCAGTAGTGCCTTGAAATCATCCCAGGGCATAGACAGAGCCTCATCCCTGCCCCTTGTCTGAACTTGAGCGTTCCACCAAGTTAACGCCCGTTTGTTGAATGAGCCCGCAGCATACTTCACTTTATACTGATCAGGACAGTTACTGATCTCCAGAGTTGTCTCCATCTTTTCAATCCACTGGATTAATCCAACGGCTCCCTCGCTGCCACTAAAGCTTGGTGGCTTACACCCTACAAAGTTTTTGTAGGAGTAGTCCTGGTGATGTCTGGTGTTACCACTGCCTTCCCCCGATGAGTTGGCAAGGTTGTTGCTGTTGTTGCTGTTGATCCTGATCATCATGTCAGGAATCACTTCCTTTAGTTGACTGGTCAACAGTGTGGCCAGTGCTATCGTAGCAGGGTCCAGCTGATGGTTGGGTGGTGGCGGAGGAGGAGGAGGAGGTGGAGGTGGTGGTGAATGTGGAGGAGAGTCAGGTGGTGTTGGTGTCGAGGAGTGTGGTGATGAAGTCTGCGTAGTCGGTTGCTTCCTGGGCGGCATTCTGATCATAACCAAAAGAAAATCGGTTAGTGCAGTGATCAGATGCGAAAAGCATATGCAAATAAGATCTTATGTCAGATAATATCTACATGAGGGTCCCTAGGTTATAGTCTAGGCCAAACCGTTTATGTAATATGACCTATATTTCTCTATAACCATGGCTCTGATACCAATCTGTCACACCCCGGGCCGGCGGGAACGGATCGTGTTTTCCCATCGGGCGGAAGGTTCCCGGGGCGCGATATCATTGGAGTGATAATCAATTGATCAGATTGTTTACATAGCACATGAGATATAAATGAGAAATGCTAATCATGACGTGCAATAGAATTACAAAGTTAAATTACATTGTACATCATAATTTAACTAAGTAAATCTAATCAAAAGAATCAATGAGTTTATATCTTGAACTGTACAAGATATACAAAAGTGATTCACTGTTTTGTCATATCAAAAGTATGCAATCAAAAGTAAGCTAGGTCTTCTATAAGTCCACTAGCTTATCACTTGCATATAAGTAGCTACACCTGTTCGTCACCTGAGAAAACATGTATTTAAACAAAGTCAACACTAGGTTGGTGAGTTCATAAGTAAGTAAATTGAAAACCATTGAACTGATCATGCACACATTCACAATGTTATATCTGTTGCTTGTATACTTGTTTCACCTGTTCCACCCAATGGCTTCTCCTTAGTTATATGTACAAGTAGTATATCACCTAACTAAGTATGCTTATATATAGGGAATCACGAAAGGGTCAAGCCCAGACGCTATCCCACCACATACTCAACCAAGTTTCACACCACTTGCGATACAACTAAAGATATCCATTTCCCAACTATCCGAATTGTCCGCTGTGTAATCATATGTAGAATAATAATATAGTAAGAGGGGTTTAGTCATCAAACCGAAGTATTGATAAACCCTCGTTGAATTAAGGAATTTAGATTATTTAAATCTGATCCTTATATTATTCTATTACTTGTGAGGTTAACTTTTATGATACACTTTTAATTTAATTAAAAGTATTAGTTAACTGTTCATCATGTGTCTCCAAATGTAGCGTATAGAATCCGAATGGAATCCATTTTAATCCTCACGTAATCAGATTAAAATGCATTTCATTCTCTCCTATCCCGCCGTGTGATCCCAAAGTTTCCGTGTGGGATTGTATCATGTGATTAACAAATTCGAATAAGAACTTGTCTTATTACATTATGATAATCGGGTGTAAATGACAAGAATCCCATGAAGTTACGTTATCATGATCATCATTTACTGAATTCCATGTGATCCCAAAGTATCCGTGTGGGATTGTTCTCGTGTACTTAACAAAGTCGAATAAGAACTTGTCTTATTACATTATGTTAATTATGTGTAAATGATAAGAATCCCATGAAGTTACGTTATTATGATCATCATTTACTGTAAATGATAAGAATCCCATGAAGTTACGTTATCATGATCATCATTTACTGAATTCCATGTGATCCCAAAGTATCCGTGTGGGATTGTTCTCGTGTACTTAACAAGGTCGAATAAGAACTTGTCTTATCACATTATGTTAATTATGTGTAAATGATAAGAATCCCATGAAGTTACGTTATCATGATCATCATTTACTGTAAATGATAAGAATCCCATGAAGTTACGTTATCATGATCATCATTTACTGAATCCATGTGTTCCCAAAGTATCCATGTGGGATTGTTCTCGTTATATGATTAAATGTAAATTGTCTAAGTACTTGATCATCTGGAAATAACTAAGTGTTATAAGTTATAATCTTATAACTAAGTTATTATAATGTATTGATGATTAGGAAATTATCTTATCATAATCATATGAGTTTCCCTGTTATCTCATAATCATACAAGCATGCATACAATGATATATGATAATAAGCAATTTAATATTATCAAATCAAAGTATAGATAACATGTTAAGCAAACTTTTAAATAAATAAAAGCAAACATGTTTCTCAGCCCCGAGAATTAAAATCAGTAAAGATTTAAAGTAAAAGGGGGCATATGAACTCACCTTGTAGTCGTTGTGTTTGACTTAGCTTAAACAAGAAGGTACGCGCTCTTAATTGTACTTGAGTGTGGTTTCACAATCCTGTATTGATTTCACGATGTTTATAACTTATTAGTATGAATTATAGGGATTTTATGTGTATGTATGTGTTAGCCATAAGCTTTGGCCAACACTCAAAGGCTTCGGTCTCTGTTGGCCCATCTTTATTTGTTATTGGTCCTTGTAATCCATAGACTTTCCTTGATTTATTCTTGTCTCATCTAGTTTGTATTAAAGCCCAATCGTAGTTTCATGAAGTCATGTTATAAGTTACAAGACTTTGTTGCAAAAATTGCCGTTTTGGTAGTAATCCCTTGGTTATCATACATATTAGTGTTGAGTTAAAGAGTTACAATAGTTCTTTAGTCATGTGGGCCAACAAATTAAGTTGGGCCAATGATATTGGGTGTTGAATCATAAAGGCCTTGCCAAAAGTTACAAGGGCTAGAGTTCAAGTAGCTTTGTGGGCCTCCATTGGGCTTCTAAGGAAATGGTTGGGCCAAAGGTGGGCCTAGGCAATATTTGTTAGGCCTAAAGTCAAAATGGGCTGTAGGAATCAAAAGTGGGCCATAAATAGGTTGTTGGCCAAGTCCATAACAAAGTGGCTTCAAAAATGAGGGCAAGGGCCTCATAATGGGCCTTAAATCAGTTTTCTATGGGCCTCGGGTGGATTTTGCTGGGCCCTATGGGTTTTGTCTCGGGCCTTTGCCAAAAAGGTTCATGGGCCAAGCTGGGCCTTGTTTACATGGGCTGAAACAACTGTGGGCCCAGAGTTCGAGTTTGTTGGGCCAGAATCGTGGCCTTGGGCCCAAAATAGTGAGTTTTGTGTAATAAACTGTTGGGCCGAAGGGTTTAGCAGTAATTCAGCTTGGGCCTATAATGGACCGATTGAATTTGAGGTTGGGCCTAAAGGAAAACAAGTGGGCCTCGACTAAAGAGTCTTTGGGCCTATAGTTGGACTGATGAACCTATGATTGGGCCTGTGATATGTATTTGGGCCAGCTGAGTTTTTAAAAGCTTTAGATGGGTGTGTGAGCTGAAACAGATGTTGGCCTAGAAATTTGTCCACATGAGTTGGCATTGGGCCTGGATACAAGTGATTTATTTTTCTGGGTTGAGCTAATAAGGGCCGAATGATTCATGGGCTTCAGTCCAATAAGGTTGGGCTGGGCTAGCAAACTGTTGGGCCTGGATGAAATCCCTTGAGTCGAACTAGAACCACAGCTGGGCCACCTGAAAAGGAGTTGGGCCTGGACAGATTCAATGGCCTGTTGTGTATCTTGAGTTGGATAGTTTCTTTGCATTAGGGTTCTTGACCTACCAAGATCTCATGAACCTTCTGCCGGCTGTAATACTTGAGAGGATGGTTCTCATGGCCGAATAAGGGTAGGTTGCAGCGAATAGATATGCATGTGGGACGACCGAAGGAGATGTATGTCGACTGGGTGGGAATCGGCCGAATGAGACAAGGTTGGTCGAATGAGTGTGATTCACGAATGACTGCCGAATGACATGGCTGTCGAATGAGTGGAGAATGGTGCTGGTTCCGAATAGAGATGGTATGGATGACGAATAGGAGCTGTCGAATAGGGTATGGCCGAATGTAGAGCCATTCGACCCATAGGCTTCATTCGGCCGTCTGTAGCCAAGCGGCCGACTAGGGTTGCTCTCACCAAGTTCCTAACCAAGATCTACAGTGGTTCAGGTGTTGGTGGTCTCTGGGCTGCGTTTTGTGAAAGGTAGGCTCGAAAACGAAGGCCTAGAACCAGTTTTAGACCGTTGACTTGACAAGGGTTACAAAAACCCTAATTTCGTGATTCTTTGCAGCTCATTACCTCGTTTTCCAGTGGCCTTGGCTCTAGATCCGTTGTACTTTCATGTAGAGGATGTCGAGGGCTACGCGTGGGCGAAAGAATCACTCGAATTGGTTGAGAAACAAGAAAGTTATGGAGGATTGAAGGTGAAAATGGAGGGTTTTCTTCAAAACCGGGTTTGAGGTGTGTGGGGAGGAAGATGAAGTGTGAAATGAAGGGTTTTGACTCATTTAAGGGTATTTATACCCCGAGGGTGTTCGGGTTCGTTTTCGTTGCTCGGTTCGCGTTTTCGTTACATTTCCGGAAAATTTACGCGTAATTTAAATGGATTTAAATAAAAGGATTCAATTTAATTATTTTGATGAGTTTCAAAATTGTAAAATGTTATTTATTTGATTTTATTAAATTATTTTCGTTCGTGACGTGTTTTCGTTGTCGTTTCGTCAGATCGCGTAACCTTCGCGCGTAATTCGTTCGAATCGTCACCCGAACGAATACGACGATGGTTTTGCTTTCTGACTTTTGTTTTCTACTTTTCAGTCATTATTTCAGAACTCTAAACTCACAGATATGTTTGTGTGAATCGTCACTCACGCAAACACACTGTCAGTTCGTCATTCTGAAATAACACTGCATTAATGTTTTAATTGTGTTTCCTCACTGTCGGACTCAACTATACATCATGATTTCACATTGTTTTTGTACTGACTTGTCGGTCATCTGATTCCTGTCATCTGTGGACATCAGATCGCAACCGATATGTTTCTGAATATCGTTTGAATACCGTTGTTTCTCATGATTTGTTGTGTTAACTGTAATTAAGTTTTCACTTAATAAACACAACTAATGTTTCAAATGTACGTTGTACTTATTGTATTTAAGTTTATACAAAAATACGTACAACGATTTCTTGTATTTAGGATTCTGTTAATACAAGTACTGTTTAGACTTACGTATGCACACATAGAATAAGGTGAAAGTACACATACCGTACGGACTTGCCGGACGATCTGGCACTTGCTGTTACATCTCCGAACAATACGAGGCCATGGCGATGCTTCTTCAACAAACTAATCCCCTACCAGATTTTTATGATGCTAGATCCCGCTTGTGTATGGAGGAAACAAGAAAAACCGAACAAACCCGCCATGCGGCTCAAACCGCCGGGACTGCTCTTGCTGCTTCAGCCCCCAAGCAGGATTCCCAATCACGTTTGGACAACACTTCTGGTGACCGCGGTCGTGGGAGGGGCCGTGGTCGTGGCCGGGGACGCGGTCGAAACACAAACTTCAGCAACCGAGGTGGCAGAGGCACACCCGGACATCCTCCTAACCCACCACCCTGGAACTATTGGGCACCCTGGGCACAACAACAGTTCTACCCGCCACCACCTCAATCCCCATCAAATTGGACTTCTCCACAATGGGCTGTTACCCCCTTGTCCGTACCCCTCTAAGCCCACCAACAGTCCTTCTCCTAATTGGAACTCCCCTGGCATCTTAGGCCCACGTCCATCAGCATCATATGCGGCTTCCACTGGTTATGCCCCAACTGATATTGACCAAGCCTTACACACTATGACTCTCAACCCACCGGATACAAACTGGTACATGGACACCGGAGCTACTTCCCACATGACAAATCATCAAGGTAGTTTCTCCTCGTTTTTTAATTCGAGCATATATAAAAATATTATTGTCGGGAATGGAAAAACCATCCCCGTACATGGCCTTGGCAATCAAACTTTACCTCAACCCTACCCACCACTATAATTAAATCACGTTCTTTACTCTCCTAAATTGATTAAAAACCTCATATCGGTTCGCCGGCTTGCAACAGATAATAACATTTCCATTGAATTTGATCCTCATGGTTTTTTTGTGAAGGACCTCAAGACCAAGATTCCTATCCTACGATGCAACAGTGATGGAGATCTCTACCCACTCACTCCATCCGTAATCAAGCATCTCTACTCTCCTTCAACGTTTGCTGCTCTCACCCAAGACATTTGGCATCAACGCCTCGGTCACCCGGGCCCTACCATCTTATTAACTTTAAAGAATTCTTCGTCTATTAATTGTCGTTCAATCAAAAATAAACTATGTCAATCTTGTGTATTTGGAAAAAGTATTAGACTTCCGTTTGTTTCTTCCATTAATAATGCATGTTTCCCATTTGATATCATACACAGTGACATTTGGACTTCCCCAATTCTTAGTAATGGGGGTCATCGATATTATATTTTATTTATTGATGATCACACCAACTTTCTTTGGACTTACCCTCTTAGTCGCAAGTCTCAAGCTTTTACCACTTTTTCGCAATTTGCTTCCTTAATTAAAACACAATTTGAACGTAATATCAAACAATTTCAATGTGACAACGGTACCGAATACAACAACAATTCTTTTCACTCTTTTTGCCAAAATAATGGAATGCAATTTAGGTTCTCCTGTCCCTACACATCCTCACAAAACGGTAAAGCAGAACGAACCATTCGCTCTATTAACAATATCATCCGCACCCTACTTGCCCAATCCGGCCTTCCCCCTTCCTTTTGGCACCATGCCTTGGATGTCGCCACGTATATATTAAACATCCTTCCTCGGTCCACTTCAAACTTCAAATCTCCTACACAACTCCTCTATAATTGCATTCCCACATACGATCACCTTCGGGTATTTGGTTGTTTATGTTACCCACTCCTCCCCTACTCCAACATCCATAAACTCCAACCCCGTTCTATCCCATGCATTTTCCTAGGTTACCCGACACAACACCGAGGTTATAAATGTCTTGATCTCACTTCTAACCGGATTATTCTCTGTCGCCATGTCCAATTCAATGAAGGTGTTTTTCCTTTTGCAAGTCGGACGAACCCAGACCCAACACCCTACAAACCATTCACGGATAGTCTTCATCCTTCATTATGGCCTTATCTTACAAACACTACGGCTCCACCAGCCACCACCTCCCATACCAATGTAACAAGCCCACCAACATCTCCCTCTCCACCAACCACGGCCCACTCTTCACTCCCGGCCCAACCGTCTTCTTCAGCCCCATCAACATCCACAAACGTCCAACCTCATTCTCTACCCAGACCTTCCAACAGCAATATCACCACCTACCCGTTGCATTATACCCGTAGGAATCAATCTACACCTCCAACCCATGCCTCCCCTATTCCGACACCCCCACCTCCACCACCTACCTACCATATCCGCACCAGGTCCATGAGCGGCATTGTCAAACCAAAACGCCCCCTTAACCTTAACTCCTCCATTCTTGTCCCCATACCAAAATCACCCAAGATTGCCTTGGCCAGTCCGGAATGGTTTTCTGCCATGACTGACGAATATAATGCTCTAATTAAAAACGACACATGGGTTCTTGTTCCACGTCAACCACATATGAATGTCATTCGTTGCATGTGGTTATTTCGACACAAGTTCAAGTCTGATGGGGCACTTGAAAGATATAAGGCACGTCTGGTATGTGATGGTCGAAACCAACAGGTTGGCATTGACTGCGGAGATACATTTAGCCCGGTAGTTAAACCGGCTACCATACGCACAGTTCTATCTCTCGCATTATCAAACTCATGGCCTATTCATCAATTAGATGTTAAAAACGCTTTCCTCCATGGAAATCTTCATGAAACGGTCTACATGTATCAACCAATGGGGTTCCGCGACAAAGAGTTTCCGGATCATGTGTGTTTATTAAAACGCTCACTATACGGACTTAAATAAGCCCCCCGGGCATGGTACCAGCGTTTTACAGACTTTGTTCATACCATGGGCTTTCACCAGAGCCGTTGTGATAACTCTCTCTTCATTTACAAGCACCGACAGGACATGGCTTACTTATTGATATACGTGGATGACATAATCCTCACAACATCATCCCCTGAGCTTCGACTTCGCCTACTGTCTACCCTATCCGGTGAATTTGCAATGAAAGATTTGGGTCCACTTAACTATTTTTTGGGCATTCATGTCACCCGTTCTGAAAATAATATGTTCCTGTCTCAATCCTCGTATGCTCGTGACATCATTTCACGGGCTGGAATGACTTCGTGCAAACCAGTGGCGACACCAGTTGATACAAACTCCAAACTTAGCCTTTCCAGTGGAACCCCATTCGATGACCCTACTACATATCGAAGCTTAGCCGGGGCCCTTTAGTATCTCACCTTCACCCGACCGGACATTTCTTATGCGGTACAACAGGTATGCATGTTCATGCATGCCCCAACAACCGCTCACTGGAATGCTTTAAAACGGATTATTCGATACATTCAAGGTACCTGCCATCTCGGCTTATGTCTCGGAGCCGGTCATACTTCATCTCTCCGGGCTTACACGGATGCAGATTGGGCAGGTTGTCCGGACACCAGACGATCCACTTTTGGCTATTGTGTCTATCTCGGGGATAACCTTCTATCATGGTCGTCAAAATGACAATCGACCATTTCGCTGTCCAGTGCAGAAGCTGAATATCGTGGGGTTGCAAACGTGGTTTCTGAACTGTGTTGGCTCAGAAACTTATTGCTTGAATTGCACCGTCCTCTCTCCAAAGCATCCCTCGTCTACTGTGATAACATCAGTGCTATCTACCTATCTGGTAACCCGGTTCAACATCAAAGAACAAAACACATCGAACTCGATATTCATTTTGTTCGGGAGCAGGTACATCGCGGCACTGTTCGTGTCCTTCATATCCCTTCTAGATATCAAGTTGCTGACGTCTTCACCAAAGGTCTTCCGGCGTTCTGTTTGAAGATTTCAGATCCAGTCTCAACATTCGCCCACCTCTCGTTTCGACTGAGGGGGTGTAATAGATATCAAGATATATTGTACCAAAATTATAGGATAGTTAGTTTTATATTTGGAATGTAAATATTATCTCCAAATGAGATAATGGGTATTGTATCTATATATACTAAGGAGAATGAATGAGAGGATTCATGGGAAAATAATCTCTATCAAGTTTCTTGTGTTTCTTTTCTGATATTAATCGCAGTTCAAGAAACCGAGAAAGTTGATTTGACGTTTGGTACTAAAATTGCATGATATGAAAGCGGGAAGGCATTAAAAATGTTTAGTTGTTACAAATTACAAGTGTTATTGTCTTGGGTTATAACATAAATCAACTTCTCAGTGTAACCGATTGAACACAAAAAAGAAATGTACCTTTTGGGCTCTGCATCATACACAATATGGGTCAACTAAACCCAACCCATGGTCAAAAACATTCCCTCTTCTTCCGTCAGGGTCAACTCAGATCGTTGGCATGATTTCTAATCCCAAATAAGGCAATCTACTACAAATCTATAATGTTCTTTATTTCCTTGTAGCATTTGCAGATTTTATATTGAAGTTAAGTTCTATAGAAAATGATAATAAATAATTTCCTAAGCCATGTTCAGATTGCACGTCCACTTGACATAAATCCTAAACAAATAATTATTGACAATAAATTGTTATGCTTGCAAATGTTTTTCAAGAATAGGTAATGTCATTATGTTTCTCTATTTACACATCTTATTGTTATGTTTGAATTAAAACTCATTATTTTCAGAATGATATTCATGATCCTCGCACCTAACAAAGGTTTAAACTACTGATGTGGAAGTTAAAAGTTACGATTCTGAGATAGTAACATCAAATATGTGATGAAAATAGTATTTTCGGCCAAAAAGTGTAAGTTTTATAACCATCTCAAGTTTACCATTATTTTGACCAATTTTAATGACTAAACTTAAGCAACATGTTTCTCACTTCAAATCTGCTCAAACTATGAAGACGTTAAGTTCTTTACGTGTATTTGTGACTTGTGAATTTCTAACTTGTGAGGTGATATTGGATTTACATGATGAGCAAAAGTTGAAAATAATGACACCTTTCGCTTCAAACGTGACAAGTAAATTACTCAATTTAAAGCAGTGTATACTAGTGTCTGTAAAGTGTGCCTTATCATTGGGTGTTTTCCAAACTGGAAGGGTATTGCAGTGCAATAATCTAAAGAGTACTTCCACCCGTATGACATGTGCTATGCATATTGAATCAGATTTTTCACGTTATCCCAGTCCCTTATTCCTAAAGAAAACTGGTAATTAACATAATATTTGCTTTTGTATACGCTCCTTTATTATTTATACTTCATAATACATTTTGTTATTAAGCTAGAATTTGCTAGCCTTTTAACTTAATCTGATGACAAATAAAATTTAGCCATCTCTCTCCATGTCTCTTCCCAAACCCAACTCAAAAGTGTGAAATCACTACGTATGTCTTTCCCCTATTTCAATCATATACTTAGTTAATTCGACACATTTGTTGTTTTTCTTATGTTATTACATTCTTTGTGTCAACAAAATAAAATAAGAAAAATATAATTATGGCATTATGATGTTAATATACGCGTCCACCGGACGGGTATTAAACTTTTTGTAACCATAGTTAGGGGAATAGGGGTATATAAACCATGGTTATGTAAACATTTGATTTAGACGTTGAAGAACAAGCACGATTGTTTGGTTTTGTAATATCCAGAAGAACATTCATACATATATAAGAATTGGGTGTTCTAGAAAGGATCATAGGCAACAATTGGTATCAGATCTAGGGCTTTTGTGATTCAAGATTCAATTCCATTTTGTTCACAGTTTTCAAAATCAGAACTTCGATTTTGGATTTCATAGGCATTGGTGCCCTTCAAGGAATTGTTTGATTCCCAACAAAAATCTGTAATTACCTTAGATTTGGATGCAATAGGCAATTGGCCTTCGTTTGAATTATTTGAAAACTCGGACAAGAAACAAAGATTAGGGGTGTTCACGGTCCGGTTTTTACGGTTTTTAGATTAAACCATAAACCGAACCGTTAATAACGGGTTTTGAATAGTAAAAACCAAAACCGAACCGTTATAAACGGTTTGGTTCCGGTTTGGTTTACGGTTTGGCATGTTAAAAATAAAAAGTGAAGCCTACCTTTGAAAAAAAACCTTATATCACTAACGTGTCCAAAATTATAACATGTGTAAAAAACATTACAAAACCTGCTACAAAATACACGAAGTAAAAAATATTTACTATTACAAAGCCTGTTATAAAGTACAAAATTTGTCTAGAAAACATGGTATCCAAAAATAAACCAACAAGTCAAAAAAAAACCAACTTACTTTCCAAAGTTATAAAACTTTAAGTACTAACCAAACAACCAATAACTTATTTAAATAGTATATACACATCAAAATACATACACACATACATACATACATACATACATATATATACATACGGTCCGGTTTTTTCCGACAGGTTTTGGCAAAAACCGTAAACCAAACCGTTCATTACGGTTTTGAACTTTTGAAACTGACCGACCAAATGCCTAGAAAAAAAATTGACCGTGAAACCGAACCGATGACCGGTTTGGGCGGTTTCGCGGTTTCGAACCGAACCGTGAACACCCCTAACAAAGATCACTGCTTATGATTGTTTTCAGACTAGCTACAAAAAAGGAGCAATATTGTGATGTGTGCGTGAAATGCGTACACATCTACAAGCAATTACAAATCACATACTAAAACTAACCCATTGCAATAGAGTAGCAACAATGGTTAGACTTTTGGGTTTTTATAGTAAAGAACTTGTTTCTGGGGCTTAAAGAGGTACCTAGAACCATATGTGGATCGAATTACATCAAAAAACAGACCATGTTGCAGCCAGATATATAGGAGGACCGGCACCAATGCACACACGGAGATGATGATTGGCATCCATAGCAAACCCTTATGGTAAAGTACAAAAAAACTGGCACTAAAAGCGATTGTCATGGTGGTTATAGAAAGGAAAAGAGTTCCTAAACCTAACATCAGTTTTTTTGGTAATGATTCCAAGAAATCACGTTCGGCATAACGAGATGTGAGAATAGATAAGAACATGAGAATCGAAGTTGAAGACGTGAACAGAGAAATGGCATCTGCCACAACAAAGACCATAAATGTTGCTTTTGAATGGAACACAGGGATACCATTTTGTGGGCCCCTGTTTTGGTCATATCCACCTGGAACCGTAAAAGCTGCAGCAAATACTATGGTTGCAACAAGGGCGGCGACCACCATACATTGACTAGCGGTTCCTTTCATCCAATTCTCACCTTGTGTTACCAAATCTTTGTGTTCTTGTGTGAATAACTCATATGGTGTTAGACCATCTTTGTTCTTCCGTTCCCTATAAGAAGCAGGGATCATAGCCTCTACTTCCTACAACACGAAAAAACAATGCTAATGACTTTATACTCATTATTTAGTTGTGAGATGGGCATGTAGGGTAGCTAGTCACTTATAGGATATGATGGGTCAAGTTGACCTACAATATCCTTTGAGTTCACTTTTTTTTTTTTTACAACGGCAATTTGGATCACTGACGGGTCATAGACCCACCCGATCATATTAACACCCAATAGGAGAAAACCCACCATACGTGATACGAAAACCTCTAACCTAGCATGGAACCCCTATTTTGTCCATGTCAGGATCTGAACCCATGACCTCCTTAATATTAAAGCCACATGTCACCTACTCTTAACCACTTGAGCTGATGATCTTTGGTGTTCACTTTTATTTACTTCATATAAATATTGCGTTAAAATATTGATTATTAACAAGTGGAGGTTTTACACCTTATGAACTTTTTTTGAAAATTTTCTATCTATTTGAGATCAGGATACTGACGTGGTTTACAATCTATTTAACTCGTTCTTAATTGAGTGCAATTTCTTTCATGAACCAATTAAAATGGAACATAACCCAAGTGACACATGAAAGGTAAAAGGACAGACTTTGGAGAAGTATACGTACCTTAAACCATAAAAGTTCTCGTTGCATTTGTAAAGCAACTCCTGACACATCTTCAAGTCGTTTTTGTTTTGCAATCTTCCCAACTAAATGCAACATAGTGTTATCCTTTGGATCTTTGAGAGGCGTAATCAAATCCTTCATTGAGCCTATCTCATACAATAGGTTATAGACGCCTTCATGGCGATGTTTAATAGCAATGTGAAATATACTTTGTTTGTCATCGTTTACTTTCCATATGAGATCAGGATACAGCCGGATGAGCTCAACTACAAATGTGACATTACCCATTTCTGCAGCAACAAACAATATTCGAGAAGAGTATGTTTTATTTGTATTTCCTGATGATGCCACAATTGGATCAGCCGGCCCTCTTATTATATCATCTATATGTTTCCTAGGTTTCATCGCAATACCTCCCCAAATGATTCTTAGTAGTTGCAATGCATTATCTTCCTTTTCATGAGACCCTCCAATGAACGCGGAAACTGAAAACATAATGATTAACGACCGTGTTGGATCTTGTAACTCCATTGGCAAGATATAAAGTTATTAGACAAAATAACATATTAGATACATACAAACAAACATGTGTTTATGTAAAATTTGAATTTAATATGAATAATATGTAATAAAAAAATTAAGCATTGGTGTTTACTTGACTTGATTGTTCTGCTGATGATGTTAGACTTTATTTCAGGAAATGGTTCACCACTTCTACTTCCTTCTTCTGCATTTTCATGTGTAGACGACTGATGTGTAGTAAGCATCTTGGAATATAGATTTTTGCCCCAACTGATGGTTTTTGAGATGAAACTAAATTTTGTTTCAGGAAATGCTTCAGGCTTTCGAGCCAAAACTCCAAGTACACTTCTAGTATCAAGATCTGGATAAGTTTTCACTATCTCTAGGGCGACATCTAAGAAATATTTTATTGGGAGGGACGTAACTTAAGTTTATTTTCCAAATGTAATTTAATCATAATTAACACTAAGTAATAAGAATTATGCATAGATACTTTAATATATACAAGTAAATAATTCAATGTTAATGCTTACCAAACATATCATTCTCAACGCATTTAAGAAGCAACCAACCGCGATTCTGCTCTGTCCAACCATCATTGTCATGCAAGTTCCTGGATTTATTGTACAAATACTTCACCACTTCCTCATTTCCAAACAAGGCTGCTGTGTACAATGGCATCATTTTTCCATTACTACCAGCAATTGTCAGCAAGTCACCATTCTCTTCCACCATAATTTTAACCGCTTTAATGTTTCCTGCTGCAGCTGCTAAATAGAGAGCCGTGTTGTGATTATTGTTTTGCAGTTCCAAGTCACCTTTTTCCATCTTATCCACCAGATTTTTCACAAATACTTCAACATGTTTATGACCTTTTGCAGATGCTGCAACATGAAGCGCGGTTTCCCCATTTTCAGTGATGCTACACCTTACCAGCTTCATCTCTGGGTACTTATCTGAGTTATTATCAATAATTTTCTTTGCAGCTTCCCAATCACATTTTATTGATGCTTCATAGAGAGGGACACCTATTTTGAGGTAATCTTCTCTAGGTCCTTTGAAGTAGTTCCAACAAAAATAGTTAGTTAGTAACCTATAATGCATTCATCTCAATATTCTTTACACTAAGACTACAACAACAACGGTCCCAGTAAAATCCACTTAGAGTGGGGCCTGGGGAGGGAAGGACAAAGACACACGTTACCCCTAAACTACAAGTAGAATAGAGAGGCTGCTTCGCTGGAGTCCCCGCCTCAAAGTTTCTTTACACTAAGATTAAGCGTCAAAATCTACTATTTTAGAGCTGAAAATCAAGAAATCAATGGCAATCTCTCGAACACTTTCTGACTAATCTACATTCCTTTTGTGTTGTTCATAAAGCCTTTTTTTTTTTATTAAGAATTAAGTTATATTTTGTTAAATTGGGACTTGAATTTGTGAATAAAGGGCAAAATTTCCTAATTGGAAACAAATCTGAGAGGCCAAATTACCGGTAATAAGATCAGAACAAGGTAGCTTTGGTGGTGGTGGTGTCCTTGGATTGGGAACCTGATTACCGTTGATTTGCTGCTGCTTGTGTTGGCTCAAGGATTTGTCTTCATCGATTGAGGCTAACTGCAAGCCTGCTTGGTTCGCCATCTGCACAGATTGTTATCATTAAACCCTACTTACCACACAACATCATAATCAGACTAGAGATTGATATTACCTCTGCTTGAGCTTCAGATCAAGTGATTTTAATGCGTGAAAATATGCAAAGAAAGAAAAGCTTTGTCGTTTGAGAATTGAGTGTGTGATTTCATTATTTGCTAATGTGTTCCCATTTATAGGAGTATTTACTCGTCAGTGTCAACGTCAACTACCCTTCCAAAAAGAAGAATATTAAAAACCACATATTATATGTTTTACGTTACGATTGAAATAAACCATATGAAATCACGACGATAGTTTTTTTTTTTTTTTTAACAGCTTGAGTTGTCAATGGCATTCCCATCGTAGCCACCCCAGATAAGCGGGAACCGGCACACTGCCGTAAACTCTCTCCCATGCTCAGTTTCAAACCCCTGACCTTTATGAGGCAGCTTCTCCTATTCATTGCATGTGATTGAAAGTGTCACCCGGAGGATTCGAACTCAGAACCTCCACATTTACCAAAACCATTTACCAACAACCCTATAACATGTATCCTTGTCCCCGTGATGGTGGCCTAGTGGTAAATGAGTGTGAATATATAATGGAGGTTTAGGGTTCAAAATCCGATACCACCTGATTTCCCCTATGTTACGTGATTTACCTTTCTCATGTTGGTGAGGAACGCCTAATAGTGGCGTTCACAGTTTTTTTTATAACATATACCCTTGAATCCAATAAACGAAAAAAAACGTGCTTTGCACCTAAAAAGAAAGAAAATAAAAGCCTATAAAATTATCATGACTTTAAAACCAGCTAGATCAAACTTTTTAATTTTGTTAAAAAATTAAAATTAAATTGGTAAAATAAAATTAATAGGGTTAGAAACTTTAAAAAGAAGGGTCGGAAATTACATATGATAGAGCTGTAAAAAAGGAGAAAAAACCAAAAACAATATTATATATATATATATATATATATATATATTAAAATACAGTTAAAAGGAATAATAAAGTTTTGTTTTTTTGATTTTTGTCATCAAAACTTTTATATAATATAAAGTTTTGTTTTTTTGATTTTGGCCACTAAAATTTTTAAAGTTTTTTTTTTTTTTTTATTTTGGCCACTAAAACTTTTATATATTATATGGTTTTGTTTTTTCGATTTTGGCTACTAAAACTTTTATATAATATAAAGTTTTGTTTTTTCGATTTTGGCCACTAAAAGTAAAGTTTTGTTTTTTCGATTTTGTTCACTAAAACTTTTATATAATATAAAGTTTTGTTTTTTCGATTTTGGCCACAAAAACTTTTAAAGTTTTGTTTTTTCGATTTTTGCCACTAAAACTTTTATATAATATAAAGTTTAGGTTTTTCGATTTTGGTCACTAAAACTTTTTAAAGTTTTGTTTTTTTTTTTATTTTGGCCACTAAAACTTAATAGTAAAGTTTTGTTTTTTCGATTTTGGCCACTAAAACTTTTTAAAGTTTTTTTTTATTTTGGCCACAAAAACTTTTATATAATATAAAGTTTTGTTTTTTCGATTATAGCCACTAAAACTTAATAGTAAAGTTTTGTTTTTTCGATTTTGGTCACTAAAACTTTTATATAATATAAAGTTTTGTTTATTTAATTTTGTCCACTAAAACTTTTAAATTTTGTTTTTACAATTTTATATAATTGTATAGAGTTTGTGATTAGAGATTTGATTTTGCTATGTAACTTATGATTTTGCAAATTATATATAATACCTGTTATCGGGAGTGTACTGTGATAACCCGCCGCAACGCGCAGGAGGGATTAAACCTAGTTAATAATAAAATAAGCACATATTACATACACGTGGTTGGGTTAATATAATAAAAATTAAAAGAGTTATGTTTAATACATTAGATACGCTTAGAACAAAAAAAATATTATTGTAGGTCGAAAGATTTTAATCATGTGACCACTAAAAAAGTACATAAATAAAATAACATATTTAGACATGAAAGTTTTGTTGCTCTTTATTATAATTACTCTTTCAGTTAATATTAAATAGTTGGCTTAAATTTAATCTTAAAAAATTAGTAATAAAAAATATTAGTTAGGTGAAAGAAACCATAAAAGTAATAATAATGATTTAAAAAGTAAAATTAAAGGCATGAAAAAAATGTATTTATTGGATTGGTAAATATATAAAAATATAATATTCATAGGTTTCATAAATAAGTTTTCGTATATGTATGGGCATGTTGCATTTAAACGTGATTCGTTCATGGATGAAAAAGATTTGTCGATATACTTATTTTAGATTTTGGTTTCGGTTGTTTGAAGGTGTTATGTTAAATCACTGGTAACATCTAAGAAACTTCCTATCGAGATTTTAAATTACTCACCATTTAAAGTTGATTGCCGCGTCTAGACTCTTTTCAAGAAAACATCTAAGAAATTGCACGAAAACATATAAAAAAAAGTTTCCATACATTAATAAAATATATCAAAAGAGGGCGGTTATAATACAAAGGGTATGGAACGTACTAAGCGTAGGAAGCCACAAGCTTTTGACATGTGTCATCAGGGTAAAGAGCAATATCGTCCATATATAATTACAGACCGTGATTAGAAAAATTACAGACCGTAATTTAACACATGTAATCAATGACCAACTGCATAATCACGTACCACTAAATCACGTACCACGTTATATGAAAATCACAGACCATCATTTAACATGCAAAATCAAATGAACAACTGCATAATCACATACCAAACACTAAAATCACGTACCACGTAAAAAAATCGAAAAAAACTACAACAATACTATACTCAAATTAAAGATAATAAAATTCTCTATTTTATGGTGTAATTTTTAAAAAAAATGATTAACTGTTTAAAAGTTATTCGATTTTTTAAAAAAAAAGTGGAACTTGATTTAACCATAAAAAAAGTCAACAAATGTAGGTTATTCCTTATTTGCCCTTCCAGCTCTAATTCACGCAAGTTTTAAATAAAAAGTGGGGACCACTAGATCTTAACCATTCATTTATTTTATCAATGGTTCAAATTCCTTCATACCTTCTCACGTTAATAACCCTTTGTATTGGATCCACCTCCTATATCAAAAATTATATATATAGGAGACGGATCGGATACAAAGGGTTTTTAACGTGAGAAGGATAGGAAGAATTTCTGGCTCTTGATCAAATTAATCAATGGTAGGATCTAGTGGTCCACACTTTTCATTAAAAACTTACGTGATTTTAAATGACAGTCTGTGATTTTCATATAACGTGGTACGTGATTTAGTGGTACGTGATTATGCAGTTTGTCATTGATTACATGTGTTAAATTATGGTCTGTAATTTGTTGAGTCACGGTCTGTAATTATATATGGACGATATTGCCCTTTACCCTGATGACACATGTCAAAACCTTGTGGCTTCCTACGCTTCTCACGTTAAAATCCTTTGTATTATAACCGCCCTCTATATATATAGGGCATGTATATATTAGAAACCCACTTGAGATGTGGAAACATTGCAAACCCAATATTTGGTCCACAATTTGCCACCTCATTATTTCCTTTTACTATCATTATTAAATAGAAGGGCATTTTCGTCTTTTAATACATTTGTACTATCACAAACTATTTTATTAATTTACCACATTCTCTCTCATCAAATTTAAATAATAAACAAAATAAATTAATTTTTAAATATTCTCCTCTTTGATTTCCCACCAGAAAATTTGCCACAAGAAATTTTTCGTCTTTTCCTTATTGTATATAATTGCTGTCGTGTTACATCAAAATTACGTTTTTTGATTTCAGCTTAAAAACAAAAGATTTTAATTTTTAAATATTTCATACCTTTTATTTTTCTCACATTTTTTTCTCACCATTTGTTTTCCCCAACTTTTTAAATATTTTCCCCTTTTGATTTTCTTACCATTTTTGCTCTTCTTGAAATTAAATGCATGTTGGCTTTATATAAGTGTTGTATAGGTTACATCAACGTTACTTTGTTCGAGCTTATTGTATATATTTATTGTCATACCTAACACATCCTACACATTGTTTATCCTATATTTTTATTATCATATATTTCATTGTTTTAATATTTCTTTTTTTTTTAATTTATATCAATTTGTCTTTGTAATAATATACATATATAATATTTCAAACAAGTAAAAATCATTAAAAAGTTACATTGTTACGTCCAGTTTACACACACTTGTAGAAACCATATTTTTTTGTTTAGCATTTTATAATTTTGCAAAAACTTTAGTTTGTCACATCCACACCTCTCGTCTCCCGTGGATGATGGCACTAAGAAAGTTGCGAAAGCATAGTGGTGATGTCTCTGAGATGAGGTGTGACTTACTTGATCCGGTATCACAACACACATATTAACTTAAAGTAAATACATTAGAAGGTTCGTCATTAATATTCACATTACAGTTACAACTAAGCTTATTTAATTACAAAACTAAATTATTCAAGTACAAGTATTCCAAAAGTGTGTCCTCACCGACGATCACTGTTTCCCTGCAAAAAGGTTTAAGTTTGAAACGTCAGCACAAAGCTGGTGAGTTCATACAGTTCATGTTCCACAATATGATATGTTATATAAGTTCTCAAAATGTTCTGTTCAAGATAACCATGGGACCCGTATCTAGTTCCTTTCGGACTGTTCTGTTCTTGTTCTATGAAGATACTACCCGTCGGTACATATCTTAGTGCCTCATTGTCTTAATGTCTATCACTACATTAAGAAGTTCTGGAAACAGATAACAAACATTTACACCAGGGGAGAAACAAACCTCCCAGTGAATGAATTGTCGGCCGATAGTACTATCATTGTTCCTCGTTCGGCCACACATGGATTCACTGGATACAGTTCAAGGAATGAGGACTTTTAAGTTCTATGATAGAGTTTTGTTCTATAGGCAAAATCCCAAGAAATCTACAAGTTCTCAACAAATCACATGTGCTCACATAGATAACAGTGATACATATCATATGATCAAGAAAAGTTCCACAGTAATACCCCGGCGTTTATAAAACATTAAAAAGAAAAGGGGTTGTACGAAACTCACCTGATAATTTACAAATAACAAAATTTCACACGAATGATGGTAGTAAGGTGATTCTGCATTAATTTTATGTTTAATTAGTTATTTATAGTTTAACTAAATGATTAGATCTTCCTGAACGTCCAATGTCAAAGACACTGCCTTAATAGTCATCAAACTGATATTAGGTTTTTAATTAATTATTTTAATGTCATATCATACAATGTATGATAATGTAGGAACCTATACTGATTCAAATTCCTAATACAAAGTTGTGACATGTTTAATTAATCAGAATAGTTAATGTTATTGATTATGATGATGAAACAGTTACTAGATAGATTAATGGCTTAGGAATGATTAATCCTTGTTATTGATTACCCAAATATCATGAAATATCACAATGTAGTATTAGAATAGGTTTAATAACCATGTTTAACACACTAATATGACTATTATCAGAAACGTCAGATAATCGTTCCAGTGAGTATGTTAATGATTGTGATTAGTTTAAAACACTTGGATTTTACGTTGCATGTCAAAGATTAATCAAACTAATCACATACATTGTCACCATCAAATGGTTTAAACCATTATGACCATTGTTATGATTCCATGCAAACTGGGCATTACAACGGATCAAAACAAGGCTGATTTTTCGTTTGCAGATGAAGAAACGTCGAGAGGAAGAAAAATTATGGGTTTTCTAGATGAAATCTGACTTTTTAAGCCACTTGCTGATGAATCTGACCCAGGCGTACCGCCCCAGACCACCCTTTCACTCGGGGCGTACCGCGCGGGTGGTGGCAATCAAGATGTTTCGTTTTCTTCCGCGTGCATCGCCTAGGATCAACGTGTGGCTCACCGCCCCGGGCCATTTTCCTCAAATTTTGGATTTTTCCTTCGTTTCGCGATTCCGGGCAATCCGTAACTCCGTTTCGCGCACCGTTTTCGCCCACGTTCTCCATTTTTCATATACTATCAACCTGTAATAATTACAATCATTAATTACACGTGGATTTTAAGAACGAAAAAATGTGATCTCGTCATTGATGACGTAATTCTCAACTGCAATTATCACATAATTCATCAATCGTTGTCTTTGTAAAATAAGAGTTAAAAAATATTGATGAGTTGACATGCATAAAACTAGTACACAAGCATTTAATGTTTGCTTTATCAAAAAGATAAATCATATATTTTAAATTGTACTTATGTACTACCATTATTTCGATACACTAAGCATTTAATGCTTGTTTTTCCTAAGTATATAATCATATTTCTATATGACACTTGTGTACTATATGTTAAAAAATTAGTTAAAACATCTCAACTGTATATAATGTAATCTATATGGTACTATACTTGTGCACTATTGTATCTTTTAAAATTATATTATATACAATTTTATAGTTAGATGAATTATTTTTTATATATATATCTCAATATTTTAAATTATTTTTTCTGTAATTCAATGTCTATGTTATAATTAAGTTGTTACATTAATGTTACACATAAAATTGTCTCTCTCTATTAATATTCTCTTTAATTCTTGTAACATGAAATGTGTTACACTAATGTTACATTTTTTACTTTGTTTTGTTTTTCATATCTTGTAAACTGAAACTTGTTACACATATGTTATACTAATGTCTATGTTGTTATATTTTATTTTTAATTACTTTATACTACATGTGATAAATTATTTTATAATTTTTAATTCAAAACACTATATTAATTTTACTATTGTACTCTTTTAATTTTTTTAATGTAACTTTCTATAATACTTTATTACTTTGTGTTATTTTTTAGGTATTTATTTTCTTTGAATTATATATTTATATAATGCAAAATGAAATGTGTTACATTGAATTTTCGTATCCGAAATTTGATCAATCATATATGCTCCAAATTTTACCTTCACATTACATTTTTTGGGTTATTTGTTTCAAAATGTACTTGTTACATTGATTTTACATGATATATATGCACTTAATTAATCTCTAAAATCGGTCCTAAAAATTGAACATTTTTTACCTTGTTATAGTGATTTTACACAATACAATTCAGGTTTTAGGTCACGTGAACCCTAAAACCGCTTTAAAATCCGGTTTCTAACTTGTGTGCATATTTGTAACACAATGTTATATGTATGTAAAAGAAAATATTTCTAAGACATTCAAAATTACATATATGTAACTTTTGTGTAACATTTATTTAACAGTTGGTTATGTAAATAAATTAATAAAATGGAACGATACTACATATGGGTTATTACATTTACAACGAATGTTAAATAAATGTAACAAAATCATAGTAACTTAAAATTTATTTAAGAACACATGCAAATATAAATTAACATAATTAATGATGTAACTTCGATGTAACATAATACAAATAAACAATACGTAACTGAAATAATTTTGAATTACGTAACTTCGATGTAACATAATACAAAATGCATCAAAAAATCAATCCGAAAAATGAATATGCTAAAAGTACTTGTTCATCCATTGTAGTTGCGACTTACCAACAACATCAACAATAATAATCTCTTTAGATGTCTATGCATTTTTTATTTTAAAATTAAAAATAAGACAACATCAACATCCATATGTCAAATATGTATATGAAACCGTTGATTCTTACATAAATCGTCACAAAATTTGTCATTAGCCACATGATCGAAATCAAAGTTAAATAAATGTAACATACATTTAAATTTATTCAAGTCTTTATATGTTACATACATTTACAATGAATGTTAAATAAACGTAACAAAATTAAAGTAACTTTAAATTTATTCAAGAACACATGCAAACATAAATTAGCATAATTAATTATGTAACTTCGATGTAACATGATACAAATAAAAAACAAGTAATTGAAATAATTTAAACTCACGTAACTTCGATATAACATGATACAAAATGTATGAAAGATCAATCCGAAAAATGAATGTGCTAAAAGTACATGCGAAGAGCCTATTTTCCACCAACATTTTTAAGATTCTTGGAAGCATTCTCATCATCTGCATCAATCTTTTTTCTTTTGCTCCTCACCTTTCTGAACAATTTATTTTAAAAAAATACAATCAAATATTTTAAAAATTTCTGGCACAAATCATCAATATATTAATGTAACTTGAGGTAAACATATGTTCTAGTAAATTTATAGACAATTGGGTAACTAAGAGTTTATTAACGTTTCCCCAATATGAACGAAATGAAAGATACCAATATACTATAAAACATACTATTTTCATTTTGAATATTTGATAAAAATCACCATAATTTCAAAACAACCAAAAATCACTGATCATTGTCTCAAGGGTCACCAGAAAGAAGAGAAGAACAAGATTAATGTTTAGTTTCACATACCTTTACAGTAAATATTACATATTTTTAAAAAGAATAGAACACGATGAAAGGTTATTGTCATTAATCAAAGCTCATGATCAAACATGTTGCTGGAACGAGATTGAACACGATCGATGCTCAGAATCGAACACATTGCTGAAACAGGATCTAACGTAATCAAAGATCACTATCGAACAGGCTGCTGGAACATGTTCGAAGTGGTTCTTCAAAACATGTGTTACAGATAGGTTACATCATGTTGCTGGAAGCATGAAGAAGAATAAGAAGGAAGAAAAATGAGTTCTTGCTGTAGTTCAAATGAAAATTTGAAATTTTCAATTCAAATGAAGAATGAAAGAAGTTGACAGGACAATTATCAAAAAAAAATAGGACACATAGTATTTCAATAAAGTACTGACATAAGTGTAAGAAAATGACGGGGAAAGAGAATTACATTTATATCCTTTTGTTGATCAACCTTAATTAAAGGCCTAGATTGAGTTTCCAAAATTTCTTTAACTCAGTCAGGTTTCCAAAATATTCTTCCCCTAAATATATATATATATATATATATATATATATATATATATATTAAAACACATTAAAATAAATAGTAAATATATACATACATACATATATATATATATTGTAAAACACGTCGTCCTTCTAATATTGGTCAAATTGTGAATAGTAAATCTTATATATATATAGGGTAGGGTTATTTTGAAAAGTCATTCTCAATGAGAAAACCATGAAACGTAAAAATCATGTAAAAAAAACGTTTTTTGTTTGAATTTTTTTAACAGGTTTGTAACATTGTTTGACACATTTTTATAAAAAAATAAAAGAAAACGCCAACAAAATATTTTTAAAAAATATTTTATAAACCCACGTAAAAATATTTTAATATTAGTGAAAATTTATTTGTGGCTCACAATTAAAGTTAAATATTTTATTGGGGTTTTAAAAGTGAAAATACATCTTTTACCCTTATAAGAGTAAAAGATACTTTTTCTCTTTCTCTCTCCTATCTCCTCTCTTCTCTTTCTATATTTGAAATTAACCATATACTACACATATGTATTTTTTTAAGTTAATATTTTTTTAAAAAAATATTAAAACAACAAAAATGTATAAAAAACAATTTTTAAGAATAAAAAACACAAAAAAATGTGTAGTTTTTATATGAACTAAAAAAAATCTTTTTCTAAGAACAAAAAAAATGTGTATTTTTTATAAAAAATAAATTTTCACTAATATTAAAAAATTAAACATGTTTAACCGATTTAAAATTTTACAAGTTTTAAAAATTTACAAGTTAAAAAATATAGAATAATACAAAACGTGTGTAATTAATTTTTACTAATATTAAAAAAGAATATACATGTGTAATATATTCAAATTCAAGGAAACAACTACAAAATTCTTAAACTACACATGTGTAGTAATACAAAAATACACACGGTCAAACACTACACATGTGTAGTTTTTTTTTAAATAATCAAAAAACAATTTTTAAGAACAAAAAAAATGTGTAGTTTTAAAACAAACTAAAAATATCTCTTTATTTAAAAATAAAAAACACAACAAAAATTTGTAGTTTTTATACAAAATAAATTTTCAATAGTATTAAAAAATTAAACATGTTTAACCCATCTAAAAATTTACAAATTTTAATACACAAGTACAATCGACTCAAAAATCTATAACTACGCATGTGTAATTAATTTTCACTAATATTAAAAAAGAATACACATGTGTAACAGATTCAAATTCAAAGAAACAACTATAAAATTCGTAAGCTACACATGTGTAGAACTAGAAAAAATTAAAAAAAAAAAACTTAATACTATTAAACATCTTTAATTAATTTTCAGTAATATTCAAAAGAATTTAAAATAGAAAAAAGTGTGTGAAAAAGAAAAGTGTGTGAAAGAGAGATGAAATGATTTGAAATATAAAGATGATGTGATGTTATAAAAAAACGAGAAAGTGGTACTTTACCAATATACTCATTCTAGTTACATAAATATAAATCTAATTAAAGTTTGATCAACGGTTCACGTAAAGTTTATTGGTTTTCTCTTTAAGATCGAGTTTTTAAAATATTCAAATATAGAAAGAAGAGAGAGGAGAGGGAAAGAGAAAAAGTCTCTTTTACCCTTATAGGTATTTTCCCTCTTAAAACCCAAATAAAATATTCAACTTTAATTGTGAATCACAAGTTTTTTTCTGTTTAATTAATTAAAATATAAAATAACTTTGATCTAATAGTGCACGTAGAGTTTAAGGGTTTTCTCTTTATGATCGGGTTTTCAAAGTATTCAATCCCTATATATATATATATATATATATATATATATATATATATATATATATAGGGCATGTATATAATAGAAACCCATGTGAGCTAAAGAAACTTTGCAAACCCAATACTTGGTCCACAATTTGCCACCTCATTATTTCTTTTACCTATAATTATTAAACACAAGGGCATAATTGTCTTTTACTCTATTTGTACTATCACCTACTTTTTTATTAATTTATCACATTCTCTCTCATCAAATTAAAATAATAAACAAAATATTTTTTTTTAAATTCCCCCCCCCTTCCATTTCCCACCAGATTCCCCCCCCCACATGAATATTTTCGTTTTTTATTTGCTGAATACTGCTTGCGTTCGTGTTACATCTAATTTACGTTATTATATTTCTGATAAAAAACTAAAGTTTTTCATTTTTTTAATATTTAATACCTTTTATTTCCACCTTTTACTTTCACACCTTTAATTTTCCCACATTTTTTTCCCACCATTTTGTTTTCCCCAACTTTTTAAATATTTCCCACCTTTAATTTTACTATATTAATCTTTTTGTCTTTTCCTTATTGTATACAACCGATTACTTGTTACATCAAATTTACGTTTTTTAATTTCAGCTCAAAATTACGAGATTTAAATGAAACTCTTTTCCCACCTTTTTTTTACCACATATTTTTCCCACCATTTTTTTCTTTAACTTTTTAAATATTCCCCCCCTTTCAAATGGTGGCTGGCTTTGTAAAAGTCGTTTGTATAAACAACATTTGATGTTGTTTTCTGTTAAAGTAATCTTGTTTATTACTAGTTTATTATGTTGTTTATTGTTTTACATTTGTTACTATTATTGTTTTTTTTGTGTTTGTGTATTTATATTATTATTTTTTCATTAAATTTACCAGCATGTTACGTTAATGTTACAGTTATATTCAATGTATTTTTTACTTCTATTTATTTTTTAATTATTAATGAATATAAATTGTGTGTTGATGGTCAATTAGTAATTATAAACGAAGAAGGTACACATCACATCACTCTTTATCCTTTTTACATAAATCATTTCCTCATGTGTAGTTTACTATATATATATGTACTTATTGTACTTATTTAGCTATCACATCAAATTACACATAATCTATTGTACACTCACTTTTTCTATTGGGGTACACCTTCCTTTTGTACCTTTTTAACACAATATCTTTATTTTCTCCCAATTTGAATTTTTTTTTTCAAAACCCTTGAAACTAGTTACAACCAAAGTGTATGTTCAGGAATTTAGAATAAAATAGTTCGGGAATTTCAATTTTTCAGTACATGTTACACCTATTTTACGTCGTCGGGAATTTCAATCTAAAAAAGTTTTTTTTAGTACATGCTACACCTATTTTACGTCGTTTTATTTAATGACTTTTTTTGTGACTATTCAAACGAAATTACATGCATCATTATTATGTCCAAAACATTAACTTTTTATCTAATACCTATGAAACCAGATACAACAAAAGTGTATCTTCAGGAATATATAACTAAAAAAGCCCTTCATTTAATGTTACATGTAGTTTACGTCTTCAAAATAAATAAACTTTTTTTTCCATGTCTATTCTAATGACATTACATGTACGTTTTTCTTAATATTACAATTCGTTAAAATAGTTTTTGATTTTAACAACCATGAAATAGACATAAAAATCTTACAATAATTGTCTTAACACCTTACATGTAACAATAGTAATATAATGCTTCGTAGAAAATTAGATATTGTTGTCAACATTACCATTATAAATCCCAATACAAACCCAAAAAAGTTAACTTCTTCCCAAAAGGACATCGAAATATATACTTGTTTAAAGACACAATAACATCAAGTTTTATAATCATATATGTGATAGTTTTAATATTACTTTTCTTTTAAATTTATATTAATTTGTCTTTGTAATAACATACATATATAATATTTCAAACAATTAAAAATTATTTAAAAGTTACCTTGTTACGTCCTTTTTACACACAGTTTAAGAAACCATATTTTTTTGTTTAGCATTTTTAAATTTTGCAAGAACTTTAATTTAGCAATTGTTGTATTTGTAAAACAAGAGTTAAAAAGTATATGTTGAGTTGACATGCATAAAGCTAGTACACAAACATTTAATAAAAGGGCATACTTGTGTTCAATTGTTGTCGTGTTACATCAAAGTTACGGTGTTCAATTTCAGCTTTGAAACAAAAGAATTTAATTTTTAAATATTTCATACCTTTTATTTTTCCCACCATTTGTTTTCCCCAACTTTTTAAATATTTTCCCTATTTGATTTTCTTACTATTTTTATTCTTATTAAAATTAATTTTTAAATATTCCCCATTTTACTTTCCCACCAGAAATTTTTGTTTAGTTTAAATTTTTAATAGTTTGCTGGTTATATATAATTGTTGTCGTGTTACATTAAAGTTACGGTGTACAATTTCAGGTCAAAAATAAAAACAAATCTGGAACAACGAGGTTTGGTTTTAACTGATCAAAACCCGTCTATGAAGCAACCGATTATTCAAGTTTTTCCTCAATCTCACCATAGACTTTGTGTGTGGCACGTAATGAAAAAAACTCCTTCAAATGTATATGTAAAAAGCATATTACATTCTAATGTAACGTTAATGTAACAAGTGTACACTTTTGAATTTTTAGTGTATTTTTAATGTAACATGTGTATTTGTGTTTAATGTCTCAGTAATACAACTAATTACTCTTTAAGAACAAACACAATCTTAGACATTTTAATTGTCACAAAACAAACGTAACAAAAGAGCTTGCATGTTCGTTACATCATCATTACCAGGGTAATACATCCAAAATATCTATCATACCACAAATTGGAACCAAATTTTTGAAAACCTAACTCGTTGACACCATGATCAAAAGATAAACTTTTAAAACCATACATGTAACACTTGGTGTAACATAGATGTAACACAATGTTACATATAAGTAAAAGAAAATACTTTAAATACAATAAAAATTGCATACATGTAACACTTGATTACATATATGTAACTTTTTTGTAACATCAATGTAACATATAACTTTTTATCACTAAACTGATCCTGAAATTTTGAACACCTTTTTTACCTTGTTACAACGATGTTATATAATAAGATTCAGGTTTCAAGTAACTTGAAACCCAAAAATCGATTTAAAAACCGGTTTTCTAACTAGTTAAGAACCGATACTTGTTTTTATGCATCTCTAGTTCCGCTCAGTGTAACAATTTTGTAAAACAATGTTACATTTATGTAAAAGAAAATATTTCAAAGACATTTAAAATTACATATATGTAAATTTTATGTAACATAAATGTAACAATTGGTTATGTACCTTTACAACGAATGTTACAGTAATGTTACACAAGACAAAGAAATTATGAAACCTTATTTACAACCAGAAACAACTAGACTTTCAAACAATCATAAACCACCGATCATCATCTCTATGGGTCATTTGAAAAAAAAATAAAAGAAGAAGATCAAAGCTCAGTTTCACATAGCTTTACAATGAATGTTACAAATGCCTAAAAAGAAGAAAAAAACATTATCAAAGCTAAGTTTCATTTTTTTGTGTTTTTTGTGGCATGATATATGTGTTACATTGATGTTACGTTGCATATATGCAGTTAATTTATTACTAAACCAGTCCTAAAAATTTGAACATCTTTTTTACTTGTTGTTACGTAATACAATTCAGGGTTCAGGTCTCTTGAACATCTTTTTACTTGTCCTAAAAATTTTAACATCTTTTTACCTTTTTACCTGGTTCAGTTCACTGTTTTTTTCATTTCTAGTTACACTTAGTGTAACATATTTGTTACACAATGCTACATATATGTAACTTTATGTAACATCAATGTAACATACGTGTAATAATTTGTTACATATATAAAATAAATAAAATGGAATCATGTTACGTATATGTTACATACTTTTACAACGAATGTTACAAAAACGTAATAGAATCAAAATGACTTCAAATGTATTCAAGAACACATGAATACATAAATTAACATAATGAAAATTTAAAAATCTATCTTCTACATAAATTTATCAAACTCAAATTATGTTAGGTAACATAATCAAAGTGATTACAAATTTATTCAGCACCGCATACATATATAAATTAACATAAAGAAAATTTAAAAAAGAAATACTAAAACATGTTACAGTGATGTTACACAAGACAAAGAAAATGTTTCTTGTGAAACCTTATTTACAAACACACATGAAAATTTCGATTAAATATTAAAAAAAAAAACTCCATTGATCATCGCAGGCTGGTCATCAAAGCTATAAAAATCCATCACATTTCCACCACCATCTCTATTGAGGAAAATCACAGTTACCTTGTAAAAATGATATCTGAAACCCCAACTTTGTAAGCTCTGTTTTCATCTTCTTGAAGGGATGTACTTCTTCTTCCATAAAAGAAGCACAAAAATTAACATAATTTAAAATTCATAAAGTTGTTTTTATATCAAATTCATAAAATGGAATCAGAAAGTTACATATATGTAACAGAATCAATGGTTCCATTAATTAGAACAATTTGTTAATCTGAAAAAACAACATAAACAGGAACAAACCTCGTTTCTTGTGGGTTAAGTCGAAGCTCAGATTTGTCGATGCTCAGGATCTAGCTTTATCCCTGTGTTGTTTAGTAACATTTTCTGATTAAAAAGATGCTCATAGTCGAAGCATGTTTTTCAAAATGCTAGATGAAGAAATTTAGATCAAAAAGTCAATAGAAATGAAGAGGGAAATGAGAGAAGTTGGAGGAAAGAAGAAAGAGAAATGAGAAATGGGGAAAAGTGTGTACATGGGTTTTTTTTTAATTGATAAAGTCAATCAAGTACAAAAAGGCATATTACAATTCTACCCTTATTGTACTACATTGTACCACAATCAATTTTTTTAATCTAAAAAAATCTAATCAACTTTATCACATTTAATCTTAACCATCCAAGATCAAGATCTATGGTTCTAATAAGGTTTTCAAAGTTTCTTTATCTCAACTAGGTTTCCAAAATATCCTTCCCCTATATATATATATATATATAGGGGAAGGTTCCATTGTTAACCCTCCCTTATAGCGTTAACCGCTTAACCCTAGCGTTTTTTGCCCGAATCTTAAAATTTTTTTTTTCATGGTTTTTATTTTGCAAAAATAAGAGGGGTTTCTTTTTTGTGTTTTTGCTAATTCATCACCGTTTAGAAGTTATTGTAAGTGTAAGTTACTTACACTTACTTACAAAACCGTATCTGATGCAGTAAATGTAAGTAAGTGTAAGTAACTTACACTTACAATAACTTCTAAACGGTGATGAATTAGCAAAAACACAAAAAAGAAACCCCCCCTATTTTTACATAATAAAAACCATGAAAAAAAAAATTTTAAGATTCGGGCAAAAAACGCTAGGGTTAAGCGGTTAACGCTATAAGGGAGGGTTAACATTTGAACCTCTCCCTATATATATATATATATATATATATATATATAGGGCAAGGTTCAAATGGTAACCCATGTTAAGTGTGGTAACCTAATAACTCAATCTAAAGGTATTGGTGTGAATTAATTAGACTAATCTAATGGTCTTAATTAAATTGAATTTAATATTGTGTACTAATTACACTTTTTTAATCAGAAGGTTAATTTGGTAATTTGAATTGCTGTCCTTGAATGACATCTCTGTCAAGTGTCATCCCCCTCGTTTGAATATCAATTTTAAACCATCTTCATCAAAGTTGTCTCTGGTTTCATAACATTTGGGGCTTCAAGAACAAATTACATCGATAAATTTTCGAAGATTGAAGATCGTTCCTTAATCAAATTCAGTTAAGTGCTTCCTCCTCCCGATGAAAATCTCTTTTTTTTTTCGTTGTACCGATGGTACCGAAGCCTTTTTTGTTTTCCCCCGATTGTAGTTTATGCATGCAAAATTGGATTATATCCTTCAAGTTATTTTAGTTTATCCTCATCAACTTGAGTTTTTGTGTACGATAGGTTAGTGTTGTTATCAATGAAGTGGGTTTTCCGATTGTAACCGCCACAGACGACACCACGCCCCTCTACGTTTGCATTGTTTAATTTTGAACAACCTCCACTTTATAGTTCACGAACATATTTTAGAAGTAAAATCGATCATCCAGATGAAGCGAGGGATATATAAAAGTAAGGCGGAAAACCATTAAACTAAAATACTCCAATTTGTATTGTTTGAATGTAAAAGTTTTTTACATTTCATTTTAGGGAGGTCAAGTGAGCGTTTGGCGATAAAGTCACTTGGTAGGTTTAAAAATACATCAAGCAATCCAGTGATGGTTGATAGTGATACAGAGACCAAATATGTTTGTAAGGATTCAGGTATTTTATAAATATGGTTAAATTTGATAGTAATGGTTCATAGTAATGGTTCAAAATTACAGGGTTGTCGGAATCAGATGTTAATGAAGACGATGTTTCTTTACAACAAAAGAATAAAGGTAAACGATTGGTGTTTTCTGATTCGGATGAAGATACTACAGTTGCATCCAGACAAAAACAATGTAAATACCTTATACTTTGTTTATGTTTTTTTGTTTGATGTGATTACCATTAACATATATTCATACGTCTGTAAGAGCAGCATTGTCTAAAATGATAAAAGTAAAGCAAAGAAAGAAAGCGAGAAAGAAGCAATCTGCAGGCAAAGATAAGCATATGATTAAAAAAAAAAGAAGAAGCATAAAAAAGATTATGAAAGTTCATTGCAAATTAGTGTTCCTGAGGGGCGAAGGAAAAAACGCAAACGATTTGTTGTTTATGATTCTGATGTGGATATAACCATCAAAGCAAAAAAGAAACAAGGTAAATACATTTTACATGGTTGTCAATTTTTATGCAGTATAGATTTACATTTATAATAGTTGTGTAACAAAACTAACTTAAGTTATTTAATTATGTTATTGAAGCAAAAGATTCTAAATTTGGGAAACCAAAAACCTCAGTCGTGGATACTTGGTTTTCAATAAAAAACAGATGCTCACCAACTCAACTAACAAGGGTGGTTAAATCATTAACGTCCAGACAAAAAGAAATCGTTGAACGTTTGGGTTTTGGGAAGTTATTATCATTACAACTTGATGGCATACCTCAAAAGCTTGGACATTTTGTGGTGCAAAACTTTAATGAAGTGAGAATGGAAATTTGCTTAGAAAATGGAGTTATAAAGATAGATGTTGAAGCAATTCATAGGTTGCTTGGCATCCCTAAAGCAGGATTGAATCTGAAGTCAATGCCTGCAATGAGAAGGCTTTGTCCGAGGATACAACAATGGAGAAACCTTTATGGTAAGGAATTCATTTCACCCAAAGACATAGCATCAAGGATGGCGGTTGACATAAGTGATGATTCGTTGGATTTTGAATTGGATTTCTTAATGTTGTTTATGTCTACAATGGTAGAATGCCAGACTCATGGGAAGTGTAGATTAGAAATGTTAGATTATTTGGATGATTATATAGATCTGTCTGTTATTAACTGGTCAGCATATGTTTTGGATTGCATCAAGAGATGTAAAAGTGGATGGGAACCATTTACAAAAAAACCTTTCAAAGGAGCATTGACAATACTAACGGTACAATCATCCTTTTTAATCATGTCAGATAAATTTCCTCTAAAATCATGGAATAAGTGTTTTGAACAATTTATTATTCGTTTTGTAGTTGTTGTACGTAGAAAGGTTCTCATGTGAGGGTGTAGATGTGGATGAGACAAAAACAACAATCGAATTCTGGACGTTGGATAAATTGCATGAGCGAGAGGCTCTTGAAATTTCGGGCGGTGGCTTTGGTAATGGGAAATATATTCCTTTGTCAGCTGATGATTGTCCCAACAAAAATGGCAGTACTTTGCAAGATAGACCATCTTCAAGTGACATGTATGGATTGGAGGTATGAATCACTTATTCATAGTAAACTACATATTTCAATCACTATTTGATATTTGATGATTTTACATATTCAGTATTTACAGAAACAACTGTCATTCTTGAATAATCTGTTGGAGGTTACTAGAGAAAACAAAAAAAGACTGGAGACTGATCTTGGCATTATGATTCATCAACATCCAGGTGATGTAAAAGTTAAAAAATTGATGGTTGGTTTTGAGGAAGTTTTCAAACAAAAAATTCTTGTTGAAGAAGCGGAACCACACAATGGCGTCAATGCAACAATAAGTAAGTCTGATGCAGAAGCTTATCATGAACATGACAAAGATGATGGTGAGAGTCCACATTCAGGTATTGAATGGTTTAGTTATATTAGTTGTTTGCTTTGATCCTGTTAATCTTAGTTGAATTAATGAAATACTGTAAATTGAACTTAGTAGGTAAAAAACGTTTGGAGAAATCACATGAAGACTCTCCCGACTCTGTTGTTAACCTTAGTGATAGCTCCCCAATAATGAAGGGTCAAGTTGTTGGCATTAGAAAATCAGACATAAAGAAATTAAAGCTAGCATCTGCTGCAAAGTCTGGTAAAATGATTCTATCTTAAACACATGTAGGTGTCTATCTAAATGTAGGTGTCTCATTAGGTAATATAAATGTAGGTGTCTCATTGGGTAATATACATCAACCAAGCTCCAGCCTGGGAATGACACAAGAAGGCGTAGGGGATGTGACTCCAAAGGTGTTTATCAAGAAAAAAGGTTAAACGTTGATAAACTAGTATGATTTGTACTTAAGAAATTAGTATGTTTATAAACTAGTATGATTTCGGATTCTATAGATGTAGTGCATGTAGATAGCAGCCCAGTTGACAAAGATAAACACAGGACCCCGCAAGTTAATCTCACAGTTGATGGTGGGCATGTGGAGTTACAAACAACTGGTAAATTGTGTGTAATGTTTTGAAGTTACACATTTTTGCATCATTTTTTAAAGATCTGCTTTTTACTAAAAGTTTATTATGTGATCTAATCATAGGTGTCTTATTCGGTAACATACATGAACCAAGTTTCAGTCTCGGCATGACGCAAGAAGGCATAGGTAATGTGACTCCAAATAACCTTGTTAAAAAAGCAGGTAAAAAATCATTATCAAATAAGTTAACATATTCGAATTCTTTACAAATATAGCAAATGAAGATGTTTTTAAGCAGGTAGGGGTTTGTATATTTTAGATGTAGTACATGTAGGTAGCAGCCTGATTTACGAAAATAAAATCAAGACCCAGCCCTTTTATATGAAAGATGATGATGGTGGGCAGTTGAAGTTGCAAACAAGTTGTTCTACACTGAGTATATTGTTTTCCTTTTACACATTTCTTAACATATTTATTTTAAGATGTAATCTTTACACATGTTTATTATGTCTGGTGTGATTTTGTTTGGAGTGTCATTAGGATCTAAGGAGGTAGTACATGTTCATTCAACATTGTCTAAACAGAGTGTTTTAAAGAGAAAGAGTCGTGTAAGATTTGATGTTAGTTGGAAAATGAAAGTAGACGCACCGAGTTTTAGTCTGGGCATGACACAGGAAGGGTTAGAGAAACCTGTAATGGAAACACCGGTTGAGGGAGCTAGGAAAAAACCATTGGAGGGGCCTAGTTTCAGCCTTGGCATGACCCAAGACGAGAGTGAAGAAAAAATCAGGTAAACCTGTTGCATCATTAACAGGTTATAAAAAAAATCCAACTTTTCAAATGGCCAATTAACATTTTTGTAGGAAAGTTGGATGTTGATAAAAATGAGGCTAGGAGAAACCCAACACGACTCAAAGTAGTCTCCAGAGATTGTAAATCACCTTTTGTGCAACGAGAAGTGGTGATTAAAAATCGTTACACAAGTGAAGAAAAGGCGATTTGGAAACTCATCTTTGCTGGAGATAATGAAAGGAAGGAGACGCAGAGAGCCGTATGGTGAGTATGCCAAGTTGCACACCAAATTTACACCAGTGGAATCCAGATTCACACCAGTGTAATCCATATTTACACCAGTGTAATCCATATTTACACCAGTGTAGTACAGATTTACACCAGTGTACTCCAAATTTACACCAATGTAAAAGATAAAAATAGTAGGCAATACTTTTTTTTTATTTATTTTTTTAAGAAATGGTGTTATTTTATTAGAAAAGTTTATTGACATCAATATGACATCAAATAATGTTTCAAACCCTGCTATATTGTATTTTCTTTGACTCTCTTATTACCAAATTTTCACAAGTTGTGATGTGGTAATGTTAGCCTTAGTCTCATTGGGAACCTCTTGATTGGGGAATGTTAAAGTTCACGAATGAAATCTAGTGCCTGTAAAGTATAGTCCAAATTTACACCAGTGTACTCCTCTTTTACACCAGTGTTAATTTACACTTAAATTTGCGCTTACACTACTGACTAACATTGTCTTCATTTTAAGATAACTAAGTAATGTAGTTTGTGGGAAATGAACAGGGATAAAGTTTTTGAAACAGTCTCTGAAGATGTCACACCCCCAAATTTCCACGCGTGGTGTCAGTCCACGTGGGTGTGATGTGGCCAGGATCACAACTCATGGTCATATAGAACGACACTATATGAGTTTCACATTCACACAGATTTGCAAAATAACATAGTTTCATTTAATATGCAGCGGAAAATGTTAAACATCAGAAATAAATATGTTTGCAGCGGAAAGTAAATTGTTTAACAGACACTACATAATTTAAATTGTTTTAGAACACATCCAATGCACACAATGCCTAGGACAAGAGTCTATATGCAAGCCAGACTCCTTAAAGCTTCCTTGTGCGCATCCTAGCGTGTGCTCCATTAATTACCTGAGAATACATGCGAAAAGTGTCAACTAAAAAGTTGGTGAGTTCACAGGTTTAGACAGACAGAAATAGTAAACAGACATATACTGGGTATGTTAAGTTTAGTTGTTGGATACTACGATCCGTGGAGTGTGTCAGTTCATCTTACCGAAACTAGACTGTTTCCGTTTGCCTCCGCGAGTCATCGCTGAACTCGCAATTCACATCGAAATTACACTCGTTATGACCTCCAGTCAACATTGGTGCCGAGTGGGGCTAGTCAAACCCAGTAGTACTACGTAATTACGACTCGTTTGTTTACACAACTAACGGTAAGGATAAGTGAGGACTTTAAGCGATAATAGTTACACTCGAAAATGGTTTTCACAACATACCAGTCATATATCTAAAACAGTTGCATTGTATTCTCACCCCAATAGTTTAGCAAAACAGTTAAAGAGTAAAAGTGGGGCCGTAAACTCACCTGAGTTTGAGAAGTGCGTGTTCTTACAAGAACAGTGTAGCTCGCCGGCTAGTAGTTACCTATATCACATAGGTGTTGTAAGTTTGTGTTTGCATATATGTGGGTCTCACAGGACCGTGTTCGTGTCTAACAACTTCCAAGTTGTTATGTGGGTCGAGTTTACCGTGTTTGACCGTGTTTGACCTAACAACCCGTTGGTGACGGTTTTTGGATCAAGTGTTCGTGTAACGTGCGGTTTAGTGTCGTGTGGATTGTACGGATACCAAAATTCATTCCCATGTGGAAACTTACTATTTATAGTAAGTTCCTATTTTAGGAAAGTTTCCACATTAGGCAAGTCATGCATAAAATCACATTCCGATTATTCTAACTTGCATAATTACCCTAAATGGGCATGTTATCACATAGCACATAGTTACACATAGTCGGTTTAGCATGTTTTTGCGCGTAAAAGTTGCCATAATTAGGAAGTCACAAGATATGCATATATCACTAAGTCTAGATACAAATCTTATCATAATATCATCATATTAGTCTTAAATAAATATTTAATCATAATCATTATGACTAGCATGCTCCTATTCTCCAAATTGTAAAATAAAGTTACTATATTTAGTAACATTCCTAAATATCATACTATTAGCAATTTTAGTCATTCCAATGCATCAAGTAACCATCATATTAACTTCTAAACATCATTTTAAACATAACTTATAAATCTAAACATACAAATGTGACTATTTCATCAAAAATACATACTTTGTAACCTTAAAGTTACTGAAATTAGTAATGTTCACCAAGTGATCAAATATTGACAAATCAACCATTTCTAATCTTGCAAATCATCATCAATATCACTTATGACAACATTTCCATATCAAGAATCATACCAATCGGCTTAGATCATTCATGCATGCTACTACAAACACCCATTTATGACCAAATCATTAACATGCACATTAACATTATCATGGATCGTCACAAAACTTATTCTAAACATCATAGATCATCAACTATCATGTAATCATCATTAAACCCAGCACTAAAATTCGTGCATGTGCATCTAGGGTGTTTACATGTGTGTTTAAAGTCATGCATGTGAGTGTAAAGGTGAAGAAAGTGTGTTTTGGGTATAGAACTACCTTCTAATGCTTCAAGAATGCCAAGATGACGACAAGAACAGCCTCTAAACTCTCTAGACAGTAGGTTCTCGCAGCAAAATGATGGTGGTGATGATCTTCAAACTTCAAGTGTGATCCTTCAAGCCTCAACTCTTCAAACCTTCAAGCTTGGAGCTTCAATGGAGGTCTCCCATGGCTTCCCAAGGGTCAAATCAGTGAGGAATAGTCGAAGTTGGTGTGTAGTACCGGAGAAATGATAAAGAGTGGAGTTAATAGGCATGGTGGTCTTGATTTTATAAAGATTTGTCGACTGGCACCTGTCGCGTACCGCGGTGGAGAGTTAAAAGAATCTTCGCGTACCGCGAAGGATTTCGGGAGCCAAACCCCCGCGATTCCTGTCGCGTATCGCTATAATTCCTCCCGTTGGGCCATCGCGTACCGCGATGGGTCCCAGAGAAGTTCAATAAGCCAAGTTTTCTTGTTTTGAACCGATTTTCGCGTATTTTTCTATTACGATCGTCATTTCTCAACATTTAGTCATTGTTCCCAATATCTTAGGTTCCCTAGAACCTATGTGCAGTGAAAGTGTACTGTGATTTGATCCTTTCACCAACGTTCGTTATTCAAGACACGTGCGAGTGTTGTGCGATAATTCCTCGAATTATCGATGTATTCTAGCTGTTGTGCCACGTGTCACACTAAATACAATTATTCTAGTGCCACGTATGAAATAATAAAACATATTATTATTTAAAATAATATAAGCGCTGACCTGGAATATGCGAGGTGTCACAGAAGAGAAGACCGAAATCTTTTTCCTCCAAACTTTAGAACCAGGTAAACGTGTGTATGGAAATATCATCGATTGTTGGGCGGCAGTCTTAAATGACGAAGAAAGGTTACGCAGCGCAGGATCGCCTCATCGACTATTTTGTGTGCATCGTATATTTGTAAGGAAATTCTGCATAATACATCTCATTTTTAATAGTTGTTACTTAAAACTCATATTCGTTCATCTTTTTGTTGTTTATTTTGCAAGTTGGACTGGATGTTTAAGAATAATGTACATGATGACATAAAAATGGTAAAAAATAAACAAGATGATGTTGCAAGCTGTTGGTGGGATGAAACAACTACAAGATTTGAAGTCCTTTGATTTAGTTTTCTTCCCTATACTTGAAGGCAACCATTTCTATGTTATTGTTTTTGAGTTTAAAAATCCTGCTATTTATGTATTGGACAACATGCAGCATGGTGTGTCACCGGTAACATACAAAGACGACAGTGATTACCACAAGAAAAGTACTCCCTACAAAGTGGTAAAATACATGCATCCTGTTATGATAATGCGTTCTTTTAAATTAGAAAGTCACATTGCTTAATTGTATGATATTGTATTTTTTCAGAAGCACTTTATGATGTTATACCTTCGACAGTGGAAGAACCCAAAGGTAGAACGTTTGTTGATGGAAAGCATTCAACCAGTGCAGTTGGAATGGGCTACAACAGATAATGTTACCGATTGTGGGATATTCACAATGAGACACATGGAGATGTTTATGGGAAGCTATAAAAAATTTGAATGTGGTTTCAAAAAGGTTGAATCCCAGCAAAAAAAACAGATCAACACGCTCAGGAAAAAATATGCATCAAGAATACTTCTTTCAAGTATTAATGTGCATAGAGAGAAGGTGCTGAAGGAAGCTGGTTTAAAGTCAGATTAATTTGGGAAAAAAGCATGTGGCCTTTAATGTAACTTTTATTTTGTAAGACATTATCAATGTTTTTAGGCTTGGTTTGTTTTCGAAGACATCTATCAATGTTTTTAGGGACAACTTATGTAAAGTGCACCCGCTCCATGTGATGAACATTTATTTTTACTTTTGTAAAACATTAAACACTTTAAACTCTAACCTAAACATAAAAATATTTTGTAAACATAAAAAAATGTTCATTGACCTTTAAAATCATTCATACAAAAAAAACTAATAAAGATTAGTAACAAGGTTAGCAATAAAAACATCCAACACAAAAACACATTCTTTGCCCACAAAATCCATATAAGTAATAAGCATATAAGTAGCCTTACAAAATCCATATAAGTAACAAGCATATAAGTAGCCTTACAAATCCTTCACTGTTTGCACCCTACTAATATAAAACCTATTTACACAAAAAAAGATTTTAGGTGGCAAACCAAAAGATCATCACAACACCATTTCATCAAACGGACGGCCCCTGAACTTCCTTCCCCTTGCAATTGCGTGAGTCATGGTAACTAAGCTGATTACAGGTACGACATAACCTTAGATTCTTCCTGCTCTTCTCAACAGCCCTTTCCCCAGGCCCGACTAGCCTTCGATTCGTACCACATCCCTTGTTTCGAATACCTACAGGCGGTGTCAACAAAGTAGAATTCTCATCTACCTGACCAACTAACTCCTCAATTACATTAGAACGCTTCCTGGGATTGACTGTTGACGGGTAATCATTAAAAATACCTTCCTTTAAATCTTTCATCCGGTCCACAAAAGTTGACAAACCTTCTAGCTGCCCTGACAGCTGCTGAACACAATCATTAAGACAATCCATTGCTTCGTTCCTGAAAACAGATTCTGCATTGTTATCCACTGCCAGCCTGCTTGATATTCCATACACACGACATGGAAGAGCCTGTAACCGCCAACGACTTGCAACATACCGATCAGGAATCTCTTTTACCTTGATAAAACAAAACACACAAAAATTATGTCGGCATAGATAGCCAATGCGAGTGAACCCCATGCATGTACACTCAACAGAATTGTCATGCATGTGTGCCAAAACCTACAACAAGGAATGTAAACTAATAACTAAGAATTTAAAAAATGCTTGCTATCAGATTTTAAACCGTAAATGATAATGTTACCTTAAACTGGTTGACAAATTCCATCTTTTTATCCATATGAGATATAGTGTAAACCTTCGACTGATCAACAATATCAACATTTGATATGAAACAACTCATCATCCCTTTCATAATTTCTTTCTGAACATCTTTAAACACAGAGCGGGTGTAAATTTTAGATGCATGTGCCTCTATATCCAAGCCAGTGCAGAATCCAGGGGTGGTCGTGTTTGATTGGAATTCTACAAGCCTTTGGTTGTACCGTTGATTGTCAATGGCTGTGTCAAAACACAAGAAAAATTGCACAAGAGTGTTTGCGTAACTGGAGTTGACCTTAAACATCGCATTTGAACTCTCACACCGGGAAGTGGTTTTCATCAAGCAACACATAGGAATCTCCCTGAAATACGCTGGTACCCAAAGATCTCTGATAGCAAACATATCAGTTAACCAAACATTTCTGCTTAGTTTAAAGGTGTCTATCAAATGTTGCCATTTCTCTTCAAAGGTGGTGGGTGATATGTAGACATTCCAGACTAGCTTATGAAGCGATGATCTCAAAGTAGTGTTATTACTTAAATCAGCAGAGATCTAGAAAACAAATAAAGTAAAAAAAACATGTAAAAAAGTGTGTGAGTTATCTTCTATGCCAATGTAAAAACAAATTACACTAATGCAATAATAGGATACATTTAATATTGAAACTCATGATATGTGTGCTACTATATCAGTGTAAAAACACTTTTTATAAAAGCAAAAATAACATATGATTTCTTATGTTGTAGTCTTACTTTCGAGGGAAGCTTCTTCATTATATGCCACATGCATAGACGATGAAATGACTTGTTAAACACAGAAGGGACTGCAATCCTCATTGCCGGGTCTTGATCAGTTAACACTAACAGGGGGTGCTTTTTATTAACTTTAAGAAATGCTGAAAGTAGCCACTCATAAGATTCAACGGTCTCGTTAGCAATCAAACCAGCACCAAAAATCACACACCTTTTGTGGTGATCAACCCCCGTGAAAGGTACAAATATCATGTTATACCTACCAAAAAAATTGTATAATGGAATGTTTTAACCAAAGTAAATCATACAACTTAATAATTTTAAATTGTTGCTGAAACTTACTTGTTAGTAGAATATGTTGCATCAAATGCTAAAACATCACCAAACATTCCATAGCTGACTTTAGATACATCATCAGCCCAGAAAATTGCTTTCAACTCGGGTCCATCATGCCAAAACTCGTAAGAAAAGTTGGGTAGGTTTTTTGCCCGTTGCTCCAGTTTTTGAACAACCAATTGAACATCGCGATCACCAATGAACATCCTGATGTCACGACTCACATTCTTGAAAGCATTCCTTGTAGCACGCATGTTGTGATGACCTCCCTTTAAAGAACTCTGCAAACGATGAGCAACAGTTGCACCTACTTTGTTCAAATTCATTGTGTGAACAAAATTTATGTCTTCAAAGCTTAGATGTCTCCCATGACGAGTCAAGTCCATGTTGTCAGTAGCCACCAAACTATGGTTATGATTCTCAACAAAGTCATAAAGGATGTACTTGGATGAACCTTTTACAGCCTTTAACCTAATAAGTGCTTTACAATCCGTAACTTTGAACATACTACCACGAGCAGGAACCATAGAACCGGGATTCAAAGAATCATACTTTTTGTTCTTAGGATTCCCCCATTTGTTACAAACTAACACCCTATGTGTGATTTCACCTTTCCATTTCTTACATCCACTTATACGAATGCCAAAACCAGATAGCTGCCCATAAGTTTCATACATCCTATAAACTTCATCCCAAGAATTGTAAACCATACCAACAATTGGTTTTTTGTCAGGTTTCACATCAGGGCACCAAAACCTACTGCCATTCGGTGATTGGTAAACTAAAAAAGATTGCGAACCTACATAACCCAAAAAAAGAAATACAATCTACGATTTAAAATAAATACTTCGACATCTGAAAGTAATAACAAACCCGATTCTCATCTGATTATGTAAAAAAGAAAAATTTAACATCAAGTTAACAGACACTTAAAAACAAATATTACCATTTTGATCAACCCCAATGCAACGTAATGGCGAATTTCCAACTAGCACGTCAAAATCCTCGTCAACTACAGAGTCGCCAAGAGGTGTGGTGATCAAGCTAGCTTCATCAAGAACCTCGTCATCTTCACCTCTGTTAGTTACCATTACCACGGTTTCTTCGTCATCTCCCGTATTCATCATCTGGTCGTCGTCGCCACCCCCATTTGATTCAAAGCTTCTGTATTTTTAAAAACCCCTTGTTAAATGAGAAAGCAAATGACGATATTGAGTTTAAATGAGATGCATATATTGAATGAATTAATTAAATGATTAAATGAGATATTAATCAAGTGATGTGACTATAATGGTCTTGATTAAATTTCTGATGTGATATGGTTAGATATAAAATGTCCATAATACCCTCATAAAATCAAAAAAGAATCTATGATGTGTATGAATCTGATTGGCTCAAATGGGTTAATAGGTTACCACAGAAATGGTGGGTTCTTATTTGAACCAAATCCTATATATATATATATATATATATATATATATATATATATATGAGAAGGATCAATTGGTAATCCACTCTAATTGAGAGAACTCTATAACCCAAATTAATTGGTTGTTTAATATAATGAATTTGAAATGAGTGAACATATTAGTTTTGAGAAAAATGAGTGATTGAGATTTGTTTAAGGGTATTTTGGAGATTTGCTTGGTTTACTAGATTTCATTTTAAAACCAAAAGTTTACCCTCCAATTTTTTAAACCTTCATTACTTTTATATACATTATTATTTTTTTAAAATCATTTTTATCTTTAATTCAAGTATAGTTTTGTCAAACTTTTTTAAAGTTTTTGTACACTGATGTAACGAGCTGAACTTTTCATAGTGTTCGTAATTACATTGGTGTAACGAGCTAAATGTTTTCAAAGTGTTCGTAATTACACTGATCCAACGAGCTGAATTTTTTCAAAGGGTTCATAATTACACTGACAAGCAGTAAATTATTATTTTTTATCAAAAGTTTTTGTTATTTTTTCAAAAAACTTTTTTATCTTTAGCACAAGTATAGTCTTGTGAAATTTTTTCAAAGTATTCGTAATTACACAGATTTAACGAACTGAATTTTTCCAAGTGTTCACAATTACACTGATGTAACGAGCTGAATTTTTTCAAAGTGTTTATAATTACACTAATGTAAAGAGCTGTAACTTATTATTTTTTTAGGTTACAATTTTATTATTTTATATCTTATTTGATATAATTTAATTTAATGAACTAATTTTTATAATAAAAAATAAGTTTGATATATATATATATATATAAAAGATGAGGGGAAAATAACTATGATGGCAAATTTTTGAAAAATGATAGAAAATTATTTTACTTATGTTTTTTTACGTTAGTGTAACTACGAACGTTCGAAAAAAATTTGGCATGACTATAATAGAATTAACGAGAAAAATATGACGATTTTAATGGTGTAATTTTTATAAGAAATAACATAGCATAAAAAGTTATAAGTGTATAAAAATCCAGTGGGAACTTTAATTTAAAAATAAGAAAATAAATGTTTTTTAAGAGTGTGACACTTGTCACTCTCTTATTAAATCTAATTGTTGTAATTATAATAAAAGACTAAAATAGAGTTCTCTCAATTAATGTGGGTTCTTATTTGATCCGTTCCTTATATATATATATATATATATATATATATATATATGATTAGGTTCAAGTAAAAAGGGTGAGATTGGTGAAAAGGATTATGGAATTGACAAATAGCATTTCTCTAAATTTATAAAAAGGACATTTTGGTCAGTTTTTTTAATGTTTCAAGTCATTGTGTTTAATGCTTCATGTCATTGTGTTTAATGTTTTTATTATTGTGTTTTGTTTTTTATATCTTGTGTTATTTTGTCAATGTTTTTATGCATTGAATAAATTGTTCTTATTTATTTTTTATGTTTTATTTATTAAAAGTATATAATTGTGTTATTTCACCATTATGTTTTTAAAACTCATAATTTTAAAAAACATAAATTGTTTTAATTTTTTGTAAAATACATTTTCTTCATTGTATTTTATGTTTAGATCATTGTTTAACATATTCATCATTGTGTTTTATATACAAAACATTGTGTAATATATTCATCATTGTGTCTTACGTTCAGGTCATTGTGTAATATATTCATCATTGTATTTTATCTTCAAAACATTGTGTAATATATGCATCATTGTGTCTTACGTTCAGATCATTGTGTAATAGTCATTATTATGTTTTACGTTAAGGTCATTGTGTAATATACGCATCATTGTGTTTTACGTTCAGGTCATTTTGTAATATACCCATAGTTATGTTTTACGTTCAGGTCATTGTGTAATATACTCATAGTTGTGTATTACGTTTAAGTGGTTGCGTAATATACTCATTATTGTGTTTTACGTTAAGGTCATTGTTTCGCCAATATTATATTTATAGCTCTCATCATTTTATAAAAAAATAGTTAGACACAACATCGAACAAAAAGAAACAATCACAAACAAAAAGACACAATAATAAACAAAAAGACACAATAACTGTCACACCCCGAGCCGGCGGGGTTGGATCAGATTCCCCGTCGGGCGGAAGGTTCCCGGGGCGCGATATCGTGAGTGATAATCGGAATGATCAGATTGTTACATTGCACATGATATATAAATGAGAAACTTGCTAAAATAAAATAGAATTACAAAGTTAAATTACATTAGTTAAGTTTATAATTTAACCATGTAAATCTATTATCACATCATAAATCTTCTATCTTGTATATGCACAACATATACCAAATAAACTGTATAATGATGCTTCAAAATATGCAGGTCCAAAAAGCTAGGTCTTCTATCAGATAACCTAGTCCAAAGAAATAACTCTTTAGTTGACCTGTTCGTCACCTGAGAAGTAATGCAAAAATAAAGTCAACACATGGTTGGTGAGTTCATATAGTTTTATAAAAATGAATTTAAATGACCTTAATGACCACCTTAACCTCACCATTAACCACCAATATCATCCAATTCAGTATGCTTATATATAGGGCATATGTAGGGGACAAGCCTCAGCCACCGTCCCACCACATACTAAACCACATGACATATTGTTCCTGGTGATAATTAAGCATTTCATCCCATAACTTTGATTCATTAGCATTTGACTCATGATTACCCTGAAAATGTTTACCATGATCCCCGAAATGACAATCTTAACCTGTAACGACCCATTTTGGTGAAATATCATAAAGAAAACATAATTGGTGTATGATTGTCAGATTGTGTTTATTTAATTAATGGGTGTTTTGTATGATTTAATTTTCTTAAATATATTGGTGGGTGTTTCAAATTAAAATTTTGATTTCTTGAAATTATAGTGGGTGTTTACTAACTTAACTTAGTTAGTTATAACTAGTTTCATTTAACTAGTAATTGAGGGGCTAGAATTGACAATAGGTGAAACTTGACTTAAAAGAGGGGTTTAATGTTGACTTGGTCAACATTTCACATTTTATGTGAGTGTGTGTGGCTGGAGACGTGAAAGAGAAGGGAGGGAGACAAGGAGAAAGCTCAAAATTCTGGAAATCCTTCAAATTGGTGCATGATTCATAGCTTGATCTTGAATGCAACTGAAGATTTGAGTTCTCCTTGCATCAAGCTACATCTAGGTATGAAATTTTGGGGGTTTTGATGGGATTTTTGTGGGTCTCCATTGGGGGTGTGGGTTTGATGGGTAAAACTCTCAAATTTGATGTTTTGAGTGTGTCAAATGTTGTTAATGATGTTGATAATCAAGTAGGAACAACTTTTGATTGTTTCTCCTTCATAATTGATATGTTATGATGATGGGGGATTGGGGGTTTCATGGAGTTTATGAATATGGTGTTTAAAGTTAGTGTTTAAGGGTGGGGATTTGATGATTATCACTATATTGTTGTAGTTTGTGGTGAAAATGTTGAGATTGATCATTTTTAAACAAAATAATGGATGTTACATAGATGTGTTAATGATGAATGATCATTAGGAGAAGAACTTGTGCATACGTGGTGTTTGATGAAATGCCAAGTAGGGTAATTAACTTAAAAATTGGTTTAAAACCTATGTTGATATGAAATAGGTGGGTGTATAAACTCAACAAAGGTGAATTGTTATGGTGAAGGGTAGATTGGAAGTAATTAAGTTAAAATGGTGACATTGGGGTGAATGGGTGTATTTTGACTAATTGTGGTCAAACTTTATATTAAACCTATTAGTTGTGATAATAGGAATTGATAGTGAAGGTGTAAGTGGCACCAAACGACCCGGGAAGGAAGTTGTTATAGAGGATAGCGCGTTGGAACAAGGTAAGTCACCCAAATGTTTTACTTGTTATGTGTAATGGTGTTATGCATGCATGAATGTTATAGTGAAAGATTTGACTTTTGGGTGAGTTGGTGATTATGATCTTGTTGTTAGACAATAATGAGAAATAGGTGATATATGTTGCTTGATTATTGTTGATATGGTGTTCTAATGCTAGTCTATGATTGACTTAGTGTTTATTTGTATATGTGGTGGTTGTATGCACATAGTTCACAAGGTGTGTGAACTTATACTTGAAATTGACTTAATCTTGGTGTTTTGAATCACAAGTGGTGTGATCATGACATTGGATTATTCACATGGTGTGCAAATATCCTTTGTTGGGTGTAGTCAAGTTAGTAAAACACAAGTGGTGTGGTTTACTTAACTTGAGAAATCTTGTGGAATAAGATTTCAAAGGAGTTTTGGGTGCAAACGACCCATTAGTAAATCGTTTGATATTATGACCAAGATGGTCATAAATTGGTGAATTGTGGTGTTCAATATGATTATATGGTGTTATATAATGTTTATGGGGGTATTGGAATGGTCGGAATCGAGTGGAATGGGTCGAGATGGCGTAAAACAGAAAAATTGGTCGTGCAGGTGGTGCTGGCGTATCATAAGCCAGTGGATACGCCAACCTCACAAAATTTCTGTGATACGCCCCAGATACGCCAAACTGATACGCCAAGGGTTGAATTTGATCAAAATTGACTATTTTGGTCATGTAAGCTCGTGTGGGCGGGCATGGTGATCTTACTTAGTTCTAATGAACTAATGGTGACTTAATTATGGTGTTTTCAGGTGAATGAAAGGGTTGAACGCAGTCGTGATCGGATTGCCTTGCAAGGATTCGGATCAAACATGTTTTGGGTTTATTCTTTGTTGGTTTAAAACAAAGGTTTTTGGTGATAACTCAAATGCAATTTTTGTTATTGAATGTTTAAATAACATCAAATATTTTGTAAAGTCGTATGTAAATGGGATGTTAAGGTGTTAATTACATTTGTTGGTTTGAAAAATCTGGGACCTATTTTGATTTGTCGTTTAAAAACACGTGTCATGTGTTGGTGGGTTTTGGGGCTTACATAACCTCATCAGCGACCACCTATGCTATCCAATCAAGTATGCTTATATATAGGGCATATGTAGGGGACAAGCCCCAGCCACCGTCCCACCACATACCGGACTGCTTAGCATATTGTCGTTAATGATAATTAAGCGTTTCACTCAATTCACCTTCAATTTAGATTCTGATTTCCACAAATAGATTTACCTTTGATTTCTTGAGTTCACCATGTATTAATGATTCTCCAAAAGCACTTGTAGAAATATGATATTAAATGTTTAATTAAATAAATAAATAAGCATTTAAATACAACAAAGACTTGATGATTGGGCCTTATTTGACTCAATCAATTAGACTTAGTTGTTGGTGGTTGTCCAAGTTGTACCCTCTCACACATGACCCATATCAGGCAGGACTCACTAGGAGCCTACCTGAGCGTGCCGGGATTTTAATGATGCCCATATCAGCTTGACCCAATGGTCTACTATACATGCCGGGACTTTACGGATATCCTTTGATTCTTGATCTCTTTGATCCTCTTGATTTTTGATTTCATTTGATAGTTCACGTTATTGCTCATATAACTTGACTACAAGAGTCTACTATTTATGCCGGGACTTTATGTGTGTTACACGTGGTCTTGATTTCTATACAACTGACATCCACCTTATCTCAAGTATTAATGATTTCATTAGATCTTAATGATTTCATTATTTCAATGATTCACACACATTTATGATTTCTGATTCCTTAAGTCTCTTGATTTGATCTTTAGAATTCCTATGATTTCACAATGATAATTGATTCTTAGTTAGGATCCTTTGTTTTCAGGTCACACACTGAATTAGGATTCTTTGAACATGATCTTTAGCTTTAGTTCCTTTGATTTCACTTTGAATTTAGGTTCTTGAATTTGAGCTTGATGGACTAAAGGTTTGTTTAGAGTTTAGAATTAAAGTATTACTCATAAAAGTAATTTAATTAACTTGATAATTTGATCTGCATAGTAATTTCCTAGACAGGATTCTAGGAGTATCAACAAACATAAAGATATAACATATAATGAATAAAAGCATTTAAGTAAACAATTTAAATAAAACAGTTTACGCATGCTTCTCAGCCCCGCGTTTTAAAACAAAAAGGTTTAGAAAAGGGGCAATGAACTCACCTGTGTTGCTATGTAACTGATCTATCACAAAATGCGCGCTCGTTGTTGTTGCCTAGGTTTCTTCAGTTCCTGAGTTGTTTTAAAAGAGTTCGAATACAATAAGTTTACGCATTAATCGTCGTATCTAAGGTCTTGGTGTGCAACTAAGTGTCCTAGGTTACTAAAGTGCTTCTATGATTTAATCTAACTAATCCAACTTAATTATCCATTTGTTACCCATATCCCAACATTTAATCATAACAAGTTCGTAATAAAAACTTATAACTTAATTTAAGAAATTATGATCAACAAGTTAGGATTTGGTTAATCTCATTCAATTAACCTTAAACCTGTTACTAGATCTTTGTTTCCGATAGTTCTGTATTCGTCCATGTGTATAACCTAGCTTAGGGTGTTCAATTGAACAATCCCATTTAGTTATACAATCATATGAAATTTTCTAAGTGTCAGATGCAAATGTTGAAATTAACAATAACACCTTAAACTCTAGCATCCACTAATACATGTTCCTTAGTTCGTTCCAAACTTTGAGTGCTCATATATTCATTTCCTTGTTCTTATACTTAAGTTCAACAGCCCTAGGTACTAAATTTTCTTGATTAGCTAACACTTTAGGTTGTAACACCATTTAGGCAGCGAACCTATTGACATTTGAGCATAGGTTCGGCGAACCTTTAGGGTTCGGCGAACCTCTTGGGTTATGCGAACCTCTTGGGTTAGGCGAACCTTTAGGGTTAGCTCAACAAAGGTTCGTTGGTCAAAGGTTCGTCCTACCCAGGTTTGTGGCTATCAGGTTCGTTCCTCCTAGGTTCGTGTGCCATAGGTTCGTTGCTATCCGGTTCGCTAGAGGGTTTGGCCAAAGGTTCGCAGGAGACAAGGTTCATCACCTTAAAAGGTTCGGCCATAGAGGCGACAGGTTCGGCACACAAGCTATTTTACGAGATAGCACACAAGCTATTTTACGATGTTACCACACAGGACTTTAAAATGTCATCACACAGACAATTGATACGTTCTCACTTAAATATGTTCTCGTACGTGTTCTTAGATATGTTCTCACACTGATACGTTATGATATTCACAGATACATAAACAATAGCCAACACCATGAATTTCAAACGAATATTACTAAACAACCCTTTGATTACCACTAGATCAACTTTGATACAATCAAAAAGTTTTGTACAAAATTTGCCAACACTCCGAACATCAAAACCAACTAAAGGGGAATATGTTTCACAATCAAAAATTTCCATATGCATCACGTACTAACAACCTATCCGTCTATACAAATAACAACCAAAATGAACATCCCTAATCGTACCTACCGTATAAAGAACGGTAAGCAGGAAATCACTATAGCTATAGCAGCCATCACTATAGCTATCATCATCAGCCGAGCCTCCAAACCCATGGTACTCACTAACTGCCTCAAATACACCCATCTCTCACTCCACAATGCTACCTCCTGCCAAAAGGTAACTACCAGCGCCTGTCTCCAGGTTCTCCGAAGTCGCTCCTCTACCGTCGCTCTCCAAGCCTGAGCAGCAGCACCTGAGACATTCACCTGCTCCATAAGAGTCGGGTGAGAAGTGAGGATCTCCAGTACAGTATTGCGAGTATCCTCATAAAGAGTATGGTGCTGATGAACATCCTGTCTCAGGGCCTGTAAATCCTGGGAGATCTGCTGTACCTGCGCCCGCAACTCGGCTTGGTGGGAGGATTCTCCCACCTCATGAAAAGTCTGTGGCTCCTCCCGTGGAGCCATATGGTGTCGCGGAGGAAGTCCGGTGGTCTTGCGGGCTTGACCCCGCATACGCCACAACCCGTCCCAAGCGGGTACTCTAGGAGGTGAAATACTCTGCCTCCTATCAGCAACTGAATCAGCCGGAGGTGAGTGAGGAGGACTAGGTATAATAGGATGTGCTGGTGGTGATGGTGGCACCGGTACTGGCTCAGGTAGTAGTGGTATGGGAGGCACTGTAGATGTATGTGATGCTAATGACACAACCTTCGAAGGATCTGAGTTAGACCCGGAACTAGAGCTGGGGGTATCGTCCAACATAACATATGGGAACCTCTGATATATATATCTCTCTCCTTGGTCTGCCATCGCTGTATAAACAAAATTCTCAGATCAGTACCATGAAATAAATATTGAATAATAATATTCAACATACACATGATATAAGACGTCCTCTTCTCTCACACACTATTAGTTCCTTTAATTAATAATGTTCTGCTTGTATTAAATCAAATTAAAATGCACACGTGTTACGAATTTCAGTTATGCTGGCCACTCATAACTGAAATCCGTACCACCTGATTATCTTAACTCAATTCAAAACAAGTTTTGTACGTTAGACATGTTCGGTGCTCTCTGTGTCACTATACGAGCCTATGGTTACAGTCTAGGTCTCTAAGTCCACCTAAATTCTGTAACCTGTGGCTCTGATACCACCCTGTCACACCCCCACCTCTCGTCACTTGAGATGATGTCATAAGTCTCATTCTATTGGTTGCGGAAGCATAGTGGTGATGTCTCAGAGATGAGGTGTGACTTACTTGAACCGATATCACAGCACACAGATTCACTTAAAATAAATATAATACAGAGGTTTCGTCATTACAGTAATATAACAACTTAGTTTATTATACAATCTAAATTCCTTAATTACATAAGTGTGACGTGCATCCTCACCGTGTAGTCACCGTTGACCTGCAAAAATTTTAAGTTTGAAACGTCAGCACAAAGCTGGTGAGTTCGACAGTTCAGTTAGAACAATATGATATGATAAGTAATGTTCACAAAAGTTCAGTTCTGGATAACCATGGGACCCGTATCTAGTTCCTTTCGGACAGTTTTACGTTTACGAAGATACTACCCGTCGGTAAATATCTTAATGCCTCATAATCTTAAAGTCTATCACTAACATTAAGAAAGCGTTTCGTAACCAGGTATCAAACATTCACACCAGGGGAGATGCAATCCTCCCAGCGAATGGGTTGTCAGCCAATAGTACTATCAATGATTCCTGTTCGGCCCCACAGGGGTTCACTAGATACAGTTCACGAGATGAGGACTTTTGATACTGTGATAGAGTTACTAACGGCAAAATCCCATGAAATCACACAAAAAGTCACATGAAATCACACAGATATCAGTGATGCATATCATAAGTTCAGAAAATGAGTTACAGAGTTACCCCGATGTTTATAAAACATTAAAAAGAAAAGGGGTTGTACGAAACTCACTTGATGTCTCACTGCGGTAGGAACACTCGCAACAGGTGCTAACAGTGTAATTCTGCATTAGTTTATGTTTAATAAATTATTTATGTACCAACTTACTGATTAAATCGTTTTGAACGTCCAATGTCCAAGACATTGCCTTAACAGTCATCAAACCGATGTTTAGTGTTTAACTACTTATTTTAATGTAATATCATACAATGTATGATAATGTAGGAACCTTTACTGATTCAGGTTCCCAATACTTGGTTGATGACCCACTTGATTAATCAGTATAATCTCAGATTAACCAAGTAGTTAATGTTGTTGATTATAATGCTAAAGCAGTTCCTAGACAGTTTAATGACTTAGGAATGATTAATCCTTGTTATTGATTACCCAAACATCATGGAATATCACAATGTAGTATTAGCATAGGTTTAATAACCATGTTTAACATACTAATATGACTGTTGTCAGAAACATCAGATAATCGTTCCAATGAGTAGGTTAATGACTGTGATTAGTTTAAAACACCTGGTTTTCACGTTGCATGTCAAAGATTAATCAAACTAATCATCTACATTGTCATAATCAAATGGTTTAAACCATTATAACCATTGTTATGATTCCATGCAAACCGGGCATTACAACGGCTCAAAACAAGGATTTACCCGTTAACAGTCCGAGTTTGTAATTTATAATCAATCCTAGCCATCATCTAGGCAATAATCAACAACCCTAACTATATCATTACGTTCAAAATCAAGATTTAATCAATAAAAATCAAACCAGAAGGTTTAAAATGAACCATTACCTATTCTGACGGATTTCCGCGGATGAAATGATGATCAGAACTCGTTTTAACACTTCTTGATGCGATCTAAACGTCGTGAGGCCTTCAAATATGAAGAAATGATGAATTGGATGAAGATTTTCGTGGGTGGTGGTGCTGCCGTCGATGAAGGATAAAAATGAGGATAAGAATGAAAATCTTGATTTTTAAGCAAGTTGCTCGACCAGACCCTCCCAGGCGCATCGCCTGGCCACCCGCAGCCACCCGGGGCGTACCGCGCGACCTTTACTCGGCTTCCAGAAACTTTTAACCCCCGCGCGCATCGCCTGAAATTCTTTCTTGGCCCGGGGCGTACCGCCCCGGGGTATTTTCACCGTTTTTCGACAAAAACTTCGTTTCGCGATTCTGAGCGATCCGTAACTCCGTTTTGCACACGGTTTTCGCCCACATTCATCGTTTTTCGCATACTATCATTCCATATTACTTTCGATTGTTAACTCCACGTGGAATTTAAACACGATCAAATGTGCTCACTCTGTTGCTGACGTAACTCTCCGAAGGCAATTGTCACAATCTCCTCCTGTTAGAGAAATTTCGTCCCGAAATTTAGTAAAGACTTACTTGATAACAATTGATCATGAGAATAGGTGTGGGTATTTCTGTTTCATCTGATCTTCGCGTTCCCACGTATATTCTGGTCCACGTTGTGAGTTCCATCGAATTTTGACAATAGGTATGCGACTGCGTTTTAGTACCTTCACCTCTCGATCCATCACTTCAAATGGGTCTTCCCTGAATTGAAGTTTCTCATTAATTTGGATTTCTTTCAGAGGTACAATCAGTGATTCATCAGCTAGACATTTCTTCAAATTTGATACATGGAAGACATCATGAACGTTACGGAGTTCAGGATGTAATTCAAGTCTGTACGCCACTGATCCGATTCGTTCAAGAATTTTGAATGGTCCTACAAATCTTGGTGAAAGTTTACCTCTCTTTCCAAATATGAAGATACCCTTCCATGGTGAAACCTTCAACATTACTAGATCACCAATTTGAAATTCCAAGGGTCTACGACGATTATCAGCATAACTCTTTTGTTGATCGCGAGCAGCTTTAATACGTTCTTGAATGAGTGCGACCTTATCAGTTGTTTCTTGAATGAGTTCTGGGCCTATGATTCGATTTTCACCTACCTCTGACCAACAGACAGGTGATCTACACTTGCGTCCATAGAGTGCTTCAAATGGAGCGCATTTAATACTGGTATGATAGCTGTTGTTATATGAGAATTCAACAAGTGGAAGATGAACATCCCAGCTACCACCAAAATCAATCATACAGCTTCTCAGCATGTCTTCCAGAGTTTGATTAGTTCGTTCGGTTTGCCCGTTAGTTTGTGGATGATAAGCTGTGCTCATATTGATTTGTGTGCCCAGAGCATTCTGAAGAGTTTGCCAAAATCGTGATGTAAATCGACTATCTCTGTCGGAAATGATAGAGATTGGTACTCCATGTCGAGATACAATCTCATTAACATAGAGTTTAGCAAGTCGATCCATAGAGTAATCTTCTCGGATGGGAATGAAATGCGCAGTTTTTGTAAGGCGATCAACGATAACCCATATAGAGTCATGATTACGCGATGTTCTGGGTAGTTTAGTGATAAAATCCATAGAGATCTGATCCCATTTCCACATGGGAATCTCCGGTTGTTGCAATAACCCAGAAGGACGTTGATGTTCAGCCTTAACCTTTAAACAAGTTAAGCATCGACCCACGTATTCTGCTATGTGTTTCTTCATTCCAGGCCACCAGTAAAAGTCTTTAAGATCTTTATACATTTTGTCAGCACCTGGATGAATAGAATACCTGGATTTGTGCGCCTCATCCAAGATGATTGTTCTTGAGTTACCGAATAAAGGAACCCAAATTCGGTTCAAATTGTCTAATCCCCTTAGTCCCTCAGCAGAATAGTTCATTGCTTGTAAAGCTTGTGGCTGAGCCTCTTTAATCTGAGGAATTAGACTAGTTTTAATGGTCATTCCTAGCGCTTTCACTCGTAAAGGTTTGACTCGTTCCTTGCGACTTAAGGCATCGGCTACGACATTCGCTTTACCCGGATGATAACGAATTTCACAGTCATAGTCGTTTAAAAGTTCTACCCACCGCCTTTGTCGCATGTTCAGCATTTTCTGATCTAGAATATGTTGAAGACTTTTGCGATCCGTGTATATAATACATTTGGTTCCATACAAATAGTGTCTCCAAATCTTGAGTGCAAACACCACTGCACCAAGTTCTAGATCATGAGTAGTATAGTTCTTCTCGTGTACCTTTAATTGTCGAGAAGCGTAGGCAATCACTTTATCATTCTGCATTAACACACACCCAAGACCTTGACGAGAAGCATCACAGTACACTGTGAAGTTATCGATACCTTCCGGTAATGCCAAGATAGGTGCATTGCAGAGTTTGTGTTTCAACAGTTGGAACGCCTCCTCCTGTTGAGAACCCCATATAAACGGTTGATTTTTCTGTGTCAATGTAGTTAGTGGCAGGGCTATCTTTGAGAAGTTCTTGATGAATCGGCGATAATAACCTGCCAGCCCTAAGAATTGACGTATTTCAGTTGGGGTTCGCGGTGTTTCCCATTGTTCTACAGCTTTAATCTTACTGGGATCCACCTGAATGCCATTTTGATTCACTACATGCCCGAGAAATTGCACTTCTCGTAACCAGAACTCACACTTGGAGAACTTGGCATATAATTTTTCGCGTGCCAAAAGTTCTAAGATCAGTTTCAAGTGTTGGGCATATTCTCGTTGGCTTCGAGAGTAAATGAGAATGTCATCAATAAATACAATCACAAACTTATCCAAGTAAGGCCTACATACCCGATTCATCAAATCCATGAAAATTGCAGGTGCATTTGTTAATCCAAACGGCATTACTAGAAATTCATAATGCCCGTACCGAGTTCGGAATGCAGTTTTAGGAACATCATCTTCGTACACTCGTAATTGATGATATCCGGATCTTAAATCAATTTTTGAGAAGTAGGTAGCGCCTTGAAGTTGATCAAATAGATCATCTATACGTGGTAATGGATAACGGTTTTTGATTGTTAATTTATTGAGCTCCCGATAGTCAATACACATCCTGAATGACCCATCCTTCTTTTTCACAAAAAGGACTGGTTCTCCCCAGGGTGAGAAACTAGGTCTAATAAAACCCTTGTCTAACAGTTCTTGCAGTTGACCTGAAAGCTCTTGCATTTCTGAGGGTGCTAAACTATAAGGAGCTTTAGCTACAGGTGCTGCACCTGGAATCAAGTCAATACGAAATTCAACTTGTCTCACTGGGGGTAATCCTGATATATCCTCAGGAAAAACTTCAGGAAAGTCTTTGACTACTGGAATATCTTCGATACGTTTTTGTAAAGAACCGTTATCGATCACATGTGCTAGAAAAGCCGGACACCCTTTCCGTAAACATTTCTGAGTTTGCATACAATAAATGATACTAAGTTTTCTACCAGCTTGCTCCCCTTGAACTATCAGTGTATTACCCTCAGGTAATGGAATACGGATCACCTTAGTTTGACATACTACTTCCGCTTGTGTCACACCCCCAATTTGCACTAACGGAATCATACCGTTTGGGACGTGACAAACCAGGATCTCAGACCATTATACATAACGAAGACCTCTATATGATTTTCAAAACATACTTTGGTCTAAACTGTAATATCAAAGTTCTACGTTGCGGAAGCGTTTTTAAAACATAAACAACCATAACGGTTTGAAAACTATAAATTACAATGCAAAGTTTCAAATGTTCAAATCCAAATAACAGAAATGTAAAAACATGCATGCGACTCGATCTCCTAGTCCATGCTTGCTTGCTTGTGTACCTTAGCGTCCTGAGAAAACATGTAAATCAAGTCAACACAAAGGTTGGTGCATTACACAGGTTTAAGCATTCACAAATGTTTGAAACAACAATTTGAACAAAATGTTTGCTGATAACATAATCACACATGCATAGTCATGATAGCTAGTCATTTATACTATTTACATAAGTGGTCGACACCGAAACTGACTGTTGCATGCTAACGCATGTTTTGCCTTGCCACTATTGTCTAGCACAAACAATAGTAATGTGAATTGGCTAGTCAAACACTTGCGTAGATCCCATCTACCAAGTGAGGTTTGTCAAAACTAATAGATCTATTTCCAACTACCACGCTTTGCACTACGGCAAACTAAACGGTTCGAAATGTAAGAACTTGTAATGCTATGTTTGCACTCAATGTAAACAGCTAACTCATGCAAGTGATATGTATCTAAAAGTGTTTTTTGCACATGTTTTCTCCCCCAAAACAGTTAAAATAAGAAAGGGGCCGTGTACGTACCTTTGAATGTATCAGAATGATCAAACACGTGAACTCGCGTAGAAAATTCTCTTACGAAAAACCTCTTACGAAAAACCTGTGTTTTAACAATAACCTAGTGTTATTCGGAATGTTGTTTTGTGCTTGAAATCACATACGTGTCAACACACGTATGTTAGAGTGTTAGAAATGTGCATACGTATGTATGCGTAACTTTGAAATCGTTCAATAAAATCATACAATCGCTTATGATTTTATAAGCGTAATTATACGCGATTTCGTTTTCGGATTAAAATGTGAATTTTTTATCTTATTTAATTCGGGATCTCGTTACGGTTCCAACGCAACTCGCACGGATTAAAACGGAGTTAGAACGAAGATTTTATGATTAACACATCAAAAATGGTTTCCAATATCAAAAACAGCAGCCCTCGGGTTCGAACTCGGGACCTCCATCTTCAAACACAACCACTCAACCAATCCAGCCCTCTCAACATTTGCAATAGAGCATCAAAATTAAATCTTTTAACCTTTGATTACCCAGTTCCCGTATGTAGTATTAATCGAACCATATGGTTCCAATTGGGCCTCGATTTGAATCCGATCGGACTTGTAAACATAGGGCTTCGGTTCAGAGCACCCAAACAAGTTCTAATATGGTTCTAATTTGAAATATTACAGCACCATAGGTCAATTAATCTAATGTATATATGTTCGAACCCTAGTTTCAAACCCAAAAATCTATTTGATTAAATTCCGATTTGTTAGAACTCGAATTCATAGGGTTTTTCTTCTCTGGATCAAACCGAGACTACATGTGTAGTTTAATCAGATTATTGAATTCAATTAAGTCGAAATCCCTAATTCGTTCTATCTTACAAACCCTAGAACTTGAAATCATTCAATTCAGTGTTAAAACTCAAAATTGATTTAGGACTATCCTTAATCGAAATCCTCTGAAGTTACAGGTAACATATAATTTAATCTTTAACCTAGTTTGCAACAAAATCCCCAATTCGTTTTTGTCAAGACCCTAGATTCCAAAAATCACGAAATTCGTTATTGATTCATAGGATCAACATAGGGTTATTCTTAATCGGGGTTTTCTAAAACTTCCAGTACCATTTAATTTTATTTTCATACCCATTTAGATCAAAATCCCCAAAATCGTTTTCTTCAAAAACCCTAGAAATCGAAATCAATAGATTTATGTTTGTTTCATGAAATTGGCATGCGAGTTAGTTTAGTCGAATGTTTCAGAAACTAATTATGTTGTTTGATTTAACTTTTAAACCCATTTCGACCCAATCCCCGAAAACCGTTTTCGTGATGAACCCTAGGTATTAAATTCATATAATTCGATGATGTCAGTCAAAATTGACTTAGGTTTAACCTTAGTCGGCCCTTTTAGGTGTTGTAGGATCGATTACTTACCTGATTTGATATTGAATTGGTGATGTTCAACTTAAAGCTTCAATTTCGGCCACCTCTAAGTCGATGCTTCTCTTCGCTGGTTCTAGCTTCGAATTGATGATTGTAAACACCTCTAAAGATGCCGAATGGTGTATGCTAGAGTTTAATTGGATGAATTATGATCGGCCTATGAGAATTTGATACCCATTTCGAACGGTTACAACCTTTGGGTTTCATTTTAAACTTAAATGGCTGATTAATGACTCAATAACGTATTTTAGATGTTAATCATCCATAAAGTAATGATTATAACTGGTTTAATTCGAGTATAACTACCTATGGATGTGAAATTTGAATTCAATTTGATGTTCTAGCCGAAATTTTGACTAATGAAAGTCAAAATTGACACTTATAATCATTTACAAGTTTGATTTTTATAAATTAACCACTTTAAAACTGATTTTGTTTGATTTTAACCCTTCAGGTTTGATTTTGTTCGATTCTGAACACTTTCTGTTAATTTCTGGTTAACGGGGTTAACCCGAAATTTCCGGATTGTCACAGCTTGGTTATCAGAAAGCCAATCCATGCCAACAACGACATCAAAACTCCCAAGCTCAATAGGAAGTAAATCGATATTGAAAAGATGATCATTCAGATTCAAGGAACATCCTTGAATAACACTGTTAGTTTTAATCAACTTGCCATTAGCAAGTTCAATAACGTAAGGAGTTTCTAGCTCTACCGCAGGCAATGAAAATAATAATGCAAATTCAGGAGAGATAAACTCTTATCTGCCCCTGTATCAAAGAGTACTGATGCATAAAGTTCATTGAGTAGAAACGTACCAGTGACAATATTAGCATCGTGTCTCGCCTCGGTAGCACCAATCTGGAAAGCTCTCCCTCTAGCTTCATTCCCCGGATTGGTGTTATTATTGTTTGGGCAGTTTCTAATCAAGTGATCAGGACTCCCGCACTTGTAACATGATCGGTTAATTTGAGTGGTTGATCGTGGTGCCTGATTTGGTTGGCGAGGAGGAAAATTACAGTATCTGGTATAGTGTCCAACCTTATTACAGTTGGCGCAAACAGGACACGGTCCTATATGATGATATGGACACTTGTTACATTTGGGCGCCTGCCCCGTATAAGTTTTCCTCTCAGGATTAGTAGCACCATAGTTCTTCACAGTTGGCCTACTCTGGTTGATTTCAGCCGGAGCTTTTGCCTTAGCTTTGCCAAACCACTTTCGTTTAATACCTTTGGAACCACTGGAGGTACCAACGTCACTACGGCCCACGGCCGTCTGAGTTTTTGTTGCCAACATACCACTCCTTACCGCCTCATCGGTAAGCTTTGTGGTCAAAAGAATTGCACGTTTGAGGGTTGTGGGTTCTGCTGCAGTTACCATTCCCCGAATCTGGGGAACTAAACCCTTAATATACTTCTCGATTAGTGCTGCTTCAGTAGGAAACATATCGGAAAGTAAACAGGTGAGTTCGTGGAAACGATGGGTATACGCCAAGCAATCAGCCCCGCTCATTGAATGATTCCAGAATTTCTCCTGGAGCTTTTGAATCTCAGTGAGTGGGCAGTACTCTGATCTAATCAAAGTTTTAAATTCGTTCCTGCCCATCGAGTCGACTGTAGCTGAGCCCAATGTTTTTGCCTGGGTATTCCACCAGGTCAAAGCTGATTCTTTAAAAGAACAGGCATCATAAGACACCTTATGCTCCTCCAAACACTGACTGATTTTAAGCTTCGTTTCCATTTCCTCGATCCACCTTAACAATCCAGCCGCTCCTTCCTTACCAGTAAAAGTAGGAGGGTTACAGGAAGCAAAATACTTATAAGTACACCCCTGTCGTGGTGGATCAGGAGCAGTTGTAGTTGTACCGGCAGTCCTATTAGTTTCCGCATTGCCACCAGTAGCATTATGTTCAGTGTGGTTGTGGTCCCCACCAGAACCCGAGGTGACATGAGGTTGATGTGGTATCAAAACACCACAAGCAGATAGCTGTTCTCGCACAATCCGTGCTATCATTGCTTCGTTTGATTCGGATCCACTTGCACCAGCAGGTGGAACAGTGTTTACTCCCGGGTTCGCGGGTGGAACAGTACTGGTTTCCAGATTAACCTGTGGATCTGGATTTGATTCAGTATTTACTTGTGGAACTTGATTCGGCTCAGGATTAGTAATGTTCCTGATAGATCTCTTAGTCGGTCGACCTCGTTTGGGAGCCATTATTCTGCTCACAAGCAGATAAACTCAGGTCACTCAAGAACATTAAATACATAACCCATTTGATCACATAAATTCAATCATATTCAGTTATACTGAAACTTTATGAAGTTGAAAATGTGATTATAAGAGGATACGGTATAACTACATCGATATTACCCAAACATGTTCTCAGTACACCAAAATCACATCATTGTTCGTAGTTATACACAGTCCTGTTAACTCAAAACATGTTATAGTATCACACAACATACAATATTGTGGCACTAACATAGATGTATTATTGTTCACAGTAAATACCACATTACTGATTTTTCAATCTATTATAACATGAATTTTTGAGATATTAACATCTAGGACTTTCATACGAGTTATACAAACCGTATATGTAGTACCCCTCGAGGTAGTTTACATGAACATACCATACAAGGTATTTTACGAGAGTATACCACTCCAGGTATTTTACGAGAGTATACCACACCAGGTATTTTACGAAAGTATACCACACTGGTATTTTACGAAAGTATACCACTCCAGGTATTTTACGAGAGTATACCACACAGGTATTTTACGAAAGGATACCACTCCAGGTATTTTACGAGAGTATACCACTCCAGGTATTTTACGAGAGTATACCACACAGATATTTTACGAAAGTATACCACACAGGTATTTTACGAAAGTATACCACTCTAGGTATTTTACGAGAGTATACCACACAGGTATTTTACGAAAGTATACCACACAGGTATTTTACGAAAGTATACCACTCCAGGTATTTTACGAGAGTATACCACACAGGTATTTTACGAAAGTATACCACTCCAGGTATTTTACGAGAGTATACCACACATGTATTTTACGAGATAGCACACAAGCTATTTTACGAGATAGCACACAAGCTATTTTACAAGATAGCACACAAGCTATTTTACGAGATAGCACACAAGCTATTTTACGATGTTACCACACAGGACTTTAAAATGTCGTCACACAGACAATTGATACGTTCTCACTTAAATATGTTCTCGTACGTGTTCTCAGATATGTTCTCACACTGATACGTTATGATATTCACAGATATATAAACAATAGCCAACACCATGAATTTCAAACGAATATTACTAAACAACCCTTTGATTACCACTAGATCAACTTTGATACAATCAAAAAGTTTTGTACAAAATTTGCTAACACTCCGAACATCAAAACCAACTAAAGGGGAATATGTTTCACAATCAAAAATTTCCCTATGCATCACATACTAACAACCTATCCGTCTATACAAATAACAACCAAAATGAACATCCCTAATCGTACCTACCGTATAAAGAACGGTAAGCAGGAAATCACTATAGCTATAACAGCCATCACTATAGCTATCATCATCAGCCGAGCCTCCAAACCCATGGTACTCACTAACTGCCTCAAATACACCCATCTCTCACTCCACAATGCTACCTCCTGCCAAAAGGTAACTACCAGCGCCTGTCTCCAGGTTCTCCGAAGTCGCTCTTCTACCGTCGCTCTCCAAGCCTGAGCAGCAGCACCTGAGACATTCACCTGCTCCATAAGAGTCGGGTGAGAAGTGAGGATCTCCAGTACAGTATTGCGAGTATCCTCATAAAGAGTATGGTGCTGATGAACATCCTGTCTCAGGGCCTGTAAATCCTGGGAGATCTGCTGTACCTACGCCCGTAACTCGGCTTGGTGGGAGGATTCTCCCACCTCATGAATAGTCTGTGGCTCCTCCCGTGGAGCCATCTGGTGTCGCGGAGGAAGTCCGGTGGTCTTGCGGGCTTGACCCCGCATATGCCACAACCCGTCCCAAGCGGGTACTCTAGGAGGTGAAATTCTCTGTCTCCTATCAGCAACTGAATCAGCCGGAGGTGAGTGAGGAGGACTGGGTATAATAGGAGGTGCTGGTGGTGATGGTGGCACCAGTACTGGTTCAGGTAGAGGTGGTATGGGAGGCACTGTAGATGTATGTGATGCTAATGACACAGCCTCCGAAGGATCTGAGTCAGACCCGGAACTAGAGCTGGGGGTATCGTCCAACATAACATATGGGAACCTCTGATATATATATCTCTCTCCTTGGTCTGCCATCGCTGTATAAACAAAATTCTCAGATCAGTACCATGAAATAAATATTGAATAATAATATTCAACATACACATGATATAAGACGTCCTCTTCTCTCACACACTATTAGTTCCTTTAATTATTAATGTTCTGCTTGTATTAAATCAAATTAAAATGCACACGTGTTACGAATTTCAGTTATGTTGGCCACTCATAACTGAAATCCGTACCACCTGATTATCTTAACTCAATTCAAAACAAGTTTTGTACGTTAGACATGTTCGGTGCTCTCTGTGTCACTATACGAGCCTATGGTTACAGTCTAGGTCTCTAAGCCCACCTAAATTCTCTAACCTGTGGCTCTGATACCACCCTGTCACACCCCCACCTCTCATCACCTGAGATGATGTCATAAGTCTCATTCTATTGGTTGCGGAAGCATAGTGGTGATGTCTCAGAGATGAGGTGTGACTTACTTGAACCGATATCACAGCACACAGATTCACTTAAAATAAATATAATACAGAGGTTTCGTCATTACAGTAATATAACAACTTAGTTTATTATACAATCTAAATTCCTTAATTACATAAGTGTGACGTGCATCCTCACCGTGTAGTCACCGTTGACCTGCAAAAATGTTAAGTTTGAAACGTCAGCACAAAGCTGGTGAGTTCGACAGTTCAGTTAGAACAATATGATATGATAAGTAATGTTCACAAAAGTTCAGTTCTGGATAACCATGGGACCCGTATCTAGTTCCTTTCGGACAGTTTTACGTTTACGAAGATACTACCCGTCGGTAAATATCTTAATGACTCATAATCTTAATGTCTATCACTAACATTAAGAAAGCGTTTCGTAACCAGGTATCAAACATTCAGACCAGGGGAGATGCAATCCTCCCAGCGAATGGGTTGTCAGCCAATAGTACTATCAATGATTCCTGTTCGGCCCCACAGGGGTTCACTAGATACAGTTCACGAGATGAGGACTTTTGATACTGTGATAGAGTTACTAACGGCAAAATCCCATGAAATCACACAAAAAGTCACATGAAATCACACAGATATCAGTGATGCATATCATAAGTTCAGAAAATGAGTTACAGAGTTACCCCGATGTTTATAAAACATTAAAAAGAAAAGGGGTTGTACGAAACTCACTTGATGTCTCACTGCGGTAGGAACACTCGCAACAGGTGCTAACAGTGTAATTCTGCATTAGTTTATGTTTAATAAATTATTTATGTACCAACTTACTGATTAAATCGTTTTGAACGTCCAATGTCCAAGACATTGCCTTAACAGTCATCAAACCGATGTTTAGTGTTTAACTACTTATTTTAATGTAATATCATACAATGTATGATAATGTAGGAACCTCTACTGATTCAGGTTCCCAATACTTGGTTGATGACCCACTTGATTAATCAATATAATCTCAGATTAACCAAGTAGTTAATGTTGTTGATTATAATGCTAAAGCAGTTCCTAGACAGTTTAATGACTTAGGAATGATTAATCCTTGTTATTGATTACCCAAACATCATGGAATATCACAATGTAGTATTAGAATAGGTTTAATAACCATGTTTAACATACTAATCTGACTGTTGTCAGAAACATCAGATTATCGTTCCAATGAGTATGTTAATGACTGTGATTAGTTTAAAACACCTGGTTTTCACGTTGCATGTCAAAGATTAATCAAACTAATCATCTACATTGTCATAATCAAATGGTTTAAACCATTATAACCATTGTTATGATTCCATGCAAACCGGGCATTACAACGGCTCAAAACAAGGATTTACCCGTTAACAGTCCGAGTTTGTAATTTATAATCAATCCTAGCCATCATCTAGGCAATAATCAACAACCCTAACTATATCATTACGTTCAAAATCAAGATTTAATCAATAAAAATCAAACCAGAAGGTTTAAAATGAACCATTACCTATTCTGACGGATTTCCGCGGATGAAATGATGATCAGAACTCGTTTTAACACTTCTTGATGCAATCTAAACGTCGTGAGGCCTTCAAATATGAAGAAATGATGAATTGGATGAAGATTTTCGTGGGTGGTGGTGCTGCCGTCGATAGGAAGGATAAAAATGAGGATAAGAATGAAAATCTTGATTTTTAAGCAAGTTGCTCGACCAGACCCTCCCAGGCGCATCGCCTGGCCACCCGCAGCCACCTGGGGCGTACCGCGCGACCTTTACTCGGCTTCCAGAAACTTTTAACTCCCGCACGCATCGCCTGGAATTCTTGCTTGGCCCGGGGCGTACCGCCCCGGGGTATTTTCACCGTTTTTCGACAAAAACTTCGTTTCGCGATTCTGAGCGATCCGTAACTCCGTTTTGCGCACGGTTTTCGCCCACATTCATTGTTTTTCGCATACTATCATTCCATATTACTTTCGATTGTTAACTCCACGTGGATTTTAAACACGATTAAATGTGCTCACTCTGTCGCTGACGTAACTCTCCGAAGGCAATTGTCACAGTTGGTGTGGTCATTTATGACCACATTAATGATCCACCAATACCCGGTTGGTTCGGTCTTGTTCGGTTTCGCATAAAATGTCGTTTCTTCATAGTAAAATGTAACATCCCAAATTTTTCTAAGATACAAGTTATTAGAATTCTACGTACGTGTAACGGATAAGTAACTTGTGGGAAAATAGATGAAAAATAACCAAGATGGGGCTTAGAAATCGTGTACTCGAAATAATGAAGATTTTGAATACATCACATTTCGAGTACACTACATTTTCGTGTACAGGGGTTTTCGAATACAGGGACCTTGTCTATAAATAGTCGTGCCTTGGGAAATGTGACAACCTTTGGTTGGAAGCACAGTCCCTCTCGAGTACACGAAGTTTAAGTCCAAGAATTTCAAGAATCAAACTTTGATCGACCAAACGAAGTAGGAAACGCACGGGATTTTACCAGGAGGATCAGCTACCTTCAAGTAAGTGATTCATGTATAGAAAGCTGGATTTTTATGCAAAAGTTAGAATGGTTAAACAAAGGGTGAACTTTTGCATAAAGCTCACACCTTTATGCATAAAGTTCATAACTTTGAGGTTCCAATACGTTGGTAACAACCAAAGGAACCTAGAACTAGCTCCCCAAGGTCTTAGATGAATTTCTGAGATGTTTAACGACGAAATGATGAGTACACGAAATCATGTACAGAGGGTACTCGAAATCATGCATGTATTTCGAGTACAATGTTATTTCGAGTACATGGGCTATTTCGAATACAATGGTTATTTCGTGTACATGGAATTTCGTGTACATGGCATTTCGTGAACTAGAGATGTTTCGAGTACATGGCAATTCACGTATGTAGGAACTTAATGAATTTCAAGGGTTTCGAACACTTAGCTAAATTTCGAAAACTTGGATTCAATAAGGGGGACTAGTAGGCTATGAGGACTTAGAATAATTTCTAAGTCTAAGTATGTGATGTGATAGTATGTGATGATATGATGTAACTGATATAGGTCCTTAAGGCCCTAGCTAAGGAGTTCGGCTAAGGTTAACAGGAGTCTACTATCAGGTGAGTTCTAGACGCCCTATTTCATGTTAACTGTTTTGGGCTGACATACATGCTTATGGATATGTTATGATGTTATGTGCTTATGATGATGAATGAATGATGGTATGCCCTGACTATGTATGCATGCGTATGTGTTAGTATGATCTATGCATGAAAGTATGTTAAGTATGATGAATGCATGAGAAATGAATTATGATAATGAATAACATGACATGAAAACGATGCTAGCATTTGATATGATGATGGCTTTATGATAACATGCTTCATGATGATAACTATGAGAACCGTTATAGGAGTATGACAAGGTCCTAGGTTGCTAGGATGGAAGTATGATATGTAGGCATGATGACATGATATTATGATATGCTGATGATGCTAGTATGTTATGATGAACTGTGCATGATGACAGTATGCTATTATGGTATGATGAGACGATGCTAGTATAACATGTCTAAGATGCCATGATGACTGCTATGAATGATGTTATGATGTTAGCAGTAAATGTTATGATGATTATGATAAAAGATGATATAATGCTAGTATATCATGTATGACGAACGAACGATGTTCCTATACGTGTTATAGGATAAGTATGAAAGATGTACCAGCTCTTGTGATGGGTGGGTATGATAGTCAACCACGACTATAACTGGGTATGATAGTCAACCATGACTATAACTGGGTATGATAGTCAACCACGACTATAACTGGGTATGATAGTCAACCACGACTATAACTGGGTATGATAGTCAACCACGACTATAACTGGGTATGATAGTCAACCACGACTATAACTGGGTATGATAGTCAACCACGACTATAACTGGGTATGATAGTCAACCACGACTATAACTGGGTATGATAGTCAACCACGACTATAACTGGGTATGATAGTCAACCACGACTATAACTGGGTATGATAGTCAACCACGACTATAACTGGGTATGATAGTCAACCACGACTATAACTGGGTATGATAGTCAACCACGACTAAAACTGGGTATGATAGTCAACCACGACTATAACTGGGTATGATAGTCAACCACGACTATAACTGGGTATGATAGTCAACCACGACTATAACTGGGTATGATAGTCAACCACGACTATAACTGGGTATGATAGTCAACCACGACTATAACTGGGTATGATAGTCAACCACGACTATAACTGGGTATGATAGTCAACCACGACTATAACTGGGTATGATAGTCAACCACGACTATAACTGGGTATGGAGCATTGTGCCGGCATAAGCCCACTGTTCGTATGGTAACAGTGGAACGTATGATGATGATGATGTAAGGATGTTATGTGCTAAGGTTATGGACTATGTGAATGAAATGATGTGTATGTTAAGTATGTTTAATGTTGTTTTATGAAAACTAGAACTCACCAGCGTAAGCTGACTTGATTTAGCATGTATGTCAGGTTGAAGGTATGATAGGAGAAGGCATGGAGCTCGGGCATAGAGTCATACGATCCGGTGGTTTTTGGCAATCCGATATGTTTTTGATACAGACACTTTATTGATTTCTGTTTATCAAACTATGTTTATATTTCCGCTGCATGATTATGAAAGTTTTTAGTTTAAGAGCTATGCGTTATGATGAAAACCAACCTCTGTGAGGTGCCCGGTTTCGGGGTCTCACATAAAACGAATCGTATTAATAAAATAAATTTCACGAAATTATTTTAGGTTGTGATTCCTAATAAATTAACTAACTATCTTTTATTTATTTTTAAAGTTTATTAATTTTACTGTTTAATAATTGAATCGTACGGGTGTCGCGCGTATTCGTTCGAATCGTCACTTATACGAACACGACGATAACTATACTTTTCAATATTGTTTTCTAATTATCGGATACTATTCAGAATGTTAAACCTTCAGATATATTCGTGCAGATCGTCACCTATACGAATAATCCGTCAATTTAGCATTCACATAACAATATCCGTGTGTTTTGTTCTATAAAGCCTCACATACGTTTATACATAATAGAAACCTAACAAATAATCACATGATGGTTCTGTGTTGTCAGATAATTATCTGACTGGTAAACCATGATTTTCTGAGTTTTGTTTCTCTGTAATGATTATGGATTCACTGTTTGATTCATGAAATGATAACAGTATATGATATGAATATGAATTTACACTAAAATGTATAACAATTATACCTGATTACTGTTCATGTTACTGTTGCGATCACTGTTCCGGCACTGATGTTACAATAACGCATTACAAATATAAAAAGTGGAGGAAAACATATTTTTTTATTTTTTATATGACAATACTATACTTGTTTTAAAGATAAAAAGTGGGTAAATGGTTAATAGCACTTGATCAACGTCATTAACGATTTACAAAACTTATTCCGTGCTAAACTGATTCCTGTACTGACTCATCAATTGTTGCATCCTATAGATAGTTAGATGGCCGGACAAAAGGGTAGACCGTGAAAGAAACCACAGGAACCTGAAGAACCACATGTCGAGAATGAAGAACCTGTCAATGAAGGCGACCACGAGCACAACGAGCAATCAGAGAATGAAGAAGAGTTCACTCTTGAGCCTATCGTGGTGAAGGCTATTTCTGATGAGGTCTGCACGATAATGGATGAGAAACTACCAGCCTTGATTGCTAAGGCACTGAAGGATGCTTTAAAAGACAAGTCAGAAGGAACTAAGGAAAGCACCAAAGAAGATGAGGTGGTGATCATTGAGACAAAGAGCGGCGACTCTATGACTGGGAAACTCGCTGTGACTACAAGTCCTTCAAAGGATGCAACCCACCAACCTTTGATGGGAAGAAGGACGCAGTGGCCACCTGCCACTGGATTTCTGCGATGGAGGCTGTTATCTCCATCAGTGAGTGCCGAGTTGACCAAGCTGTCAAGTTTGCAGCCCACTCTTTCGTTGAGGAGGCACTTCACTGGTGGAACACCGTCAAGCAATCCAAGACTACTGAGGATAGGAAAAGATGACTTGAGAGGATCTCAAGGAACTGGTCACTAAGCAGTTCTGTCCCAAAAATGAGTTGGATAAGGTTGAAAGGGAGTTTCTGCTGAAGGCGGGAAGTCTGAACCACAGGCAGTATACCTCACGATTCAATGAGATGGCAATACTTGTTCCTCACTTGGTTTCTACCGAGGAATGCAGGGTGAAGTTGTACATGGAGGGTTTACCTCCTAAGGTTCGGATACATGTGAAGGCGAATGCTCCCAAGACTTATGACTCCACTGTGGAGCTCAGTGGCATAGTTTGGGATGATGTTATGTCAACAGAGCCAGCCAAAGAAGAAGCAAAGGTGAAAGAGTCCTCCGGGACTAAGAGGGGTCGAACAGACCAACGAAAGTTCTCAAGCAAGAGGGCTAAGCGAGATGAGATGGGCCGATGCAACAAGTGTGGGAAAAGCCACACGGGACAGTGCCTGGTGGGCACTAATTTATGTTTCAGGTGTGGGAAGACGGGGCACTTTTCTAGCAGTTTCCCGAATGCTACTCGATGCTTCAACTGCAATGGATTAGGACATATGTCCAAGGATTGCAAGCTACCACGGGCCGATGCTTCGGGCTCGGGTAAGAAAGAGGAGAAAGGAAAGGAGAAGCAGAAGGCTAAAGCACGAGCCTTTACGATGACGAAGGATGATGCGATTGTGGACCCGGACGTGGTCACAGGTACCTTTTCTATTAACAATATTCCTGCTTCTGTATTGTTTGATTCTGGTGCCAGTATGAGTTTTGTGTCTTCTACTTTCTGTGATGGGTTATCTGGGAAGGTTAAGAAGATAGATCGGGTATTTGATGTAGAGACGGCTATTGGTAAGATGACCAGGGTGACTGAGGCTATTGATGATTGTTATGTTGAGATAGAAGGTCATAGGTTCCCTGTCCGATTGTTTCTTATTACCTTAGGAGGATTCGATGTGGTTTTGGGTATGGACTGGTTAGCCAAATATGAGGCTAACATTGTATGTCGACGAAAGATGATATGTTTACGTGCGATGGATGGGAGCTCCGTGACGGTTTATGGTGATAAAGCGATGTATGCGCCAAAGATCATTTCGATGATCACGGCTGATGTTATGATGAGGCGAGGGTGTGTAGCCTACTTGGCCTACGCGATTGAGGAACGTACGGATACGAGGACGATTGATGATGTTCCCGTGGTGTGTAACTTCCCCGATGTATTCCCTAAGGAATTGCCTGGATTACCACCCGAACGGGAAATTGAGTTCCAGATCGATTTAGTGCCGGGGGCACAACCGGTTGCCAAAGCACCCTACCGTTTAGCTCCAACTGAGATGAAGGAAATGATGACCCAGCTACAAGAACTCCTTGACAAAGGTTTTATACGACCGAGTGTCTCTCCGTGGGGAGCACCGGTGCTGTTCGTTAAGAAGAAAGATGGAAGTATGCGTATGTGTATCGATTACAGGGAACTGAATAAGCTGATCGTAAAGAACATGTATCCTCTGCCTAGAATTGATGACTTGTTCGATCAATTGCAAGGTGCAAGCTGGTTCTCAAATATAGATCTCCGATCCGGTTACCATCAGTTGAAAGTTCGAGAGCAGGATATTCCAAAGACTGCTTTCCGTACGCGTTATGGACATTACGAGTTTCTCGTTATGTCGTTTGGATTGACGAATGCTCCCGCAGCATTTATGGATTTGATGAACAGGGTATGTCGACCGATGCTGGACCGATCGGTGATAGTGTTTATTGATGATATTTTGATTTATTCAAAGAACGAGGGAGACCATGCTTGCCACGTACGTGAGGTATTGGAAATCCTGAGGAAAGAGAAACTTTATGCTAAGTTCTCCAAATGCGCTTTCTGGTTACGAGAGGTACAGTTTCTGGGTCACGTGGTGAACCCAAAAGGCATTATGGTAGATCCAGCTAAAGTTGAAACGATTATGAAGTGGAGCCCTCCGAAGTCACCTACGGAAGTACGCAGTTTTCTTGGGTTGGCCGGTTACTATCGGAGATTCATTCAGGACTTCTCCAAGATAGCGACGCCACTGACGAAGCTCACGAAGAAAGACGTAAAGTACGAATGGGGTCCAAACCAAGAACAAGCGTTTTCAGTGCTGAAGGAGAAACTTACCCAAGCTCCTGTTCTAGCACTGCCGGATGGGAATGATGATCTTGTTGTGTATGCCGATGCGTCACGACAAGGGTTGGGATGTGTACTAATGCAAAGGGGAAGGGTGATAGCTTATGCTTCGCGCCAGCTAAAGATTCATGAGGCTAACTACCCGACCCACGATCTTGAACTCGCTGCAGTGGTGTTTGCATTGAAAATATGGAGACACTACTTGTATGGAGTACGGAGTACCATCTATACCGACCACAAGAGCTTGAAGTACTTCTTCGAGCAAAAGGATTTGAACATGAGGCAGAGACGATGGCTTGAGCTGCTAAAGGATTATGATTGTGATATTCTATATCACCCAGGAAAGGCCAATGTGGTGGCGGTTGCTCTGAGTCGCAAGACTGATCATCCTGCCATACGAGTAAAATCGTATAGTTTGGTAATAACGCCAGACTTTCTGAACGAGCTCAAACAGGCGCAACAGGAGGGATTGAAAGAAAAGAATGTGGGTTTTGAACGCGTCTTCGGACAAGTCAAGAACTTGGAAGACAATGACCATGGGATAAAGCTACGATTCGGTCGAATGTGGGTGCCCAGAAATGGGGACATTCGAGCGAGGATTTTAGATGAAGCCCACAAGTCACGATACTCGGTACACCCCGGTGCGACGAAGATGTATCAAGATCTTCGACAGGATTATTGGTGGCCGGGCATGAAGTTTAATGTGATGCAATATGTGAACAGGTGCCTTACTTGTGCGCAAGTGAAGGCTGAACATCAGAAGCCCTACGGATATGTGCAACCTCTGGAGATACCGGAATGGAAATGGGAACACATCACCATGGATTTCATCACCAAGCTACCGAGGACAGCTAAACGGCATGATACCATTTGGGTGATTGTGGACCGACTGACGAAGAGTGCACACTTTCTTCCTATCAGGGAAACGTATACGTCCGAAAGGTTGTCTGAGTTGTTCGTGAAAGAGATTGTGACCAGACATGGAGTTCCTGTCTCCATTGTGTCAGATCGGGATACGAGGTTTACTTCCAGATTCTGGAGGCAGTTTCATGATGCTATGGGAACGAGGTTAAATATCAGTACCGCCTATCATCCTCAAACTGATGGACAGTCAGAAAGGACTATCCAAACGTTGGAGGATATGCTTAGGGCGTGCATTATCGATTTTGGAGGAAGCTGGGATGATCACTTGCCATTGGTGGAGTTTTCATACAACAACAGTTACCACTCCAGCATCGGAATGCCCCCATATGAGGCGTTGTACGGAAGACGATGTAGGACCCCGGTATGCTGGGGTGAAGTTGGACAGAAAGAAATGGGAAACAAGGCTGCCGTGATTGATATGGCAGAAAAGCTACGGGTGATAAAAGCACGTATGAAAGCTGCACAAGATCGCCAAAAGTCTTACGCTGACAAGCGCCGACGACCGATAGAGTTTAATGTTGGCGATCGAGTGTTGCTGAAAGTATCACCATGGAAGGGAATCATTCGATTCAGAAAGAGAGGAAAGTTGAGTCCGAGGTACATCGGACCGTTCCGGATAGAGACGAGGGTAGGAAAAGTCGCGTACCGACTGGACCTACCAGAGGAGCTGAACGGGATTCATCCTACCTTTCACGTGTCGCATCTTAGGAAGTGCTTGGCAGACGAGCAGGCGCATGTTCCTTTAGATGACATTGAGGTAGATAATCGACTGAACTACATTGAAGAACCAGTTGCCATCGTAGATACGAAGGAAAAGCAACTACGGAATAAAACGGTTCGTCAAGTAAGAGTTCAGTGGAAGCATCGGAAGGGTTCAGACACGACGTGGGAATTGGAAGACGAAATGAGGAAGATGTACCCTCATTTGTTCGATATGTAACGAGGCAGGTTTCGGGACGAAACCTATTGTAAGGAGGGGAGACTTGTAACATCCCAAATTTTTCTAAGATACAAGTTATTAGAATTCTATGTACGTGTAACGGATAAGTAACTTGTGGGAAAATAGACGAAAAATAACCAAGATGGGGCTTAGAAATCGTGTACTCGAAATAATGAAGATTTCGAATACATCACATTTCGAGTACACTACATTTTCGTGTACAGGGGTTTTCGAATACAGGGACCTTGTCTATAAATAGTCGTGCCTTGGGAAATGTGACAGCCTTTGGTTGGAAGCACAGTCCCTCTCGAGTACACGAAGTTTAAGTCCAAGAATTTCAAGAATCAAACTTTGATCGACCAAACGAAGTAGGAAACGCACGGGATTTTACCAGGAGGATCAGCTACCTTCAAGTAAGTGATTCATGTATAGAAAGCTGGATTTTTATGCAAAAGTTAGAATGGTTAAAAAAAGGGTGAACTTTTGCATAAAGCTCACACCTTTATGCATAAAGTTCATAACTTTGAGGTTCCAATACGTTGGTAACAACCAAAGGAACCTAGAACTAGCTCCCCAAGGTCTTAGATGAATTTCTGAGATGTTTAACGACGAAATGATGAGTACACGAAATCATGTACAGAGGGTACTCGAAATCATGCATGTATTTCGAGTACAATGTTATTTCGAGTACATGGGCTATTTCGAATACAATGGTTATTTCGTGTACATGGAATTTCGTGTACATGGCATTTCGTGAACTAGAGATGTTTCGAGTACATGGCAATTCACGTATGTAGGAACTTAATGAATTTCAAGGGTTTCGAACACTTAGCTAAATTTCGAAAACTTGGATTCAATAAGGGGGACTAGTAGGCTATGAGGACTTAGAATAATTTCTAAGTCTAAGTATGTGATGTGATAGTATGTGATGATATGATGTAACTGATATAGGTCCTTAAGGCCCTAGCTAAGGAGTTCGGCTAAGGTTAACAGGAGTCTACTATCAGGTGAGTTCTAGACGCCCTATTTCATGTTAACTGTTTTGGGCTGACATACATGCTTATGGATATGTTATGATGTTATGTGCTTATGATGATGAATGAATGATGGTATGCCCTGACTATGTATGCATGCGTATGTGTTAGTATGATCTATGCATGAAAGTATGTTAAGTATGATGAATGCATGAGAAATGAATTATGATAATGAATAACATGACATGAAAACGATGCTAGCATTTGATATGATGATGGCTTTATGATAACATGCTTCATGATGATAACTATGAGAACCGTTATAGGAGTATGACAAGGTCCTAGGTTGCTAGGATGGAAGTATGATATGTAGGCATGATGACATGATATTATGATATGCTGATGATGCTAGTATGTTATGATGAACTGTGCATGATGACAGTATGCTATTATGGTATGATGAGACGATGCTAGTATAACATGTCTAAGATGCCATGATGACTGCTATGAATGATGTTATGATGTTAGCAGTAAATGTTATGATGATTATGATAAAAGATGATATAATGCTAGTATATCATGTATGACGAACGAACGATGTTCCTATACGTGTTATAGGATAAGTATGAAAGATGTACCAGCTCTTGTGATGGGTGGGTATGATAGTCAACCACGACTATAACTGGGTATGATAGTCAACCATGACTATAACTGGGTATGATAGTCAACCACGACTATAACTGGGTATGATAGTCAACCACGACTATAACTGGGTATGATAGTCAACCACGACTAAAACTGGGTATGATAGTCAACCACGACTATAACTGGGTATGATAGTCAACCACGACTATAACTGGGTATGATAGTCAACCACGACTATAACTGGGTATGATAGTCAACCACGACTATAACTGGGTATGATAGTCAACCACGACTATAACTGGGTATGATAGTCAACCACGACTATAACTGGGTATGATAGTCAACCACGACTATAACTGGGTATGATAGTCAACCACGACTATAACTGGGTATGATAGTCAACCACGACTATAACTGGGTATGATAGTCAACCACGACTAAAACTGGGTATGATAGTCAACCACGACTATAACTGGGTATGATAGTCAACCACGACTATAACTGGGTATGATAGTCAACCACGACTATAACTGGGTATGATAGTCAACCACGACTATAACTGGGTATGATAGTCAACCACGACTATAACTGGGTATGATAGTCAACCACGACTATAACTGGGTATGATAGTCAACCACGACTATAACTGGGTATGATAGTCAACCACGACTATAACTGGGTATGGAGCATTGTGCCGGCATAAGCCCACTGTTCGTATGGTAACAGTGGAACGTATGATGATGATGATGTAAGGATGTTATGTGCTAAGGTTATGGACTATGTGAATGAAATGATGTGTATGTTAAGTATGTTTAATGTTGTTTTATGAAAACTAGAACTCACCAGCGTAAGCTGACTTGATTTAGCATGTATGTCAGGTTGAAGGTATGATAGGAGAAGGCATGGAGCTCGGGCATAGAGTCATACGATCCGGTGGTTTTTGGCAATCCGATATGTTTTTGATACACACACTTTATTGATTTCTGTTTATCAAACTATGTTTATATTTCCGCTGCATGATTATGAAAGTTTTTAGTTTAAGAGCTATGCGTTATGATGAAAACCAACCTCTGTGAGGTGCCCGGTTTCGGGGTCTCACATAAAACGACTCGTATTAATAAAATAAATTTCACGAAATAATTTTAGGTTGTGATTCCTAATAAATTAACTAACTATCTTTTATTTATTTTTAAAGTTTATTAATTTTACTGTTTAATAATTGAATCGTACGGTTGTCGCGCGTATTCGTTCGAATCGTCACTCATACGAACACGGCGATAACTATACTTTTCAATATTGTTTTCTAATTATCGGATACTATTCAGAATGTTAAACCTTCAGATATATTCGTGCAGATCGTCACCTATACGAATAATCCGTCAATTTAGCATTCACATAACAATATCCGTGTGTTTTGTTCTATAAAGCCTCACATACGTTTATACATAATATAAACCTAACAAATAATCCCATGATGGTTCTGTGTTGTCAGATAATTATCTGACTGGTAAACCATGATTTTCTGAGTTTTGTTTCTCTGTAATGATTATGGATTCACTGTTTGATTCATGAAATGATAACAGTATATGATATGAATATGAATTTACACTAAAATGTATAACAATTATACTTGATTACTGTTCATGTTACTGTTGCGATCACTGTTCCGGCACTGATGTTACAATAACGCATTACAAATATAAAAAGTGGAGGAAAACATATTTTTTTATTTTTTATATGACAATACTATACTTGTTTTAAAGATAAAAAAATGTTCGTTTTTTTGGTGTAGTTTTCTTTTTAAATAATATCGTATATAAAAGTTATAGCCGTTTAAAAAAATTGGGGGAACATGATAAAAAGTCAACAAAAGTGTCTATGACTAAAATACCCTTCCATTAGCTTTTTAATGTAACTTTGATCTCAACCATTAAATTATGTATCTAATGGCCCACAATCTTTTTCACACTTCTCACCAATCTAACCCTTTTTATTATAACCCTACCCTATATATATATCTATCTATACTAATAAATCAAAATAAATTGTGCCACATGTCGCTTTCCTAGACCATCATTATAAAAATTTTCCCGCCTCTCTCTTCTATTAAATGTACCCATATTCAATAATAATAGTATTAAATATTAAATATACTTTTATACATTTTTATATTAAAAAAAGTTTTAAAGCATTAAAAAATATATTAATTTTAAAAGAGTTCATTTTTTTAGAATCTAAATTATTATAAAATATAAAATATTCAACAATTGTTTTTCAAAACGAAATATTCAAAACAAAACTTTAATAAACTTAGTGTTTAAATAAATAATATTATTATTTTATTACTTACGTATTAAACTATATAAACTATTAATCATATTATTATTGGCTATTTATTTCTTTTTATTTAACACGTGTAATATACGGGGTATTAACCTAATAGATATAATAAACGAACACAAATGAGCATAAATTAACAAATCACTGAACTTTCACGAAGACGACATTTGTTCATGTTTTTTCATGAAACAAACGGACATGTTTTTTTGTTCATTGACGTTAATCTATAATCTATTATCTATTATACTTAATAAATAAAAATCTTGAAGGACACATGTCATTAATCTAAGCATTCTTATATCAATTGTAACAACCGAAAATTTAGTAATTTAATAATAAACGTATGAGATTTCGGTTACTGTTGAAACTGTGACGATTGTGTTCGAAAAATTCGGCATTTATGACGTGACCACATTTGGTCGTGCTTGAAATCCACGAGGATTTAGCAACTTTGGTTATTGGATATTGATAGTATGTGAAAAATGATGAACGTGGGCGAAAACCGTGCGCAAAACGGAGTTCGTATGCTCCCGGAATCGCGAAACGAAGTTAAAAAAATCAAAATACGCCCCGGGCCAAGCCACGAGTTGGGGTGGTACGCCCGGGGTTATATGTCGGCAAAAACTTTGTTAAAGTGATCAGAACGCATCAGAAACTTCAAAATCGTATTTTTCGATCTTGCTCGACCTCCAGACGAAAATTCACCCTTCTTAAACCTCAAATCTTCATTTCTGAGGCCCTTGAACATCCAGATCATCCCAGGGATCATATATACAAGTCCTGATCGTTGTTTTAACCGCAGAAATTCGTCAGATCAGGTAACGGTTCGTTTTAACCTTCTAGTTTGATTTTGATTGATTAGATCTTGATTTTGAACGTAATGAGATAGTTAGGATTGTTGATTATTGCCTAGATGATGGCTAGGATTGATTATAAATGAAGAACACGAAGTTTTAACGGTTAAATCCTTGTTTTGATCCGTTGTGATGCCCGGTTTGCATGAAATCATACCCATGATTATAATGGTTAAACCATTTGATTATGACAATGTAGGTGATTAGTTTGATTAATCTTTGAAATGCAAAGATTAAATCTAAGTGTTTCAAACTAATCACAACCATTAACATACTCATTGGAACGATAATCTGATGTTTATGATAACAGTCAGATTAGTATGTTAAACCTGATTATTACACCTATTCTGATGCTACATGGTGATATTTCATGATATCTGGGAAATCAATGATAAGGATTGATCATTTATAAGCCATTAATCTGTTTAGGTACTGTTTTAGCATTATAATTAACAACATTAACTATTTGATGACTTTCAAGGCAATGTCTTTGACATTGAACGTTCAGAAAGATCTAATCAGTAGGTTAAAACCTAAATAACTTATTAAGTGTAAACTAATGCAGAATTACACCATTAGTACCAGTTTACGAGTGATCTTGCTACAGTAAGACATCAGGTGAGTTCTATGCGCCCTCTTTTACTATTTTAACGTTTTAGGGCTGATAGGCATGTTATAAAGTTATTTTAGGTAAATGATTGTTTTATCTGGTTACGGTCAGATAAGAGCATATGTTAAAGTAAAGAATGTTTCAAGTTGTAAAAATCATTGTATGAAAGTGACACTAACCTGATTAAGGTCAGGTAAAGAATGTTTTCAAGTAAAGAATGTTTTAAAGTAAATAATATTTTAAGTCTCAACTACGGTTGAGAAGTAAATTATTTTAAGAACCTCAGCTGAGATGTCATGGATGTTTTAAAGACTCAACTACGTTTGAGAAATGAATGATTTTAAAAGTCTCGGTCGAGGTTAAGTAGGAAATGTGATTTTGAAGTCCCGGCTGCGGTTGGACGAATGTTGAGCACTGCGGTGTGAATAATGATTTATGATTATAATGGTTTATGATTATGATGGTTTAAATGATTTAAACCATGTTATGTATAAATGATGTATGTCAAGAAGTCTTGTACCGGTATGAGCCGTCAATTTCGGTTGATGGCTTAATAAGTCCTGTGAAAGAACAGGCATAAGTCCTGTGAAAGAACAGGCCTGCCGACTGTGTGTCGCCAGTTTAAGACGTCTTGTGCAAGTGTGTTGACTTCGGTCAACAGGACAGGCTACATTTATGCACTGTATGATTGATGTTATGATGTCATGTATGTTATGTATATGAAATGTTTTATGTTCAGTATGATTGAGACTGTTGACTTCGGTTGGCAGTGAAGGCTAATGTTTTATGTATATTACAGATTTTATTTTTAAGAAAAGTTAACTTAGAACTCACCAGTGAAAGCTGACTTGTTTTAGCATGCATGTCAGGTTGAATGGTAAAGAGGAAGAATGACAGTAAGGCTCATGGCATACATTGAAGACTACCCTGGCATAAACCGGCTATATATAGAACCATAGAGTGTGGGCTTTGTATAATATGTGTACTATGTTTTATGTAATCACCTGAAATTCCGCTGCTGTAATAAAGTAAATATGTTTCAATGACTATGGGTTGATGTTTGCCAACCGAGGGGCTCGGGGCCTCTCATCAATTTTCCCGCTTTTCTTTCATATTAAATATTTACTATTTTTATAAATGATAATATTAAATACTTAATCATTAAATTGTTAATATACTAAAACATATCTTCTTATTAATAAACACATTTAAAAAAATTGTTTTAAAATGCGAATATTTTTTAAAACGAGCATCTTTAAAAATACAAAATATTTTAAGGATGGGTTTTCTTAAATAAAAGCTTTATAAAAAAAACTTTTATAAAATAGAATAAAAAACAAAAAAATAATCAGATTTTGAATTATTTAATATTTTTTATTCATCCCGTGTTATAACGGGATATTAACCTAGTATATATATATATATAGGGAGAGGTTCAAATGTTAACCCTCCCTTATATCGTTTACCCGTGTTATCCCAGCATTTTTTGTCCGAATCTTTGTTTTTTTTCATGGTTTTTGTTATACATAAAAAAGGGGTTTCTTTTTCGTGTTTTTGCTAATTCATCACCGTTTAGAAATTATTTACAAATGTAAGTAAATGTATAACAAAAACACGAAAAAGAAACCCCCCTTATTTATGTATAACAAAAACCATGAAAAAAAAACAAAGATTCGGGCAAAAAATGCTGGGATAACACGGGTTAACGATATAGGGATGGAATTTTTTATAATCCTTATCTTTTGCTACAACTACATAACTCATTTCAACCAATAACAAAGTTACACATAAGCTTGAAATTAAAATATTAGAAAAGGCATCATAGTCATTTTACCTTTTATAAGTTTTCCCCTCCTCTTTTTTAAACATTACTAACTTTTTTATAATATATTATTTTTTTAAAAAATTGCACCATTATATTCGTCTCATTTTTCTCTTTAATTCCGTTATAGTCTCGACTAATTTTTTTTTTTACTTTTTTTAGATGCCATATATTTACATCATTGTAACGAGCTTAAATATAACAAATTTATTTGAAATTTTTTCTAACAAAGATAAATTACAGTGATGTAATTTACACTGACGTAATTTACCGTGATGTAATTTACATCGACGCAAAATTCGGTTTTGGTTTTTTCGGTTAATTCGGTTCCGGTTCGGTTTTTTGGCTTAATTTGGTTCCGGTTCGGTTTTTCAGGTTAATTTGGTTTCGGTTCGGTTTTTCCGGTTAATTTGGTTTCGGTTCGGTTTTTTTTGGCTTTTTGCCCATCTCTAATTTGTAACGAGCCTAAATACAACAAATTAGTTTGATTTTTTTTCAAACATTGATAAATTACATCACTATAATTATCATTATTAGAGAAAAAAATCAAAATAATGTGTTATATTACATCACTGTAATTTATCATTATAAATTTATAATTATCATTGTTAGAGAAAAAAATAAAATAATATGTTATATTACATCACTTTAATTTATCATTGTTAGAAAAAATTCAAAATAATGTTTCATATTTATGCTCTTTACATCGATGTAAATAATGGACAATGAGAAAACAAATTAAAAAATAGTCAACATTATAACGGGAAATAAAGAGAAATTGACATCACTGTAAATAATGTGTTACGTCACTGTTAATTATGTCATTGTAAATTACTTCATTTTGTGTTACATTACTTCATTTTATGTTACATTACTGTAATTTACCATTGTTAGAAAAAATTTCTAATTAATTTGTTATTTTTAAGCTCGTTACAATAATGTAAATACATGATATCAAAAAAATAAAAATAAAAACTAGTCGAGACTATAACGAAATTAACGAGAAAAATGAGACGAGTATAATGGTACAAATTTTTTTTTTAAAATAATATAGTATAAAAAAGTTATGAATGTTTAAAAAAAGGGGGGTAAACTTTACTTAAATAACAAATGTCCTAAATGCCCTTCTTATTAAAAAAAGGAAATTGACACGTGGCACGATCCTATACACTTACCTTTTTAAAGTAACCACTGGATGATAGTTAATGGGTTGTAACAAAAGATAAGGGTTATAAAAAATTTCATCCCCTGGGTTAGGATAATTTGAAAACCTTTTTCTCAATGAGAAAACTGTGAAAACTCCTTTTCAACCATTGGATTAAGAGATGTGTTGTTGAGATTAAAGATGAAATTTCTATTTTTTTAATGTGTTTATTAAATGATGAGAATGGTACAAAAAGGGTATACATGTCTTTTATACATGTGTACTTTTAATGTTTTTTATATATCTTTTACATCAAAAGGACATCTTCTCTCTTCCCAAAACCACCATCCAAAATTGAATTGATTCATCTTCTTCTCCCACACCCTTCATTGACGTGAACATCATTTTCTGACGATCCACACGACGATCGGAACGACGTTCGATGACCATCGACTAAAATGTGAAGTTTGAGGAAACTGGTGATGTTCGAGGAAACCATCGACTAAACAGTGACGTTCGAGGAAACCGGTGACGCTAAACGTAAACATGTGTTACGATCGGTGACGTCAACAGCAAAAATCGCGGTGACGTGGAGTACGGCGACCTCCGATGCCGTCATAACCGAAACCACATTAACGGTAACCGTCGACTTAACACTTGTATATCCAAGTTAGCATTTCGTTTTACCGTAACCACATTAACGCTAACCGCCGACTTACGCAGATGTGGACGCTGTATCAAAAGTTTAGATCTGGAATAGGAACATGGTGACTGTGAAGGTGGTGACACTCTTGGTAAAGGGATCACATTTATTTTAACTCGTGTTACTGAAATTACGTTTGTGTTACGTTTCTTCTACGTTGAACTTACATTGAAATTACGTTTGTGTTACGTTTTCTTCTAAATATGAAGGATCCAGGTTAGTTAATTTTTTTTATATATGTAGCTTTACAAAAAGTGGTATTTTTTTTTCTAAGGCTTTAAAATTGAATCTAGCCGCCTCACATCGTTGTTAGTCTGTTAGATGCTAGTAATGAAGATAATCAGTTTGATGGAGCAAATTGGAGGCTGTGTATGTCAAATTTTGCTACAACTTGGAGTCTTGGAGTTTCATAGATTGGATGCGTTGTAGATACATCGATAAAACATGGGTAAACAGTATTAAGAACATCTAATATACACCCTTTAAAAAAATGTACTTGATGTAAAAAAAAGGTTATTTATATTAAACTTGCATATTTGCTACTCATTTGTTACATCTTTGTTACGTAATGTTTATATTATTGGGTTACATTATTGGGTTACATTAAATTACGTTGTGTTACATTTCTTCTACGTTAAACTTACATTGAGTTTACATTGAAATTACGTTTGTGTTACGTTTCTTCTAAATGTGAAGGATCCAGGTTAGTTAATTTTTTTTTATATATGTAGCTTCACAAAAAGTGGTATTTTTTTTCTAAGGCTTTAAAATTGAATCTAACCGCTTCACATCGTTGTTAGATGCTAGTAATGAAGATAATCAGTTTGATGGGCAAATTGGAGGCTAGGTATGTCAAATTTTGCTACAGCTTGGAGTCTTGGAGTTTCACAGGTTGGATGCGTTGCAAATACATCGATAAAACATGGGTAAATGGTATTAAGAACATCTAATATACACACTTTGAAAAAAAATGTACTTGATGTAAAAAAAGGTTATTTACATTAAACTTACATATTTGTTACTCCTTTGTTACATCTTTGTTACGTAATGTTTATATTATTGGGTTACATTAAATTGCTAACAGATAGTTCGGGTGAAAATGCAAAAGCTTTGACACAGTTTGATATATGAATGAGTGCGGATAAAAAGTCTCTGCATCTTTTAAGAGAAAACAAAATAACAAAAAAATTCAAATAAAGTATATAAAGAATAAAGGAAAAACAAATAGTAGTTTGAAACGAACGGTAAAAAATGATTTTACTTGCAATTCTAACAGGTAAAAATAATATGAACTACTACATAAATTACAAGGTTTTGCATATGCGACAAAAAAAATGAAAAAAAGGTGACACTATAGGATATGTGCAATAAAAAATGCAAAAAAATGTGGCCATAAAAAACGAAAACAAAATTACTTAACAGAACAAATGAACGTTTAATGTGTAATAAACTCGTAAAAAAGAAAAAAATTGATGATACAGAGAACTTTGAAATGGTAAAATGCACATTTGTACTTACTAAAAAAACCACATCTTTCAAGAAAAAAGAACGTCCTTGTTTTCGTCAAGAGGTACAAAAAGTACAAAAGTTGTAATAATGACCTGTCACATCGTTAAAATATTCTTTGAAACTGATTCTTTAAATGTAACATATACGTAGCATAAGTGTAACTATGTTGCATGTCATACGTTTCGAACACATTTAAAAAACTTCTACTAATAAAATCAAAAGCCAACTTCTATGAAAGCATAACAAAAGAACAAACACCATAGATGTTTTAACGTCGATATTCAACCTCTCGGCGACGGCAATCTTCAAATGTTTAGATCTGGACGCTGTATCAAAAGTTTAGATCTGGAATAGGAACATGGTGACTGTGAAGGTGGTGACACTCTTGGTAAAGGGATCACATTTATTTTAACTCGTGTTACTGAAATTACGTTTGTGTTACGTTTCTTCTACGTCGAACTTACATTGAAATTACGTTTGTGTTACGTTTTCTTCTAAATGTGAAGGATCCATGTTAGTTAATTTCTTTTATATATGTAGCTTCACAAAAAGTGGTATTTTTTTTGTCTAAGGCTTTAAAATTGAATCTAAACGAGTGGTATTAAAAGAATATATGAAATCAAAATCTAGTTTTAAATGAGCGGGAAACAAAATTATTTCAATTGCAGGTCTAACAGGTAACAAAACGTGAACTGAGAGGGTTTTATTCAATTGAGTAGAGGTTTATGGAGGTTTAAAGAGAGGTGGTGTGAAACGTATGACTTACTATCAAAAAGAAAGAGTACAAAATAACATGATGCATGTTTTATAAAAAAAACTTTTCATTAATGAGTGACATGATATGTATTAGACAACCTTACCACAAAAGCACACCAAATCTCTGTAACTATCAAATAAAATATTAAAATAATATATTAAAGCAAAAGCTAATTTCAAACGAGCGGGAAAAAAAGGGTATTTCAAATGCAGTTCTAATATGTAACAACACGTTTACTGCAACGTAAATTACATGTTACGAATAATAAAAAAGTATCAGTAGCTGAAAATAACTGAACATTAAATGTAGAAAAAAAATATAAATGTAAGTTACAGATAATTACATATAAGTAACAGAAAATGCTTTAAAAAAAATAATGAATCTACATGTGTGCAATAAAAAATGGAAAAAAAAGGTGCAATAAGAAAGTATAAACAAAAATAATTAATCGATCTAATGGACGTTGATTGTGTAAGACACTAGTAACAATACACAAGATTTTACCTTTATGTATAGATAAAAAAACAAATCTTAAAAAAAAATAGATATACACAAAAGAAATACACACACAAAAGATGATGTAAAACGTATGTAACAAAAATAAATGATTTGTACGATGTATGCAATAAACACTATATGACAAAAACAATCTACGGGGGAAGGGAAAATAATAGAAAAGTACACACATGGTAAAATGACGAAAATGACCTTCAGATTAATTTTAATGGGATGATGATGTGGCAAAATATGGACCACATAATGGAGTTTTCTCAGTTTTCTCAATGAGGGGTGGTTTTTATTTTATACTTTCCCTATATATATATAGGGGAAGGTTAAAAATATAACCCACTAAATGTGTTGTCGCACCCCGAGAATTCCCGTCCCTTCCGGGGCACGAGCGGCGGCAGATTGTCAGGATCGCAGTCTCCGGTCACACAACATGCGAGACCTATATGTCTGATTTCGTACGTACATCCAGTAATTTGGATAAAACAGTTTAGTAATATCAGAGTTGCGGAAATAAAGTACAAGTTAACAAAACAGTTTAATCATTCATAGTTTGCGGAAGCGTTAAATCAAAATGGTTTTCAAAACGATACGTGACAATAGTTGCGGAAGCGATTAAAGCTGATTAACATTTCACAATATATCAAATGATAATCAATGTTTAGTAAACTACGACACTTAAATAGATGCATGCGACTCCAGCCTAGCATCCTATTCCTCGTGCGCGTGCCTTAGTTACCTGAGAAAACATGCGAGTAAAAGGGTCAACACAATGGTTGGTGAGAGCACAGGTTTGTAATCAGCAGTAAACATCAAAATGTTTAAAGTAAATGTATGCAGGTCTATTTTCAATACAATGCAATATCAATTGATAGCTAGTCAATATGTGTTATATCATATGCGGGTTCGCAACCGAAGCTAACATGCTGCCTCCCGCCATATCCATCCAAGATATGGCAAATGTTGTTTGGTCAATTATGCACTGTTCCGACCTCCAGTCGGGGTGGCCATACGGCTCGCAACAGTGGGGCTTGTCAGGCCCAAATAGTACTATTCAGAATTACCACGCTGAGCGCAACGCGCTATTAACGGTTCGAGGTGTGTTTAATGAGGACTTATCAGTTTGTGGATGAATGCTACACATATGTATATACGATATTAGCATGTACAAAAATAACCAAAAGTGTGTAAGTTGTTCAAAAACAGTTGTATGCAATGTTTTCTCCCCCAAAGGTAGAAAATGTAAAAAGGGGCCGTGAACTCACCTTAGCGAGGTGAACAAATGTAAGCGTAAGCTCCTGTGTCGTCGGGTGGTCAGTCACCGGCTACCTATATCGTATATTACACGTGAGTTCGTGTAAGTGATTGTGTTACGTGATCAATAACTCTCGGTTGATCATGTCTGTCTGTGTTGGTCTACATTGACCGTGTTTGACCGTGTGTGTCAACGACCCGTTGGTGAACCATGTGTTGGTTGTGTATTGTGAAACATTCGTGTTAGTGCTCGTTGTGTGCAAAACGCGCAAGTCACGTCTATGGACAACTTACCATTTATAGCAAGTTCACAAGCATATTGATTTTTGAGTTCTAGCATGCTCATTAGTCCTACGTGATAATGTTGACACATAGCACATCATCATACAAAGTCACATAATTCGTTTACAACATGTTTGCACATAAAAGTTTCCTAAAATGGAAAGTTTCCATTTGTAGCATTCGTGACATCAGAAACCATCTAACTTAGTATCTAATCATCATACTACAACATAATAAGTCATCTAGCATGCTCGAATCACACATCAAGTTTACAAATCGGTTTTTGTAAAAATAAAGTTACTAAAAATAGTAACTTTGTGGTTTTTGCATAAAATGACTATCTAAACATTTATAAACCATTCTTTTGCCACAAATCATCATAATAACCAATCTAACATCATTTAAACATGTCCACATAACCAAATTCATCATCTATCAATATTTCATCAATAAAAGTTACTAAATATAGTAACTATGCCAAAATGACCATAAACATTATCAATATCACATTCTAAGTGTTCAAATCATCATCTTAACATCCTAATAGCAATTCTACATACATGCATGTCCACCATTTCATCCATAACCTCATTTTGAGAAAATAAAGTTTCTAATAATAGAAAGTTCATCCAATATCATGTTTTTAATCAATAAGATCATCATCTAATCTTGCAAGAACACTTATACATTATCAAGAATCATCCCAACATCAACAAAATCATCTAGAATGCCTTAGATCATACATGCATGGCATTATAATGTCTTAAATCATCATTTCAAGCATATAGGTTCATACCCATCACTTTAGATCATCATAAAACTCAATCTAAACATCATAGATCATCAAGAAACACATTTATATCATCAAACCCAGATTCAAACCACAAGAAATTCGTGCATGTGATGGGTGGGTGCTTGCATGTGAGTGGATCTTCATGCATGTGGGTTTTTACCCATTGCATGTTCGATCTAACTATCAAGGAGCAAGTAAAACTACCTTAGATGCTCTAGATCGCTGGAATGAAGTTGAATCAGGGATTTGGCAGCTCCAAGGGTGGCTGGAAATAAACTCTTAGTGGCTTCAAGTGGTGGTGTGTTGATGGTGATGAGTTCCAAGCTTCCTTCTATGCTCCAATGGCTTCCTAGGAGCTTCAAAGCTTCATCAATGGATTTTTCTGGTGAAATGATGAAGAAACAGAGGTAGGAACTCGAGATAGAGGTGTTATGGCCGAGAGAATAGGATTAGAATGATTAAAGTGAGATAGGTTGAGTGTAGATCTTATTTTTGCGATCTGTGCATGTCAGGCGTAACGCCTGGCGTGGGCTAAAGATCTAAGGCGTTACGCGCGGATGTAAATTGTGTCCGGCTGAGTCCTTTGTCCCGCGCGCATCGCCCATTACCCGGGCTCCGAGTCAGGCGTAGCGCCTGGCCCAACAGTTAGGCCCACTAAGCCTATTTTGTTGTTCTAGGCCCGTTCTTGCCCGTTTCTCGACTGTAGAACATCGTTCGAGTGTCGTTTGGACTCTAATCGTCAATTATTAGCCATAATTGACTTGTGAAGTGTTTCAGTGCTTAATTGTTGTGATGTTCACTGACGTTCGTGAGACTCGTGTGTGTTTCGGTAATTCCTCGAATTATCGATGCTTGTTTGTGTTCGTGTCTAACGAAGTGTTTGCACGCTTGATTAATCCTAATCAACGTGTTATGCACAATCCAATAATTCCCCGAATTATCGTTTTGCGTTAGTGTTATGTTTGCCACACTTGGTTTCCAAAACCAATGTGCAATGTACGATTCGATAGCTCCACGAACTATCGTTTCGCAGTAGTTTATGTTCAACTCATCTAATCAATCATAATTAACTGAAATGCAACAAGTATGAGTGTGAAATGTAAAGAATATAAGAGTTGCAATTTACCTGAAATTGCCGGGTGTCACATCATCCCCTTGTTGAAAGAAATTTCGTCCCGAAATTTGGTTGTTGTTGGTAGTGTTCGAGAAACAAGAGTGTTTGAAAAAAAAAAAATTTCTAGGTGTCACATCATCCCCTTGTTGAAAGGAATTTCGTCCCGAAATTTATTTGCTGTTGTCGACGTTCGACGTTGTCTGTTTGAAGAGATGAGGATATTTGCGCATCATCTGATCTTCACGTTCCCACGTGAATTCAGGTCCGCGTTTCGAGTTCCATCGAACTTTGACAATAGGGATCTTACTTTGCTTGAGTTGTTTGACCTCACGGTCCATGATTTCTACCGGCTCTTCCACGAACCGTAGTTGTTCATCCACCTGGATCTCATCCAGTGGAACAATAAGTGTTTCATCCGATAAACACTTCTTTAGGTTTGAGACATGAAATACGTTGTGAACTCCATCGACTTCGGCTGGTAAGTTGAGTTGGTATGCCACTGGACCAATCCTCTTCAGGATCTCGAAAGGCCCAATATACCGTGGGTTCAATTTGACTCGTTTACCAAAACGAATGACGCCTTTCCATGGCGAAACTTTCAGAAGGACTTTGTCTCCTACCTGAAATTCCAAAGGCTTTCGGCGTTTGTCGGCATAGCTCTTTTGACGATCACGAGCTGCTGCCATGCGATTTCTGATTTGCACGATTTTCTCCGTCGTTTCGTGTACAAGTTCCGGGCCAGTGAGCTGACTGTCGCCCACTTCCGCCCAACAGATAGGTGACCGGCATTTCCTGCCATAGAGTGCCTCAAAAGGCGCTGCTTTGATGCTTGTGTGGTAGCTGTTGTTATAGGAAAATTCTACCAACGGCAGGTGAGTTTCCCAACTATTTCCAAAGTCCACTACGCACGCTCGTAGCATATCTTCAAGAGTTTGTATCGTACGTTCACTCTGGCCATCAGTTTGTGGGTGGTATGCTGTACTCATATCCAACCGCGTGCCAAGTGACTTTTGCAATGATTTCCAGAAGTTAGAAGTGAATCTGGCGTCTCGATCTGAAATGATGGAGATTGGCACTCCATGTCGTGAGACCACTTCTTTGACATAGATTCTGGCTAGTTTTTCCATCTTGTCGTTCTCCTTGATCGCGAGGAAATGTGCTGACTTAGTTAGTCGGTCCACAATCACCCATATTGTGTCACACCCACTTGGGGTACGGGGTAATTTGGTGATGAAATCCATGGATATTTGTTCCCATTTCCACATGGGGATCTCAGGTTGTGTGAGTAATCCAGATGGTTTCTGGTACTCGATCTTGACTTTCGCACACGTCAAGCATTTGCCCACGTAGGTGGCAATGTCGGCTTTCATATGTGGCCACCAGTAAAGTATCTTCAGATCATGATACATTTTATCAGATCCAGGGTGAATGGAATATCGGGATTTGTGAGCCTCGTCCATCACAAGGTCTCGTAGGTTCCCATGATGCGGAACCCAGATGCGTTCCATGAAATACTGTAAGCCATCGGCTTTTTCCGTAAGTTGTTGCTCCATTCCCCTCAGTGATTCAGCCGCTAAGTTTTCAGGTCTAAGTGCCTCCACTTGGGCATTACGTATCTGCTCAGGGAGGTTGGGAAGAATGGTGAGTTGTAAAGCTCTTACCCTCTTGGGTTTCGGTGTATTCTTCCGACTTAGGGCATCGGCCACTACATTGGCCTTCCCCGGGTGATACTTGATGGCACACTCATAGTCGTTTAGGAGTTCGAGCCAGCGACGCTGTCGCATGTTCAGTTCCTTCTGCTCGAATATGTGTTGGAGACTCTTGTGATCAGTGTATATCGTACACTTGGTACCATACAGGTAGTGTCTCCAGATCTTAAGTGCAAATATCACGGCTCCAAGTTCTAAGTCGTGGGTGGTGTAGTTCTTCTCGTGTACCTTCAGTTGTCGAGAATCATATGCGATCACCTTCTCTCGCTGCATCAGCACGCATCCGAGCCCTTGTATCGAGGCATCGCAATATACTACAAAGTCTTCCGTCCCATCGGGAAGGGATAGGATAGGTGCACTACAGAGCTTCTGCTTGAGAAGTTGGAATGCAGCTTCTTGTCTTTCAGTCCAGAGATATTTCTTGTCCTTGTGGGTTAAGGCTGTGAGTGGTTGGGCTATCTTTGAAAATCCTTCGATAAATCGCCGATAATAGCCTGCCAAGCCTAGGAATTGTCGCACCTCAGTTGGGGTCTTTGGTGCTTCCCAGTTCTTGATTGCCTCTATCTTAGACTTATCCACATGAATCCCTTGTTCATTAACAACATGTCCCAAGAATTGGACTTCTCGGATCCAGAAGTCGCATTTTGAGAGTTTAGCGTACAGCTTCTCTTTTCGTAGCAGTTCAAGAGTCAACTGAAGATGCTCTTTGTGTTCCTCCTGGGTTTTGGAATAAATGAGAATATCATCTATGAAGACAATGACGAACTTGTCGAGGTATGGTTTGCACACTCTATTCATGAGATCCATGAATACTGCAGGTGCGTTTGTCAGCCCAAACGGCATGACCAGAAACTCGTAATGACCATACCGAGTGCGAAAAGCAGTCTTAGGGATATCCTCTTCCTGAATCCTTAGCTGATGATACCCAGATCGCAGATCGATCTTGGAGTAGTAACTCGATCCTTGCAGTTGATCGAACAGATCGTCGATCCGAGGTAATGGGTAGCGGTTCTTGATTGTTACTTTGTTTAACTCCTGGTAGTCGATGCACATACGAAACGTGCCATCCTTTTTCTTCACGAATAAGACCGGAGCTCCCCAGGGTGAGAAGCTTGGTCTAATGAAACCCTTGTCCAACAGCTCTTGCAGTTGATTGGACAGTTCCTGCATCTCCGAAGGTGCCAGTCGATATGGTGCTCGTGCGATAGGTGCTGCTCCCGGCACAAGGTCTATGCGGAACTCCACTTGTCGAGGTGGTGGAAGTCCTGGTAGATCCTCCGGGAAAACGTCGGGATATTCGCATACGACTGGGATGTCTTCTATCCTTTTCTCCTCTTCAGTCTTGTCGGTGATAAGCGCCAATATGGTAGTGTATCCTTTTCGTAAGCATTTGTGAGCTTTCATGCACGAGATGATGTTCAGAGGAGTGTCACTCCTTTCGCCCTTGATGTCTAGAGTTTCTCCGCTAGGGAGAGGTATGCGCACAACCTTGTCGTGGCAAATGATTTCAGCCTGGTTTTTAGACAACCAATCCATGCCCACTACGACATCAAAACTGCCTAGTGTAACCGGCATGAGGTCAATCTTAAATTTATGGCCTGCTAGCTCTAAAGTGCATTCTCTCAGAATGTGCTTAGTTACAATCAATTTACCATCAGCTAGCTCTACTGTATATTCAACCTCTAAGGGTGTTGGGGTTATGGCAAGTATCTCACTAAAGTCCTTAGATATAAAGCTTTTCTCAGCTCCGGTATCAAACAATACATTAACATAATTATCGTTTAAGAGATACATACCGGTTGCAAGGTTGGGATCCCTCCTGGCCTCCTTGGCCCCAATCACGAAGGCTCGTCCCCTCGTGCCATTGTTCCCATTGTTGTTGTGTTGGTTGTTGTTGTTGTTTTTCAGGTGCGGGCAATCCTTCTTGAAGTGCCCTGGTTTCCCACATTCGAAGCAACCCTTCGGTGCTTCAAGTTGTTGCTGTTGTTGTGGCTGTTGCGGGGTTTTTGTCATTAGTTCACCCCTGCAGTCTTTGGCTGCATGTCCCCCTTTTCCGCAGCGCTGACATTGGAAGCGGCCACATTGACCCTGTGCATGGTGGAAGTTGCACTTGTGGCATTTAGGGTGTTTCCCAACATAACCTCCTTGGTTCTGGGTGGTTGGGATGGGTGGGGCATAGGCTTGGGTTGATCCAAACTTACGTTGTTGTGGTGGTGGTTGGAGTGTGGTTGGTTTGTTCAGGGTGTCATCCCATTTTCGTTTGCCCTTGTCGTTGGTTGTGGTCATAGCACCACGGGGTGGCAAGAGTCCTTGTGCAACTGCCGAATCAGTGAGCTTGTGAGTCAGTCGCACAGCTTGTTGCATGGTGATGGGGTCAGCAGAGAGCACCATGCCCTGAATTTGAGGTGGCAGTCCATCAATGTACTTCTCTATATGTTTGAAGGGTGGGGTTGCCATTTCCGGGCACAGATTTGCTAACTCATAAGATCGAGCGGTGTAAGCCTCGACCTCGGAACCAATCATCTTATGGTTCCAGAATTCCGTTTCCAGTTTCTGCACTTCACCGCGAGGACAGTACTCACGGTTCAACATTTGTTTAAAGTTATCCCAAGGCAGAGCGTTGGCTGCATCAAGCCCTAGGTTCTGGGCGTTGGCATTCCACCAAGTGAGGGCAGCTCCCTCGAACGTCCCTGCAGCGAACTTGACCCTGTCCTCGTTCCTGCAGTTGCTCATGGCGAAGGCTGATTCCGCCTTCTCAATCCAGCGTAATAGCCCAACGGCTCCCTCGGTGCCGCTGAATGAATGGGGTTTGCAATCCAGGAACATCTTGAACGTGCAGAGAGGTGGGTTAGGGTTTGCTCCTGAGATACGCAAGGAACAAGGTTGAGTTAAGTATCGAATAAACGTGTTGAATTGGAAACAAGTGTTTGTAGTGCAAGGTGAATATGAACAGGTTCATCACCTTGGTTCAGTAGATCTTGGTTACGGGCAGCTTCCCGTGCAGCAAGTACCTCCTCAACCCGTTCGTTGATGAGGGCGTTCAACTCAGCTTGAGTCAGGTTGATGTTTCCGCGTCCTCCTGCATTCCTGCGTCCTCCACGTCTTCCAGCCATGATCTTCATAGCGAGAATAAGTGTTAGTGTTTGTCTTATGACTAATGTAGTGTGTGCAGTAGGCATTGTAAACTATGTATGCGGTGTAGTCATATGCGGTGTCGATGGTGATATCATATAATAAGTGAGCATACTAAGTGTGGGCGCCATCGTGTATGCAAGTATCACAATACTAAGCACTAAGTGTTGTGTGGAGACTAGTGGTTATAGACTAAGTTCACTAAATGCAAACCTAATTCGCAATAACCGGAGGTCTCTGATACCAATCTGTCGCACCCCGAGAATTCCCGTCCCTTCCGGGGCGCGAGCGGCGGCAGATTGTCAGGATCGCAGTCTCCGGTCACACAACATGCGAGACCTATATGTCTGATTTCGTACGTACATCCAGTAATTTGGATAAAACAGTTTAGTAATATCAGAGTTGCGGAAATAAAGTACAAGTTAACAAAACAGTTTAATCATTCATAGTTTGCGGAAGCGTTAAATCAAAATGGTTTTCAAAACGATACGTGACAATAGTTGCGGAAGCGATTAAAGCTGATTAACATTTCACAATATATCAAATGATAATCAATGTTTAGTAAACTACGACACTTAAATAGATGCATGCGACTCCAGCCTAGCATCCTATTCCTCGTGTGCGTGCCTTAGTTACCTGAGAAAACATGCGAGTAAAAGGGTCAACACAATGGTTGGTGAGAGCACAGGTTTGTAATCAGCAGTAAACATCAAAATGTTTAAAGTAAATGTATGCAGGTCTATTTTCAATACAATGCAATATCAATTGATAGCTAGTCAATATGTGTTATATCATATGCGGGTTCGCAACCGAAGCTAACATGCTGCCTCCCGCCATATCCATCCAAGATATGGCAAATGTTGTTTGGTCAATTATGCACTGTTCCGACCTCCAGTCGGGGTGGCCATACGGCTCGCAACAGTGGGGCTTGTCAGGCCCAAATAGTACTATTCAGAATTACCACGCTGAGCGCAACGCGCTATTAACGGTTCGAGGTGTGTTCAATGAGGACTTATCAGTTTGTGGATGAATGCTACACATATGTATATACGATATTAGCATGTACAAAAATAACCAAAAGTGTGTAAGTTGTTCAAAAACAGTTGTATGCAATGTTTTCTCCCCCAAAGGTAGAAAATGTAAAAAGGGGCCGTGAACTCACCTTAGCGAGGTGAACAAATGTAAGCGTAAGCTCCTGTGTCGTCGGGTGGTCAGTCACCGGCTACCTATATCGTATATTACACGTGAGTTCGTGTAAGTGATTGTGTTACGTGATCAATAACTCTCGGTTGATCATGTCTGTCTGTGTTGGTCTACATTGACCGTGTTTGACCGTGTGTGTCAACGACCCGTTGGTGAACCATGTGTTGGTTGTGTATTGTGAAACATTCGTGTTAGTGCTCGTTGTGTGCAAAACGCGCAAGTCACGTCTATGGACAACTTACCATTTATAGCAAGTTCACAAGCATATTGATTTTTGAGTTCTAGCATGCTCATTAGTCCTACGTGATAATGTTGACACATAGCACATCATCATACAAAGTCACATAATTCGTTTACAACATGTTTGCACATAAAAGTTTCCTAAAATGGAAAGTTTCCATTTGTAGCATTCGTGACATCAGAAACCATCTAACTTAGTATCTAATCATCATACTACAACATAATAAGTCATCTAGCATGCTCGAATCACACATCAAGTTTACAAATCGGTTTTTGTAAAAATAAAGTTACTAAAAATAGTAACTTTGTGGTTTTTGCATAAAATGACTATCTAAACATTTATAAACCATTCTTTTGCCACAAATCATCATAATAACCAATCTAACATCATTTAAACATGTCCACATAACCAAATTCATCATCTATCAATATTTCATCAATAAAAGTTACTAAATATAGTAACTATGCCAAAATGACCATAAACATTATCAATATCACATTCTAAGTGTTCAAATCATCATCTTAACATCCTAATAGCAATTCTACATACATGCATGTCCACCATTTCATCCATAACCTCATTTTGAGAAAATAAAGTTTCTAATAATAGAAAGTTCATCCAATATCATGTTTTTAATCAATAAGATCATCATCTAATCTTGCAAGAACACTTATACATTATCAAGAATCATCCCAACATCAACAAAATCATCTAGAATGCCTTAGATCATACATGCATGGCATTATAATGTCTTAAATCATCATTTCAAGCATATAGGTTCATACCCATCACTTTAGATCATCATAAAACTCAATCTAAACATCATAGATCATCAAGAAACACATTTATATCATCAAACCCAGATTCAAACCACAAGAAATTCGTGCATGTGATGGGTGGGTGCTTGCATGTGAGTGGATCTTCATGCATGTGGGTTTTTACCCATTGCATGTTCGATCTAACTATCAAGGAGCAAGTAAAACTACCTTAGATGCTCTAGATCGCTGGAATGAAGTTGAATCAGGGATTTGGCAGCTCCAAGGGTGGCTGGAAATAAACTCTTAGTGGCTTCAAGTGGTGGTGTGTTGATGGTGATGAGTTCCAAGCTTCCTTCTATGCTCCAATGGCTTCCTAGGAGCTTCAAAGCTTCATCAATGGAGTTTTCTGGTGAAATGATGAAGAAACAGAGGTAGGAACTCGAGATAGAGGTGTTATGGCCGAGAGAATAGGATTAGAATGATTAAAGTGAGATAGGTTGAGTGTAGATCTTATTTTTGCGATCTGTGCATGTCAGGCGTAACGCCTGGCGTGGGCTAAAGATCTAAGGCGTTACGCGCGGATGTAAATTGTGTCCGGCTGAGTCCTTTGTCCCGCGCGCATCGCCCATTACCCGGGCTCCGGGTCAGGCGTAGCGCCTGGCCCAACAGTTAGGCCCACTAAGCCTATTTTGTTGTTCTAGGCCCGTTCTTGCCCGTTTCTCGACTGTAGAACATCGTTCGAGTGTCGTTTGGACTCTAATCGTCAATTATTAGCCATAATTGACTTGTGAAGTGTTTCAGTGCTTAATTGTTGTGATGTTCACTGACGTTCGTGAGACTCGTGTGTGTTTCGGTAATTCCTCGAATTATCGATGCTTGTTTGTGTTCGTGTCTAACGAAGTGTTTGCACGCTTGATTAATCCTAATCAACGTGTTATGCACAATCCAATAATTCCCCGAATTATCGTTTTGCGTTAGTGTTATGTTTGCCACACTTGGTTTCCAAAACCAATGTGCAATGTACGATTCGATAGCTCCACGAACTATCGTTTCGCAGTAGTTTATGTTCAACTCATCTAATCAATCATAATTAACTGAAATGCAACAAGTATGAGTGTGAAATGTAAAGAATATAAGAGTTGCAATTTACCTGAAATTGCCGGGTGTCACATGTGTGCTAACCCAAATAACTTTGGGAAGATGAACCCGAATCTACAGTGTTGTAGCACACACTACAATGATGTAGGATCTCAAACGAAAAAGAGATTAGCCCAAACTCATAAAAGAACATGGGGTTCAAAATGTGTTATAATGATGTTTAAAACAAAAAATCCAAGATTCGGGTTCATCTTCCCAAAGTTATTTGGGTTAGCACACATTTAGTGGGTTATATAAAATTCCATGCCCTATATATATATATATATATATATATATATATATATATATATATATATATATATATATATATATGGACTTATTCAATTGAGAACCACTAAATATGAAAGAACCAAAGGAACTAATTTTGAACCACATTTTTTAGGGGTATAAAAGTAATTTTACTTTAAAGTATGAGAAGTTACTATTTTACCCTTTTAAATAACCACTCTATGTACAAAACTTAAAGCATAATATACAAGTGTATTATGCAGTTTTCAAGTTCCTAACATAAAAGTGGTTCTTAATTGAATACCTCCCTATATATATATGTATGTATATATTAAAATCCATGAAAAATTTGTGCAGCCTTTTTATTATTCAACTACGAATTGGAAAGCCACGAAAAATGAACAGTGCAACAGTGTTTTTGTCCGTAAAATTAAATAATAAATATCTTGGAGCATCGAATTTTTTTTTAACTTTGAAAAGTAGTAAACAAAGATGAGAACATTAAATTTGATAGATATGCGTTTTTATTAAATTTGAGAGATTTGATTAGAGATTTGGGTTTTTGTTTTAGTTCAGCCAATTGGTTGCTCGTGAAAATGATCACGTGAATAATTTTTCTATTATTTTTGTAACATATTTGTGTGGATTTTGTATTTTCCTATATAACTTATGTTTCTGCAAATGATATATAATATTCGTTTCCGATAGTATACTGTGATAACTCGTCGCAACGCGTGGGGTGAAAAAACCTGGTTTGTATTATTAGGCGGACACTTGAAATCATACATATAATTTTAAAAAATATATTAAATTTGTAATATTAACATATAAAAAAGGTATGGATATCAAGACATAGTAAAAAACACAATTAAATCAAGTTATTGAATCATTTATATTAGTTATATATTTTTTATTGTTTTAAGTATTTATTTAGTGAGAGTTATTTTTCATTTCCCTAACATTTATTTGTATTCAATAATTATAATGGATGTCTAAATATTATTTTGCTCACATAGCGTATCTATTTTATATACATTAAAGATTTAAACCATGTTATGGATATGAATGATGTATGTAAAGAAGTCTTGTACCGGTATGAGCCGTCAACTTCGGTTGATGGTTAAAGAGTCCTGTGGAAACATAGGCCTGCCGACTGTGTGTCACCAGTTGAGGAAATCTTATGCATGTATAAGTTATCGACTTCGGGTTGATAGTTTAAGAGCGTTGTGCTGCACAAGCCTGTTTGACTTCAAGGTCAGCAGTTGACGGTGAAGTTCCTTCACTGTATGAATTATGTTATGATGCTATGTATGTTATGTAATTATGATATGAGAACATGTATGCTATGTATGTGAATTATGCTATGTGATGACATGAATGAATAAGGATTTTTCTAAGAAATGAACTTAGAACTCACCAGCATAAAGCTGACTTGTTTTACATGCATATCAGGTTGAATAGTTTGAGAAAGGAGACCAGGAGGGCTTGTTTTACCAGCATAAAGCTGACTTGTTTTACATGCATATCAGGTTGAATAGTTTGAGAAAGGAGACCAGGAGGGCTCATGGCATACGTTGAAGACTACCCTGGCATAGACTGGCTGTATTATATAAGTGTTAGAAGAGTGGGCTATGTTTTAATGTATGTTTAATATGTGTACCTTATTTATGTAATCACCTTAAATTCCGCTGCTATAGTAATGTAAATATGGTTTAAAGACTATGGGTTTAATGTTTGCCAACCGAGGGGACTCCCGGGGCTCGGGGCCTCTCATTTTAGCTTTGAAAAATATTAAACAGAGATAAGAACATTAAATTTGAGAGATTTGCGTTTTTATTAAATTTGAGAGTTTTGGTTATAGATTTGGGTTTTGTTTTAATTTAACCGATTGGTTGCTGATGAAATAATCACGTGAATAATTTTTCTATTATTTTTGTAACATATTTGTCTGAATTTTGTATTTTCCTATTTAACTTATGCTTCTGCAAATGATATATAATACCCATTTCCAGAAGTATATTGTGATAGCTCGCCGCAACACGTGGGGTGAAAAAACCCGGTTTGTATCATTAGGCGGACACTTGAAATCATACATGTAATTTTAAAAAAATATTTTAAATTTGTAATATTAACATATAAAAAGGTATGAATATCAAGACATTGTAAAAAACACAATTAAATCAAGTTATTGAATCATTTATCTTAGTCGTATTTTTTTTATTATTTTAAGTATTTATTTAGTGAGAGTTATTTTTCATTTCTCTAACATTTATTTGTATTCAATAATTATAATGGATGTCTAAATATTATTTTACTCACATAGCGTATCTATTTTATACATATTAACATGTTTCAAAGAGAAAGACAAAGCATAAAAACATAACTTTCGTGGGCAAAAACAGAAAAGAAAACAAGTAAATAAGCAGGTGCTAAATACATAAAACAAAAGGTGAGAGTAGAGGTGCCAATCTTTACCCATGTCAAAGAAAATGGGTTGGTTTGGGTAAATAATTGTAGGATAATGGGTTGAAATGGGTAACATCATAATATTAGATGGGTTGAGATGGGTAGCACTTGAACACAATGCGGGTCAAGACGGGTAACCAAAAAAATTTGTAAATGCAATGGATTCAAACATTTAACAATGATTAATAACATATTTGATGAAAAAATCACTAAAAATTATCCAAATGAACTATTTGTTTACTTATAACACATCTAAAGTTAAATTAAATTGATGTTTTTTAAAAACAATACATTTAGACCCGAAATAATTTTGCTTAAAACCCGTTCTGACCCGCACCCATCCTGACCCGAACCCGTTCTAACCCGTTACCCAACTCGACCCAACCCGCCTATTTTACCAGGCATAGGTGAGAGCAACAAAAATGTAGACACAAAAATAAAGTTGGTCTACAAATACTTTATATCATTTAAAAACTAAAATGGGTTGTTAAAGTTGGGCCAAAGTGATAACCGAACCGAGTCATAGCTCGATGCAAATTTAAGTGAAGCGAAAGCGAGGCCTAGCAAACCAATGAGTAATAAATATTAAACAGGGTAAATTTTACTTTTGATCATTTAAGTTTACATAAAATTTCAGAGATGGTTCTTTATGTTTCTAAATGTCAAAGTTAGTGTTAAAAACACGGACCTTTCTCCGTTAGCTTTGTTAAGTATTAACATAATATGGGGCATAAATGTCAAAAAAATTCATACAAGTAATTGAGCAAATTTTACTTTTGGTTCTTTATGATTACATAAAGTTTCATATATAGTTTTTTGTTTAATTAATACTTAACAAAGTTAACGGAGAAATAAGAGAGTATGCAACAATTGGAAACATAAAGCACTGATTTGACATTTTAAATCATAAAGGACCATCTCTGAAAACTTTGTGTAAACATAATTAAAGAATAATAAGTGAAATTTACCCTATTAAATAATTAAGAAAGAGTACATATATAGATGAAATTGTTTCTCTTTCATGATTCCATCTCAAAATGACAAAGGAATAATATGTAGCCCTCTCAATAATCATTGTCCACATGCAATTTAATTAAATCCATTTTACAGACTACAAATAAAACCCATTACAATCTGAAAAACTAGAAAAGAAATTGTTTTCGGGGCTTAAAGAGGTACTTAGAACCAAATGATGAGCGGAGGACATCGATTAATAGATTATGTTGCAGCAGAACATATAGGAGAACTGGCATGACGGCAGATACACTAATCAACATAGGTACCCATTTCATTTCCTTGTGGTAAAGTATGAAAAAGCTAACACTAAAAGTGACCATCATGGCTGTTATGGACAGGAAAAGAGATACCAGACCTAACATCAGCTTTCTTGGTAAAGATTCCATGAAATCATGTTCGGCGTAACGAGATGTGAGGAGGGATAAGAAGGTGAGTATTGAAGCTGATGACAAGAACAAGGATATGGCATCTGCCACTACAAACACAATGAAAACTGACTTCTGATAGAAGATAGGAATGCCATCATTTTGGTTGTATCCACCTGGAACCGTAAAAGCCGCTGCAAAGACTATAGTCGCAACAAGTGTCGCAACCACCATGCATTGACTAGCCATTCCTTTCATCCACTTCTCACCTTGAGTAACAAGGTCTTTGTGTTCCTCGGTGAATATCTCATATGGTGTTCGCCCTTGTTTGTTCTTCCGTTCTCTATACATAGGGGGGATCATATTCCTTACTTCCTACTGTTACACAATCAAACTAAAATAACTATATATGACAATCTTACTTTTTATCATGTAATATAAATTGAATATGTACCTTGAACCATAATAGTTCTCGCTGCATCTGTAAAGCAGGTCCAGAAACATCTGCAAGCCGATCTTTTGAGGCATTCTTTCCAGCTAGGTGCAACAGATTGTTATCACTTTTATCTCTGAGAGGAGTTATTAAGTCCTTTGCTGAGCCTATCTCATACAACATATTGTATATACCCTCATGACGATTTTTGACAGCAATGTGAAATATTGATTCACCGCTATCATTTACCTTCCACATCAGATCGGGGTATTGACGTATGAGCTCAACTAAAAATTTAGTATTTCCCATTTCCGCAGCCACAAATAGTACCCGAGAAGAGTATGTTTTGCGTCCAAGGGCATATGGTAGAGCTATTTTCGCGGTTTCTCTACGCATTTTCTCAATATTTTTAAAAATGACTGCTTGTAGTTGCTGAGCTTGATCCCTTGCCTTTTGGGTTTCCTCATGCATGCTTACAATATGCTTAAAAATGAGATTTTTAAGGTCCATAACTTGATCTCCACTATTGTCTTGCATAGTAAGCATGCTCCGGGTTTCAACATGCATGTTCACAAGATGTTTGGAAACTATTTCCAGCAATTGTTGAGCTTGATCATGGTGCCTAGAAGTCGACTTTTCGTCTTGCTTGATTGCATTTATGTTGTTGAATTCTGTCTTCAGTTTGTCACAATGTTCATAAATGAGTTTTTCTAATTGGAGAGCTCGAACAACGTTTTCTGCAGTTAGCTCCTGACCTTGATTAATCAAATCAGACGGACCTCTTAGTATATCATCAATTTCACGCCTAGGCCTTCTAGAAATATCTTTCCAAACGATTTTTAGCAGTTTCAATGCTGCATTTTCCTTTCCATAAGCTCCTCCCGCATTTAAACCAAAAACTGAAAGAGAAAATTAATTAAGGTTATTTGAAAAAAAAAAAGTTCAAATAAATCAAATTAAGATCAAGGGTGTGGCTACAGATGTTTGTTTAATTACCTGAATGAATGTTCCTTCTAATGAAACCGGATTTTGTTTCAGAAAACACATTAGGCTTTCGAGCCAAATACCCAAGTACAGCCCCACTTCCAAGTGAAGGATACCTTGTTACTATCTCCAGTGCCACATCTAAAAAACTTGTGACAATCAGTTTTTGTCGGACAGAAAAGCAAAGTATGTAAAAATTTTGTTAGATTGGGCAAGGATTTTGCAGATAATCAATCTGATTATCGATTTTCCTTTTTTTGAAAGTATATTAGGAGCCCAATGCAATGTAATTAATGAGGTTGAATTTATTAAGAAAGATTTTTAACTAAGAAGAGTAAGAACAATAGAAATTTGACACGTGTGTCATCATAAAAACAAAAATACAGTACATAAAACAAAATACAGTACAAAAAGAAACAAAATCCAATCAAAAGAAACAAAATTCAGTACAAAAAATTAAAAAACTACCTGTACAAAAAAATAAAAATCGAGTACAAAAAACACAAAAATCCAGTACAAAAAAGTAAAAAACACAAAAATCCAGTACAAAAGAATATAGAACAAATCTAGTACAAAAACAATAAAAATCTAATACAAAAAATAAGATTTTATATCTAAATTATGATGACACGTGTCAAATTCTTATTAGTTCTCACTCTTCTTAGACAAAAAACTTTTCTTATTTAATCTTTTCCCTGTAACTATAGCTAGTAGAGAGCAAACAAACACACTTAATCAACATATTCTCACTCTTAAGTAGAGTCTGTGGGAATAATGAAGACAAACCTTACCCCTATCCCAATTGGGATAGAAATGCTGCTTCGAAGGAGTCGCCGGTTCATAGTTATCGTTCGAAGTTAATTATTCGAACGCTTTTAACGTTATTTTCACAAAATAAATAAAATAACGTAAAAATTAATGTAATTTTATTTTTGTTCTTGAGAGCCCACACATATACAGTATATGCGTGCACCGCAAATGGGACGTAACTGCTAGTAGAGACTAGAGATCATGAATCTTAAATCAATAAACAGGCGGAAATGCTTACCGAACATATCAGCCTCCACACATTTCTCAAGAAGCCAACCACGATTAGTAGGATTCCAATAATCATCACCCAACCCATTTGAATTTTGATAAAGATACTTCACCACCTCATGATTTCCACACAAGGCAGCCATATACACTGGCATCGTTCCAGAACCACCAGCAATTACATTTAAGGCCTTGTTCTTTTGCAACATAATCCTGACCGTTTTAATGTTTCCGCTTGCAGCCGCTAAATATAGAGCAGTGTTTGAATTTTTATTTACAAGTTCCAAGTCTTCCAAGTTCATCCTTTCCATCAGATTTTTCACAAACTTCTCCACATGTTTGCTTCTTTTTACCGAAGCCGACACATGAAGTGCTGTTTCCCCATTCTCGGTGATGCTATACCTTACCAATTCCGGTTTCTTATCAAGGATTCTTTCGGCTTCTTTCCAGTCACATTTAATCGACGCCTTGTACAAAGGGACACCCACTTCAAGGTAATCTTTTCTATCTCCTTTCATGTAGTTCCAATGCAAATAATTAACTAATATCCTTTTCATCTCAACATTATTTCAACAAAATTAAGCATCATTTCGAAAGACAATAAGAGGTACGTGTAGTAAATTTGAATTCTATTGATAAATAAAATACAATGCTACAGTTCCTACTTCTTCTAGGTGCAAAATAATCAATGTAACATATACAAGAATAAATATAACCGCACCAAAATATATATAATGTAGATGTCTAACTTGTCCCTGGAAGCAAAACATCACAACAATGTGTAGCTTGGACTAAAGAGCGCGAAATCAAGAAGATGATAACCCCTTAATCAAATTATTGGCTAGTTGTGATGTAGTAGCCTGTAGCTAGATGCATGTCAGATGATGAGAGTCCAAGCTAAAACCATATCTCAAATGAGGTGCATATCAAACTCAAGATGATGCTGATAAAACACTGAATTAACAATTAAATAAGTGGCACCAAGGTTGCCACACTAAAGAGTGATGTGTTGGGTATCTCACACACACACTAAACACGATAATCACGCAGACGAGAAAATAATAAACGATAAACACGACACAAGAATTTTACGTGGTTTGGTTCCAGTGGGGAACCTACGTCCACAGGCTGCAACTAGGTATTTTTCATTAAGTTAAGACCAAAGATTACAATCACATGACAAGGATATAAATAGAGATACAAATTAGGTTAAACAACTAAACGGGCCGAACATAGGACCAGACTAGGGCCGGTTGCCCTAATCTTCCTAAAGGCCTTCGTAAACCTAACAATCTCCCACTCGGAGGCCTTGCGATAGAATCAAGCCCGCCATCCAAAGCACACAGCAACCCCATCATCCAGTAACTTCAGTAATCTTCAAACCATACAGGAACAGAAGTCTTCAGGTCCAGCTCCCATGAACAAACCAAACTTCAAACCGTGTATCTTTAATCAACCTAGCTGTAGCGGCCTTTCTCATCAGTAACCTGAAAGGCCCATTGAAACACCCATGGCTCATATACAGTCATCACAGACTCAGTCATAGCAAAAACAGCCAATGACTCATCCTCAATCTCAATCGCCACCTACTTACTCGAATAACCGGCTCTAGAGACTCTAGAGGAAAGAATACTCCCCAAAAAAATACAAGCACCCATGGAGAGAATTTTCATTCGGAATTCTGGTCTCAAAACCCAATGTCACTAAGTAACTGTGCCCGAAGCACGCCTCGTGCTCCCACTGTTACCAAATCCTCTTCCAGGTTTAAACCTCTGAATACACTCGAGCTGACATCCTAGTGGCTCCAGATTCATGCTTTCAATACGAATCCACTTAGCTCTACCCGATGCAACGAGCCAAGACTTTACTATTCGGAAGTTGGTCCATTTCTTCGAGTGATACGTAATCCCATATCTCCTAAAAGTCTTCAATCAAATAGATTCATCATGCTTCATTGAAGTAGGTAACAATATAATGAAGCAAAAAAAAATCTCAGAACCAAGAGTCTTCACTATGTTCCACTGAATCCCAATACATCAAGCCAGCCAATTTTCAGACGCATAATTCAAATATCTTTGGACATTGACTCTAAAGAATGTCCACACCTCTATGCAGCTCTACCAAGTCAAGCAGTCAACTAAGCCCAGCTCCCACTGTCCTTGTTATCCCAACCCAAGCCAAACCAACACTCCATGAGATGAATCCCCAAACATACTTCCACAGCAAATGTCTTCACCCAGTACCGGATCCCAGATCACCTCAAATGTTGTACCACTGATCACCATTGAACAAGATAGTTCAAGACCAGCTAACAGGCAAACGATTATAACAACAAAAGAACTTTCATGGAAAGTAAGTGGTACCAAGGGTTCTATGACCGTACACACGGTCAGTTGACGCAAACCTTAACCGAAAAATCTTCCGAACGAGCAGTAGTTCACATGACTTTCACTTATGTCGTCACCAGCACACTCACTGGTTCTATTTTCTCCAAGTTTTATCCATCGTTTGTACCACATCCAAGTTCGTTGACAAACCAATCAACCGAGATCCACAACCGACGAACATTTCGATTTCATCCTGCTTTCAGTTATAACAATAACAAGCAGGAACGAAAACAAAAAAACAGTGAACAGACACAGCAATGGCACGGGCCTGAACTTGACGACTGTTCTACTGAACCCTGTCGATCAAAACCGATTTGCTCCTGCAATAACTCGATAATCAGAAACAAACTTCAAACAGTTACATGATGATCTCCTGCAGACAAATCTTCACCCGAATGCTGAATATTCACAAAGCTCGGTTCCTCAATTTTTAAGTTGATTATTAGTCGAACGGACCAAAGAACAAACTCTAGCCCGGTAAATCCAAGAGTTTTCGATCCAAAAATTCTAATCACCGTCTCAAGAGTTTAACTCGGTACTCAAACAAAAAAACTTTCACCTGCGATATCAAAACCCGAAAAAAACACCCAATCCATCACACCCTCTCGAACAAATCCGAACACATCTGACTTGAATAACAGCGGAAGCGGTCGAAACCCTAATCAGCAGCGAAACCAGCTGCAATCTGAACAATTCGGGTCAGAATCGAACATTTCTGATCGGAAAGATAGCCGGAACCCTAATCTAGCAACTGTGGCAACGCCGGAACCCTAATTCGGCAGCGGCGGCGGCGCCAGAACCCCAAAATACTTCAATCAGCGGCTGTAGGGTTCGTCTGAACCCTAAAACGCTCCAATTGGTGACGGCAACGAATCGCGACCCAGAAAACCCTACGGCGGCGGAACCCTAGCGACGGCTGAAAAGTTTCAAACCCTAAATCACGAACCAGACCCCAGTCATGATTTAAGTTCAACAATCAAACCCTAGCAACCACCGTAACAGGGCAGACGAAATCCGGCATACGCAACTGACGGCGGCGGCGATTCAGGCGGCCGGCGACGGTGATTCCGGGAGAAGCAGTGATTCTGATGGATGCAGTGATTCCGACAGCAACAGTGGTGTGAGCTACCAAGAGCCCTGAGCTCTAATATCAGTTGTTGGGTATCTCACACACACACTAAACACGATAATCACGCAGACCAGAAAATAATAAACGATAAACACGACACAAGAATTTTACGTGGTTCGGTTCCAGTGGGGAACTTACGTCCACGTGCTGTAACTAGGTATTTTTCATTAAGTTATGACCAAAGATTATAATCACATGACAAAGGTATAAATAGAGATGCAAATTAGGTTAAACAACTAAACGGGCCGAACATAGGACCAGACTAGGGCCGGCTGCCCTAATCTTCCTAAAGGCCTTCGTAAACCTAACTGTTGGTTTTAGGCCCCAAAACACACACTAACCACACACAAAATTCCTGTGTATTATATCAGATCACAAAACTGACTTCGAAAACTACTACTACTGCTACCTATTTATGCAAAAATAACATAACAAACTTATGCTAAAATGTGGCCCATGTTCTCCTGCTTTGCATCCTTCAAGTTCGGTCTTCCAAGTTACTCATTCAACCCCATTATTCGGTCAACACATGACCAAGCTATTCTACTTCACATATGGACCAAATCTGACCCGTATCCAAAACCCGAACCGACCCGAAACATCAAGATTAATCCAACATTCACCCCCTTAATCTTGATTTCGGTTATCTTGCTAGTTGATTCCGTTCTTTCTTTTCTTGCTACTTGAACCATAAAGGTTCAGTCTTTCTATTTACTCTTGCTTCTTTCCGTAACTCTACCTCTTCAATTTCATCTTACTGAGCTGCTTCATATTACCAAATTTTCAATGTCTTCATGCACAGGAAAATATGAAATCATGCATACGTAATCTGGTCATAGCCATCTCCATTCTTTCTACATTTGGATGCTTGCTTGGTTGCTAATGCATACCACCATCCGGCAACAGCCTCATTCTTTCTCAGTACTTCTTTCAGGCTGGTTGGTGGTGGCCACAATCTTGTTTCTCGTAGTCCTGCTCCGGTCTTCTTTCTTCTTTCCTGCGAGGCCTTTCTTTCTTGCTAAGTGACGCCAGCCTCTTCCCTGCTTTCTTCTTTCTTGTGGCGCCTCTTCTTTCTTAGGTGATCATTCGGTCCCCGGTCACCCCTTCCGGTCTTCGGTCTACACTTTCTTCAAGCCGCCGGTCTCTTTCTTGCAGCTTGTCAGTCTTCACGGTCTCCAACTGGAACACTTCCAGCCACGGTCTCTTCTGTTCTCCCACCGAAATTCATTTCGGCAGCGGTCTCCTTCTCTCTCGTAAGAATTGATCGGTCTCGGTCTATCACGTCTTCAGTTCTTCTCCGGTAACGGTCTTTCTTTCTTACACCGGTACACGGTCATTCTTCACATCGGTTCGTCTCCGACGTCGGTCTCTCTTCCTTCCTTCGGACTTTACTGCTGTAACAACAGCCGGTCTTCACACTCATTTCATTGTTCATGCAGAACACTTCTCCGATCAAACGGATCGGTTCTCGTCTTCTCCCGGTTCAATCTGAACCGTGCTTGGCTCACACAAAACCTCTCCTTTCTTCTTCAAACACCAATAATCTCTGATGTTGTCTCCATCTTTCTTCTCAGCCCTCCTTGCAGTTTAAAGGGACTGCACCCCTTCTTCTAAACTCGACTCTCAAAACAGTCGTAAATAACCTTGCTCTGATACCAAATGTTGGTTTTAGGCCCCAAAACACACACTAACCACACACAAAATTCCTGTGTATTATATCAGATCACAAAACTGACTTCGAAAACTACTACTACTGCTACCTATTTATGCAAAAATAACATAACAAACTTATGCTAAAATGTGGCCCATGTTCTCCTGCTTTGCATCCTTCAAGTTCGGTCTTCCAAGTTACTCATTCAACCCCATTATTCGGTCAACACATGACCAAGCTATTCTACTTCACATATGGACCAAATCTGACCCGTATCCAAAACCCGAACCGACCCGAAACATCAAGATTAATCCAACACTAACATGATGGACATAAGACAGGAATTCGAATTGAAGGCCATGCATAACAGCATTAATCCAACGAAGCTTTGCAACTATATGAGGCAATGCATGATACTCGACCTTTGTGCTGGATGGAGCAACAATGTGTTATTTTATGAAACTCCACTAGCAAGGTTGGGTCTAAGAAAGATACAATAACATGTGATGGAACGATGATCATCATGGCATGTTGCCCAGTCAGCATTACTATAAATGGATCGTCGAATAGTCAAGCCGTGGGAAAATAGTACCTTTAAGGTACACAAAATAAGCTCAATTGCAACCAATGTTAATTGGTTTCTTTATAAACTGAGAAACACTGCTAACCACATAAGCAATCTCAAAGCAACACCAACGATGCTCTTGTATAGCAATCATGTGTCCTCCAAAGGAATACCAGAATACCTAGAAACTTAAGCAACTATGGTTGGTTGTCAGTAAGCCATGTTTGATGTAAGTGATCACTTAGAAAGCGTCACTGAGGAAGATGTAGGGTGTCATCAAGAAGTAATATATTAAGACTATATGCATAAATCCTTTAGAGCAAACTGCGAATGCATGTGCGTAATGAACTCCATAAAAAAATGAAGAACTTAAGTGATATCATGACATCATCAGTATATACCATAACAAAACAAACAACAAAACCACTTTTATAGACAAATAGAGAGAATTCTGATACACACTAAGAGAAATTGAAGTGGCAAGCAAGTGGACAACTTGGAAAACCAAGCACGTGATGCCTGCTTAAGACCATAAAGAGCCTTCTGCAATAGGTAGACATGATGATGAACGGTGTAGGGGTGTTCACGAGCCGAACTGAGCCGAGATAGGGGCAAGCTCGGACTCGGCTCGGCTCATATTGTAAACCAAGTCTAAAATCTTGGCTCGGACTCAGCTCGTTTTAAACCGAGCATGCTTGGCTCAGTTCGTTTTTGGCTCAGTTTTTATATAATTTAGATTTTAGGATATGAGTTTGTAATTTGTGAGCTCCAGATCACATTTTCTTTTATTTTTTATTATTATTTTTTTAATATAATTACAAATATGACACCAAAGTATATATATTATTAAAAGTAACCCTATATTTTTCTATTTTGGTATAGCATGTGTACAAACGAGCCAAGCCTATGAGCCAAGCCAGTCTTGGCTCGGACTCGACTCGGTTTCAAAACGAGCCAGCTAGGTTACAAACAAGCTTTATCCAAGCCGAGCTTTATTCAAGCTTTTTGGAGACAGGGGCGGAGGATCTTAGGGGTCCGAGGGTCCCCCCCCCCCCCGTTTTTCTGGCCAAAAGCCCCGATATAGTAGTTTTCTGTCGGGAAATTTTAGATGTATTGAGTCCGGCCCCTTCGGTTTTTCTTTCAAAAATTCCTAGGGCCCCCCTTGGATTTTAAAAAATAATAAAGTTGAAACTTTTAAGGGTTCACATTGTCGGTTGTTATCTCTTTTTTTTCCCGATATTACATTTAAACTTTAAAACTAGTGGTGAGCCTGAAATTTAAATTGGGCAATTAAAATATTTCATTGCTTATTAAACGTTCAAATCAAAAGGAAAGGGTAAAACCCATTTCCTATTTTAATCGAATAGCAGCGCAGATAGCAGAAGCAGGGAGATATGGTTCCTTAATTTCCAAAATCCAAATTCCAAATTCAATCGTGATTCAAGCTTCAAGCAACATATGTTTCTTCTTCTAATCTTCTTCAACAATCAACCACGAGGCCCACGAGTGACGAGCGCTCAGCCGCTCAGGCGCTCACGACCTGAGTCATCTGACGAGTGACGACCCGTCGACCGTCGACGGTCGACCCAGCTGTCCAGCATCTTCACTTCTTCGAGAGTTCGAGTGACGACCCAGGTAACCAGTTTCTTCACTTATTGATTAGTTAATTTTTTGTTTTTGTTACTTTGTTTATTGATTGTGTGAACTGTGAAGTTGAAAAGAGGTTAAGAGGCTTCAAGTTTATTTATTGATTTATTGATTGTTATTTGTTTGTTGATTAGTTAATTTATTTTAGGATTTAGGATTAGATTTAAATTTTTAAATTGATTGTTTGTTTAAATTGATTGTTTATTTTTTTAAGGATTTAGGATTAGAAATTTATCCGGTTTGTGTCATGAAGAAAACAACTCTTATCAATTTTTCAAAAGAAAAGAGGCACAAGCCCCACTAGATAATCGACAACAAACTGAAGAAAGTAAACGTCAAAAAATTTCAACATGTGAGTGGATTCTTAAAGGTCGTCGTGCTGAATAGTGATTCTTTTTCCAGGTACTCATCTTTTCGTCTTAAACATTTTATATCTTATTTGATACAAACATATTTATTTTTTTGAGTGGAGCAAATATTTGATATTTTAAATTGTTTGACCCGACCCGAATTACCATTTGTCGACCCGAGTTTTTAGCCCGAAACATAGCAATAAGAAAAAAAAAAAATTTAACCTATATCTTTCGCGCCCCCTGAACATTTGAACCAAGCTCCGCCACTGTTTGGACAGCCCTAGAACAGTGAAATCTACAAAGCCTAGAAGCTGAGACATGTACACAGTCTCGAACAAGTCATCTTAAAGAAAGGCATTAGTAGCATCCGCCTAATAAGTATCCCAACCCCTAGAAAAAGTAACAGATAGGACAATCCAAATCATCGTGGGTTTAACCGCATGGATAAAAATCTCAGTTGAATTGATCTCCTCTGTTTGGTGAAAGGTTTTGGGAACAAGACGACCTTTATATTTACCAATAGCACTATCATGATTGCACTTGATCCTATAAACCCACTTGAACCAACAATGTTAGCATTGGTACCCAAGTCCTAGTCCAGATGGAAGGCAAAGCATCAACCTCATTGCGTATCAAATACCGTCATACTAGTCATTTTCTATGCGTGAGAAAAGTTGATAGGCTCAATGATAGGGGAAGTAGAGACATGGGCAAGTACATCTGTACATGATCAAGAAACTGTCATAGATGGCGAGTATGCATGGTCATCTGAGAGAAAATAACCACAAAATGTTAAATATATAGAATAGGGAGGTGGAGGTTGATATGGAATAGGAGATGAAAAGACAGGTGAAGATGGTGAGATGATATTGAAGAAATGGATAGTGAGTTGACAGGATAAAGATACAAAAAAATGTGATGGTGAGAATTTAGCAGACATAAGAAGAGGAAGGATAATGATAATGATAATGAAAGAGGTGGAAGAATGTGTGGTGGAGGTGGTAGCACCGTGGCAGTGGGATTATCAAGCACTATGTTGTAAGAGGTAACATGGAGAGAAGTGAAGGGCGACGAGTGTGAGGATCATAGCAAAGATGAACATGATGATTTTGAGCAAAGACAAAGAAAAAGACACAAAAGTGATTTGGGTAAGAGTTTGACTAGGGTGTCACCAAGAAATGGATAACACAAGCATGAAGACTGAGATAGAGAGGGCCCTTTGTTGGCTCTTCAAGACAAAAGCACCCAAAAACTTTCTTGATTCTCATTAGAGAAAGACTCTCCCTCTATCCAAAGGCACGCATAAAAAGATGGTAAGGTACCAAAAATAATCTCATAGGGAGAAGAATAGAAAAGAACATGGGTAGGTAATGTGTTAATGTGAAAAATTGAATTGTCATTGGCATGATACCAGAATCGTCGAGTAATAAAAGCATGAAATAATAAGGCTCGAGCAATCTATGAAAGATGTAGGTTTTTCTACTTAGCAACCCCATTCTGTTAACGTGTAAACGAACATGCTAGCCAGTAGACAATGCCAGAGTCAGAATGACATTTGGTCATTTAGCCATGTATAATCTCAGAAGCACCAACATAGTAGAGGTGTTTAATAGTGCAAGAAAATAGATTTTCTACTAGGGTTTGAAATGACGAAAACATAAAACAGCCTAAGAATGATGAGATAGAGGGTACATTTATGTGAAGAGACTAAATTCATCAATAAATATAATACAGTAACTATGGTACCCAGATCTAGAAAAAGTGCAGGTAAGTCCCTAAATATACATAGAGGTACAATAAAAGAATTAACTTAATGAAATAGAAATTTAGTAAAATTTAGGAATTTAACAAGAGTTAGGCCCTTTGTTTAAGGACTTATTTGACAATAGTAAAAAGAAATTGACTAAATATAATAATACCAGATGGATGTCCTAAATGTCGTAGCTCGTCGTGACTCGATCATGACATGGAAGCAACAACAGATAGCGAATAAAGCTGGTGAGGATGATTAGGTTGCTTAGGTTGCATGTAATGGAGGATCTACCAGTCTAGAATCATCATCGTATACAGTATATCCATGATTAGCAAAGCTAAGATAAGGTAATCAACGTGTGAGAACATAATAGAAACATCTAATGTCATGTGAGAAGTAGCTTTGGTAGTGAGGGAAAAAAACGATTCCAAAACCAGAACTGACTACACGACCGGCCCAATGGGCCAATGACCCAAGCAAGGGCTAGGGTTGTGGCCCCTAAAATATGAGATCCCCAATTTTTAATATTCTTTTATATGTAGTTGGGTTTTTTTTTACTTGTGTTTTTTTTTAGTTTATGAGCTATAGAGGGATAAGAATACTAGAAATGCCCAAATAAAAGCTCATCTTTTCTAGTATTTACCCGCGGGGGGGGGGGGGGGGGGGGGGGGTGTTAGTGAACCGGTCGGACCGAATTTTAGTTTTTTTAAAACTAAAATTCAAAATTGAAACATTAAAACTAAATCATATATTTTTTAACATGATTATGTTTGTTTAAATATTAATTAGAGTAAATTACAAGATTCATCCTTTATGTATAGATGTAATTATGGATTAGGTCCTTTATCTTTGCTAATTATAAATAACATCCTTTATTTCAATAATTTATAACAATTTCATCCTTTAATTTAACCATTGTTAATTTGATGGGTTAGCTAAAAGGGCAAAAAACTAAAATTCATCCCTTAAATTATTATTTTTTATTCAATCTTTTTAATTAAACTATGTAATCTAAAATACTCAAATTTTGGGTTGATGAATTGGTTTTTTTTCACGAAAACTACCTTGTTAGAAGGTTTAAAAATTTGTTTAATTCATAATAAATTATAGGAAATTTATATGTAAGTTATCACTCTAAAAAATTATCAACAAAACCAAACATAATAGTTTCAAATTCAAAATCCATAAACCAAATACTTTTTTAATAGTTGGAAGAGACTATTATGTTAACATATACCTTATTACAATGGTTTACGGCAATTGGTTTATGGATTTTGAATGGCAATTGGTTATGGGTTTTGAATCTTGTAATTTACTCTAATACGAAGATTATGTGAATTAAATAAATATATGTTAATTTTTGGAATGGCAATTGTTTTATGGATTTTGAATTTGAAACTATTATCTTTGGTTTTGTTGATATTTTTTAGAGTGATAACTTACATATAAATTTCCTATAATTTATTGTGAATTAAATAATTGTTTTAAACATTGTAAGAGGGTAGTTTTCGTGAAAAAGAACCAATTCATCAACCCAAAATTTGATTATTTTGGATTAGGTAGTTTAATTAAAAAGATTAAATAAAAAATAATTAAAGGGATGAATTTTAGCTTTTTGCCCTTTTAGATAACCCATCAAATTAACAATGGTTAAATTAAAGGATGAAATTGTTATAAATTATTGAAATAAAGGATGTTATTTGTAATTATTAAAGATAAAGGACCTAATTCATAATTACATATATACATAAAGGATGAATCTTGTAATTTACTCTATTAATTATGTTTATTTAAACGTGCTTATAATATTAAATCTAAACTCATTATTCACATAAGCCAAATTATATATTAAAAAATAAAAACTTTTTATTTCTAACTTTTCGTATATGATTATGTCAACTTTTAGCATATTGATTTAAAAATAAGTTAATGTTTTTTTTAATATAATTTAATATTTTGAAGTTGGTTATTTTTTAACAACATAAACACACATTGTTTGAGTTAGTTTTTTTAGGTTTTTAAAAATCTTTATTCGCTTTTTAGAAAAAATTAATTTTTCAGAAGAACCTTCTCAGCAGAGCCGGCCCCGAGAATCAAAAAATATTCTGGGGCATGGGGCGAAAAAAAATGGGCACTTTCAGAGGCTGCTCTAAGAATTAAGGTGACCAAGATAAACCGGAAAAAAAGACTATATAGCGAATGCAAATACTAAATTAGGGGTGTTCAAAAAAACCGAAAACCGAACTATATTCGTAACTGAAAAAACCGAACCGAATTTTGAATTCGGTTTTCGTTTTGGTTCCTCACTCCGAATTCCAAATTCGGTTCGGTTTCTAATCGTATCTGAATTTCGGTTTTTTGTTCGATTATCGTTCCAAATTTTTTTGAATTCGTTTTTTTGGTTAACCGATTAAACCGAATTCAGATTTAGATTTATTTTCTTATTAATAATATATGAGCTTGAATTCGGTTTATTCAGATCGGTTTATTTGCTTTTTAGCCGGTTTATTTTGTTTTTAATCAGTTTATTCGATTGAATTCGATTTATTCGGATCGATTTATTTTATTTTGGCCGGTTTATTTGATTTTTAATCAGTATGTTCCGTTTTAACGAAACCGAACTGAACCGAATCGGATCTCAAATTCGGTTTGGTTTTTGGATAGGGAAAAAATTGAAAACCAATTAAACCGAACCGAATAAATTAACCGATTCTATATATATAGATATATATCAAAATTTTGTGACTTCTAAAAAAATTGAGTCTGGGATAAAGATCGGGTTTGCCCCGTCCCTTACCGCTCATGCACCATTTTAAACATTGATGTTATATTTCTTATATAAATTTTTTGTATATATAATATATAATTTGTTTTTAAAATTTCGGGCCCCGCCCCTCCCCATGGCCGGCTTGAATAAAAAAGTTAAGATCCAAGCATATTGCAGTTAAACTTTGGCTTAAGGGAAAGCGTAAAATTTCCTAGATCTAATTAAAAAGTTTCTCAACCGCTATTGAAGAAATTACCCTGAAACAGAGAAAAATTCGGTAACGATCTTCTGTTTCTAAACGGATCATTCGGAACCTGAATGAAGATTTCCTCTTGCTGCTGCTGCTGCTGGTGAATCAAGAGTTTATCCTCCGCCGATGAGGCTGCTTGGGAACCTGTTGGGTTTGTTTCGTTCATCATCTGCAGTGCATTAATAACCAATTAATGAGTAAAACGGCTAATTGGTTGACTGACTGACTGCAACTGATAATACCTGCCTCTGATCTATGGACTCAGAGCAAGCTATTATTGTGTATGTTTTAATGAAAACAAACTAAAAGGCCTTGACTTATGCATTTATACAACACAAAATCCACTTTTTTATGTTAATTACACAAAAAGTCCCTGTAGTTAGTTTTGATTTTAGATCGAGACTCTGGATTTCTAAAATTACGTAAATTATCTAATAGTATTGTAGCTAGTAATGTAAACTAAAATATAAATATTTACAATATAACTTTTATGATTAGTTATCTAATTGATTAATTAGATAAGTAATTATTTAACAAACGTAATTACGTTTAATATCCTAACTAGGGTTTCCTTTAGATGTATATATAAAAGAGATTAAGGCTCGTATTTTAGTAAATTACGGTTGGTTAACAACACAAACGAGTTCCTAACAATATAGAATTTGTGACCTCTCAAGCCTCTCCACCTAAATCCATCCTCACCATACACCTTAAACAAGTTGTTGTTTGTTAGATATTTTAGTGTAATTAGATTAATTTTGTTGATCGATGTGAATCATTAAATTTATTAAACAAGTTGGGTGTGAGGTGTACACACTTGTTTAATGTTTAATGATTCAATGGGGGTTCCAAAGGGGCAACGCTCCCTTGGCGGGGGTCTGGGGGCAGCTCCCCTAGATATCGGTGAATTTTATCTTATCAAACATTTGGGTAAACCACAAATAGTTTGATTTGAAAGTGCGATCCACGAATTTTAATTCATCCGGTGATAAAACATCATGTTCATATTCTGTGATATTTTTCTACATTGTTTTCTTGTGAATATAATCATATGAATCGATCAACAGGTAATACAAAAGGTTTTGTCTTAGATCTCAGCTAACCTTTTTTTGTTAAGGGCGCAATAAATGATAGAAATACCTCTAGGTTATATATATATATATATATATATATATATATATATTCTTGGTATACTAAATTATTATGATAATTTAATTTTGGTATACTAAATTTAATTTTGTTTTAAATATATATAACTCTAAGAATATCTCATTTCAGTTTTAAATAAATTCATTTTGGTATAGTAAATTATCAAAATAAGGTATTATCATAATACTTGGTATACTAAATTATCAAAAATTTAACAGAATTAAATTATCATAATACTTGGTAGGTATTATACCTTCTTGAATACAATTCATATTAAGGTTGTTATAGTTATCCTAAATTCATTATTAACTACTATATTTAATTTAGTATACCATTGAAATAAATTAGGATAGCAATTGAAGTAAATTGGACCATTTGCTAAGAGATGCTAGACATAATAATTTTAATAATTCTTTTTTAGCTATGGCAGAATCTAACAGAATTATGGGAAATTTTATAGATCTCTCATGTTGGTGTGTAATACTTCTATAATATTCTTGAACAGCTTTAACATTTGCTTTATTAACTAGAAATTTATTCCACCATTTACTTCTATAATGCCTTATAAGAAGAGGGGGAGATAAATCTTGTTGTTCTTGATAATGATAAGTCCAGGAAGCAATCCATGGAATTCTAAATACACTCATATATTGTAGAGTATACTCGAACATAGGAGTTCCTTCTTGCTTAAAATAATCAATAAATTTATTGAATGCTAAAGAAATTTCTTTAGGAAGAGCTTCTGAATAATTCCCATATACTTGAACCATTTGATAAACCATCTTGGATAATTATTTGAAAATTGGTCATCAAAATGGAAGAACCATGAATGATTAAAATTCCTTAATAGAAAAGTTTTATCCCAAGCTTCTTGATAATAATAATAATTGTATTGAGGATAAGAGTCAAAATTAGAAATAGTTTTTTGAACGGATGGTTTTGATCTCCATTCTTCAGGAGTTATAACTCTTCTAATTTTTACCTTAGAATAATCTATTTTTGATGAATCTTGAGAATTTAAGATATATTGAATATCTACTGAACCTGTATCTATTAATATAGCTTGATAATATTCCCTGGTTTTATAATCATTGTCATAAAAATGACATCCTCTTGGATATAGATAATCCATGAGACTGAAAAAGCTTTGAGAAACTATTCTACTTCTAAGGGCTCTAAAATCTTTATAACTTTATAATTTGGATTAATTGAATATGTAATGGTTTCAGGCTTTTCTGATATAGGTTTGATTGATTTTGAAGAATTTGGATGAATTATTGAATTGGGTAAAACTTTTGTTTGAATTATGGAAGAATAAGGAGGTCTAGGCCTTGGAGCTGAAGATAATGGAGAAAATTTATTGATAATTGGTAATGGTGAATTTTGAGATGAACTTGGAGCAAAACGATTTATAGGAGGTAATGGTGATGGTGAAGTTGATGATGAACTTGAAAATTGAGAAGACTTTGATAATTTTTGATTTGATAAAATGACCTTCTTAGAATTTGAACTCATATTTCCTGTAAAAATTCTCTTGATAAAAAGTCAGGTAAATAATTGTTTTCTCCTTTTATAAATTCAATTTGAAAATCAAAATTGCTTAATAATGCTTGCCATCTTGCAAAAATTTGTTTAGAAATTAGATTTTTTATATCCTTTTCTAAAATATGCTTTGCAGATAAACAATCAATTCTTAATAAAAAAAGGTTTCATGTATAAATCATCTTCAAATTTTTTAATACATAAAAAATACTTAATATTTCCTTTTTTATGGTAGAATAATTCTTTTGTGTATCATTCCATGATCCTGAATAGTATCTCACTAATTGTTCTTATCTTTTAAAGATTGTTTTAGAATTCCTCCAAATCCTAGATCACTAGCATTTGTTTCTACTATTAATCTAGCATTGGGATGTGGAATATTTAAGCATGGTAATTGTTTTATTTTACTTTTAATGTGTTGTATTATTTTAGTATGTTCTTGTGACCATGGATCAAAATTCTTTTTTAATCTATCATATAAGGGTTTACATATTATTCTTAAATCTTTAAAAAAGTCATGTATATAATTAAGATATCCTAAAAATCTTTGTAATTTATTTTTATCTTTTATTTCATCTGGAAATTTTTTAGAAAATTCTAAACTTCTATTAATTGGAATAATAGTTCCTTGATTAATATTGTGTCCTAAAAATCTTATTTCAGTTTTAAATAAATACATTTTAGTAGAAGAAACTATTAATCCATTTTTGTGAATTATCTCATAAAATATAGTTAGATGTTTAAAATGTTGTTCTACAGAATTAGAAAATATTAATACATCATCAATATATACTATTGCAAAATTTCCTATAGGGATAATAATATCATTCATAATATTTTGAAATTCAGATGGAGCATTTTTTAATCCAAAAGGCATAACATTCCATTCATAATGTCCAAATGGAACATTAAAACCTGTTTTATATTTATCTTTTTCAGCAATTTGAATTTGTCAAAATCCTGATTTCATATCAAACTTTGAAAATATTTTTGCATCATATATCTTTTTTAATAAATCTCTTTTATTAGGTATAGGATATCTTATCCATTCCAAAACCTTATTTAATGGTTTATAATTTATTACTAACCTAGGAGATCCTCTTTCAATTTCAGCACTATTATTTACATAAAATGCGGAACATGACCATGGAGATTTAAAAGGTCTAATTAATTTTGTATTTAATAATTCTGTTATCTCATTTTTACAATGTTCTTCTAATTCTTGATTCATATGAATTGATTTAGATTTTGTGGGTATTTCTTTTTCATTAAAATCTTTTATATAGGGCAAAGTTACTATATGTTGCTTTCTTTGCCAAAAAGCATTGGGTATATCTGAACATACATTATTCTTAAATTTATTTTCAATATTTTTTATTTTTCTATAATATTATTATTATTTAATTTATTTTTTATTCTTTTGTCTTTTATTTCATTTATTAAATATTCCTTTTGTTTTTCTTTTAAACTTATCATATTTATTTGTTTAGTTAATACTGGTTCAGTAAATTCAAAAATAATTTCTTTATTTAAAATTTTTATATTAATTCCTTTACTGTTAATAGTAAATGGATATAATCGAGTAATAAAAGGTGTTCCTAAAATTATTTGAGAAGTTAAATTTTTTACTAAAATAAATTGAGTTTTATAACAATAATTTTCTTTACATATATGAACATTTGATAATTTATAATTTATTATAAGTCTTGATCCACTTGCGGTAGATAATCTATAAGAAGTTTTTTCATAATACTTGGTAGGTATTATACCTTCTTGAATACAATTCATATCAGCCCCACTATCTATTAAGGATGTTAAAGTTATCCTAAATTAATTATTAACTACTGTATTTAATTTAGTATACCATTTTTGATAATTTAATTCTTTCAATATATTAATATTATTATGTAAAAAAATAATATTATTTAACAGAATTAAATTATCATAATACTTGGTAGGTATTATACCTTCTTGAATACAATTCATATCAGTTTTAAATTTAACAGATTATCTACTGCATTATAGTATTATCATAATACTTGCTATACTAAATTATCAAAAATAAGACAGAATTAAATTATCATAATACTTGGTATACCAAGAATATTGAATTTATTTAAAACTGAAATAATATATATATATATATATACACATATATATATATAGTGTTATGATCAAATACAAATTAGTAGTTTTGTAAAAAGCAAAGTGCTATTATAAATAAAAAAGTGCTATTATTAATAAGGAACTGTTAAATATTATAATAGCACTTTGTTATTTATAAAAACACTTTGTCTTTTACACTTTTACAAAACTAACACTTTATACATTAACCTTACCCTCTATATATAGGTTTAGGTTCTGATAACAATAGATTATATTTATGAGAAATGTGAGAAAAATTGTGGGATTGACAGGTCTCATCTCTTTAATTTTTAAAAACACTACAAGAAATTAGAGTCTTTACTCACACTTAGTGTGTGTAGGTAAAAGCCTTTAAAGGTGTCACACCCCCAAATTTCCACGAGTGGTGTCAGTCCACATGGGTGTGACGTGGCAAGAATCACAGCTCATGGTTATATAGAACAACTTTATATGCGTAAAAAAAATACATCATTTGTCATAACACAACTAGACAGTTTAAAGCATTGAAGCGGAAATGAAATATACTTGATTATGCAGCAGAATTATAATAGTTAAGCAGCAGAAAAATAATGTCAGACACTACATAATGTATTACAATAAAAACTGTTTGATTCAAAAATCAGAATATAAATGCACGTGATCCTAAGCTCAGTCCTTAAGAGTGCATAAGTAGTTGTCCGGAACATCACAAAGTACGCTATGCAGCTGGATCTTTCAGCAAACGAGCTTTAACATGGTGGAACGCACAAATCAGAGCCCGAGGAAGGGATGAAGCAATGACAATGCCCTGGGCGGAGTTCAAACTTCTTCTGAGGAACGAATTCTGTCCGAAACATGAACTGCAGCAGTTAGAGATTGAGCTCTCGAACCACGTGATGAAGGGAGCCGACCATATGACTTTCACCACCCGCTATTACGAACTGGTAGCTTTGGTGCCAGAGATGGTGCCAACTTTGGAAAAGCTGATTGACAGATATGTTGCTGGTTTACCCTCCTGCATACAGAGTATTGTGCTGGCTGCAAATCCTGCTACTTTGGAGTCAGCCATTGCTCTTTCAGCTAAACTTACTGGGGTAATGGTGAAGTCTGGAGTTCTGAAAGATGACACAGGGAAATCCAAGGAAGCAGCAACAAAGAAGCCCGAACAACATCAAACAAAGAAGCAAAAGGTCATCAGAAACTATGCAATGGCCACACCTCTAAGACAAGCCCATGTAGTACATGTCAACCCTGCACCCAAAAACTATGTGGGAATGCATCCTCAGTGCATACACTGCAGATTTCATCATCCTACTACGGTGCCATGCAGGCAATGCAACAACTGTGGCCGACTAGGTCACCGGACTCAACAATGCCGTGCTCCGGCCACACTAGCTACGAACAATGCCGCAGTAGCAATCCTTCCACCACAAAATACTGGCAACCATAACAATAATCAGCGGGGATGCTATAACTATGGAGAACCAGGTCATTTCTCCAGGGACTGCCCGAAAAGAGTACAACAAGGAGCACCAGCACCTCGTGGGAGGGCATTCATGATTGGAGCCGCTGCAGCACGCCAAGACCCGGAGACGGGTGCTGGTATGTAGTATCTCCTCACTCGTAATACTTCATTTTATTTTGATAACTAGTATGAATAAGAAATTAATCTTATTCCTACTAGTATAATCACATGAGTATTCTATAGAACTTAGGAATTCTTTCATTGTGATAGAAACTATGAGAGAATTCTTAGTTGATGCACATAACCTATGTAGGAAACCATAGCTAACATTAAAATTGTGTAACAGCTGATGCTCATAGCATCGGTTGGTTGGAACAATGAGGTGTTAGAGTCACACAAGGATTAAGCAAGCCATAACAATAAGACAACTATGAGCAATAGGAATAGCAAAACTTTGAGGCTATATGCAGGAAATCCCAAACGCGACCTAGAGTTTAATCTGGAAGCGTAAGGATATTACATTAAGCAAAAGTTTTCCCACTTGTTACAAAGAAAGTCGTACCGATAATAACTTTTAAATTTCGGGACGAAATTTCTTTAACAAGGGGAGACTGTAACATCTGTGCCGGAAGCGTTACCGGAACAGTAAACTGAACAGTAGACATGTACAGTAATTCAGGTACACCTTACGAGAAACTATGTTTAGACTATTGATTAACCTGAAACTATTAAACGATTGTCTGAATCTGACTGGAATCTTAGGATTTAACAGTCAGAAAATATGTCAGACAACACAGTGTTGAAACATAAATACTTAATGTGATATTACTTGTTGTAAACGTATGTGAGGTTAAACAAAACAAAATCTTAACGGTTGTCGTTTCCGAATGCTAAACCGACGTGTTATTCGTATAGGTGACGATCTGTACGAATGATTCTGATAGTTTAATATTCTGAAATAATGACTTAACAGTAGAAAACAAGAATCAGAAAGCCAAACCATCGACGTGTTCGTTCGAATGACGATTCGAACGAATACGCGCGATGGCGACGCGATCTGACGAAACGAAAACGAAAACTAAAAACGATACGAACGATCATAAATTTAAGGAAATATAATATTTCTTATTTTACAATTTTGAAACTCATCACAAAACAATTTAAAATTTAACTATTTTAATAAATCGCGAAACAGATTAGCGAAACGCGTAACAATATGATAATTCGATTAAATAAATTAATAAACGAAATTTAAAATAAATTTAGAAATAAATAACATTCACATCGTTACGATAAACTATTTTTATTTTATTTTTATTTTACGAAAAATTACGCGTAATTTTTCGGTTACGCGACGAAAACGTGAACCGAGCAACCGAAACGAACCCGAATACCCTCGGGGTATATAAACATTTGATGAATGCATTTAATTCATTTTCTATCACCATCTCTCTCTCAAATTCTCTCAACCCGTCACCACCATTTTTACCCAAGATCCAAACTTCAAACAAGCATATCTCACTCGTTTCTTAACGAAATCGAGTGATTCTTTCGCCTAAACGACCATCTCGAAGCCCCCTACAAGGAAGTACAACGGATCTACGAAGTTACCGAGCTGATTTTGAGGTATAATCGAAAGAAGATTTCTGAAATTAGGGTTTTCTGCTTATTTTTGTTCTAACTTAACCCCCAACCTGTGACAATCCGACTTTTCGGATTAACCTTGTTAACCGAAAGTGGTTAGATCACAGGCCCAACAAGACATGTAAGGCCCAGTAAGGCCAAAAAAGACCCAGTAAGGTCAAAGAAGGCCCAGTAAGGCCAAGGAAGACCCAATAGGGCCAAGGTAGGCCCAATGAACCCAAAGTAGGCCCAATGGTATTTATGAAGCCCAATTGGATTAATCAAGCCCAATAACGTTTCAAATTGGCCCAATTAGACAATTTGGGATTTTTGGTTAAACTTTGTTAACCGAAATTTAATGAAAATTGTGCGAAATCATAAAATATCAAACAAAAAGGATTAAAAACAAATAAAACAAATCTAGAAGGATCAATGTTACAATAAGTAAACATGTAATTACATAAAACAATCAATTTTGACTTTTTAGGTCAAAATTTGAGTAATAAATCAAGGAAAATTCGAAATTCACACTAATCTGAGTTGTAATCGAATTTAAACCATCAATAATCATAATATTGATGATTATAAACGTTTATAACATATTAATTACACCATAATGATCAAATTAAACTCAATTAAGGACTTAAAGAGTGAAACCGTCAATTGTATCATTACAACCCATATAATTCGATCAAAACATTCACAATTGAAGTTTCCTAAACCATAATCGGTATCTTTAGAGAGTTATTCACACATCAATTCGATTCCAAGTGTTCCAGATAGTCGAGATTGATCCAAGGGTGGCCGAAGATCAACCTTAAACTCGAACTACTACAATTGGGCATCAAACAAGGTAAAAATTCGTTCCTACACAACCTAAGTGAGCCGACTAAGCATAACCATATGCTAATTTCGAATTATAATATCAAATTATACAAGTTTAAGTAATTAGGGTTCATATCAAGAACAATTTGGGGATTTTTGATCAAACGAGTTTAGAAATAAAATTAAACTTTGCAGAAAGTTTCGAAATTATCTGTAAAATGAAAACCCTACGGATCCAAGATCTTTTGTTTAGTAATTTGATCAATTTGGATCTAGCCTTTACGAAATTGAATTCGAATTCGATTGGTGATGCTTAAACCATTAAAACTAAAACAAAACTTAAATTAAACCTATCTATGTACTCGTCTAAATTCGTGAAGCAGAACCCCTATGGTTGGGGGGCCGATCGGGTTCGAGTCATGAGTCAATTGGAACCCAATGGGTTCGGTCGAGGTTAATCAAGGGAAGGACAAGAGTTGAAACTTAAAAGGTTTGGGAAACCAATTCTAATGCGAAAACAAGGGTAGATGTAATGGTCAGGGACGTGTGTGTGGTTCGGGAGGTCCCGGGTTCGAACCCGAGGGCTGCCGGGTTTTTGAACTTAAAACCAATTTTGATTTTTCAACCATAACTTTTTCATTATAAAACCGTTTCAGTCCGTTCAAGTTGCGTTGGAACTTTAACGGAATCCCGATCAAAATGAAATGATAAAATTTATATTTTTAATCAAAACCGCGATCGCGTATATTAATGTGTGTTTAAGTTAATCGTATATATTTATACGATCTAAACAAACGAAATAAAAATTCATGCGTGCTTTCGTATGTACGTTTCAAACATACTAACATACGTGTGATGACACGTATGTGATCACAAACACGATTGGACATCTCAAATAATGAAGCGTTATCGTAAATAACGCAGATTCTTCATAGACGTTAAACTACGTGATTTCGCGAGCATTTGATCATTCTACTCACATTTACAGGTGCGTACACGGCCCCTTTCTTATTTTAAACTGTTTTGGGGGAGAAAACATGTGCAACAAACATTTTAGATACATATCACTTGCATGAGTTAGCTGTTTACATTAAGTGCAAACATAGCATTACAAAGCCTTCCATTTCGAACCGTTTAATTTGCCGTAGTGCAAAGCGTGGTAGTTGAAGATAGATCTATTGGGTTTGACAAACCTCACTTGGTAGATGGGATCTACGCAGGTGTTTGACTGACCAAACACACATTACTATTGTTTGTGCTAGACAATAGGGTTAAGGCAAAAACATGCTATAGCATGGCAATTGTCAGCTTCGGTGTCGACCACTTATGTAAATAGTACAAATGACTAGCTATCATGACTATGCACGTGTGATTATGTTATCTGCAAACTTTATATTCAAACTGTGGTTTCAACATTTGTGAATGCTTAAACCTGTGTATGCACCAACCTTTGTGTTGACTTGATTTACATGTTTTCTCAGGACATTAAGGCACAAGCAAGGACAAGCAGGGACTAGGATATTGAGTCTCATGCATACATTTCAGTTCAAGTGTTTTTAGCTTTGCTCAATTAAGACATTGAATACTATTGGAATTGTATTTTACATTTAAAACCATTATGTTTTGTTATTGGTTTTTAAAACGCTTCCGCAAACATTGAAATTTTGATATTACAGTTTTAGACCAAAGTATGTTTGAATATCATATAGAGGTCTTCGTTATGTCTAATGATCTGAGATCCTGGTTTGTCACGTCCCAAACGGTATGATTCCGTTAGTTGAAAATTGGGGGTGTGACACAACCGGCTAACCATCGTTTAACCCTGAACGTGTGATCATGGGAGACCACATCGCACCACATGACCATCGGGATAGCAGAACATCACAGGAAAAATCGATGAGGAAGAGGACCAGTTGCAGGTTCGCGATGAGGAGGTCTGGCCGAACCCTTTTCCGATGGCCGAACCCTCGACCTGAAACATCTCGCAGGGCCGAACCCACTGTTGGAGCGAACCTCATGCGAACCCTAAAACTATGCAACGAACCATGGGGTCTCACGAACCCTACCTGGCACCCCCTAGAACCGAACCTTCATGCAGAGTTGACGAACCCTAGGGCTGGCAGCGAAGCTTCTCTGCGCCACAAACCCTCTGGGAACACCGAACCTTGCCATCTAAGGTGCGAACCTTCGGTGCATGGGCTAAGCAGCCGAACCCTCTGGCCACATGCTGGCCGAACCTCACATGCAAAGGGGGGGGTAGGTTCGCTGCTATGAAGACCATCTCCTTCTGTTATTGAATTAGCCGAACGTTTCTCAGCAGCCCAACACATTTTCTGGCTAAAAGCTTCAGCCCATTTTCTTTGTTGTGGCCCATGTTAGCTGCAGGCCCAAAACAGTGGAACTAGGTCCAACTTATACAGCCCATACATTTTCCTAGGCCCAGATAAACCCTTCAGCCCAAACCAAGGCCCAAATCAATTACAAGTTAACCGATCAGTAGGTAGTTTAGGCCCAGAAGCGATATAGGCCCAATTTTCTGGCTCTACAAATCTGTTGTGGTTAGCCCATGTAGTTGGCCCAAGTCCATTTTTATCTTGGCCCATATAACAACCAGCCACTAGTCTTGACCCAACACCCAATTAGTTTTATCGGCCCAATAGGGATATTCTGATCCAATTGTTCGGCCCAAACCCAAAAGCCCACTCATGAGAGCCCAACCCGAATAACTTGAGTACCATAGCGGTCCAACATAAATATCACGGTCCAATACAATTAGTCGGCCCAAACAAATAGTAAACAAGCCCAAAGAATAAGTACACGACCCATTTACATTCGGCCCATTCAATTTTAGTTATGACACTTAAATTGTTAGGGGCTACAAGAATAATTTTATAGTTATTTATTAACTATGAAATTAATTATTCAAAAATATTATAAATTGTTAGAGTTAATAACTTTTAAACGAAAGTGTAAATTATATATTTATGAACTTTGGAAGTTCAAAGTTATACACATAAGAAGTTAGATCAAGCTAATGAGAACATATGATGAGAATTGTTAAACTCTATTTGAATAGACAAAATATCAATATAAATCACTTTTAGCAAATAGGGCCGAATGAAGACCAAGACCGAGACTTGCGAGTGTTAGCCAACTCTAAGGCTAACACAATCACGTGCACGCACACAAATCGATCACAAACGATACTTATAAGATGAAAACAATATGAAATCAATACAAGTGCAAACAAAGAGCGCGTGCATTCTTATTTTACTTAGTCAAGCACTTCGGATACAAGGTGAGTTCATTGTCCCTTTTAAATTTATTTGTTTTACTTCGGGACTGAGAAGCATGTTAAATATTTTCATAAAACTCTTGAATTGTTATTTAATGCTTTAAACATAAACACGATATTTATGTTGAAACTTAAACTTTAAACTTGAGGCTTGAAAACATATGTTGGATACTTATGAGACTTGATGCTTATGCTACCACAATATGCTTAAACTTGGTGATTGATGCTTATGTTGCAAACTACAAGCTTAATTTATACACTTAATGCTTAAATTAAGTGTTTAATGCTTATGTTATAAACTATATTCTTAAACTATATCCTTAAAGCTTATGCCATAAACTGTATTCTTAAACTATACTCGTAATGCTTATGCTATAAACTATATTCTTAAACTATACTCGTAATGCTTATGCTATAATCTATATTCATAAACTAGATGTTGAATGCTATATACTAATGCCAAGTGCTGAGGCTATAATGCAAATACCATATGCTTATCATGCTTAAATGCTCGAAATGCTTGGAGTGCTCAAAATGCTATAAACTTTGAATGCTATAAACTTATTATGCAAAAGCAACGGTTTGGCCTCTCAGTGCTTGCCTCACCGGTTGTTAAACTTTGAAAGCTATAAACTTATTATGCAAAAACAACGGTTTGGCCTCTCAGTGCTTGCCTCTCCGGTTGTTAAACTTTAAAAGCTATAGACTTATATTGCAAAAACAACGGTTTGGCCTCTCAGTGCTTGCCTCACCGGTTGTTAAACTTTGGAAGCTATAAACTTGTTATGCAAAAGCAACGGTTTGGTCTCTCAGTGCTTGCCTTACCGGTTGCGAAACTCATTGGATGCTAAAACTATTGGCTATGGAAGAACAATAGTTGGTCTCTCAGTGCTTGCCTTCATGTGTTCTTCCTAGTCGGGACTTGAAGAACAATAGTTGGTCTCTCAGTGCTTGCCTTCATGTGTTCTTCACAGTCAGGACTAGAAGGCACCTATTATGATCTCTCAGTGCTTGCCATAGGGTGACCTTTATAGTCGGGACTTGAGGGGTAGACTTATGGCCTCTCAGTGCTTGCCATACAGTGATTCCTCAATGTTCACTCATGCTATAAACTTAAACATAATGCTAAAGCTATAAACGAAATGGAGGGTAGGTAAGACGCTTAATTGTCATTAATAGCAATGTCCTATGCGGCTTAGTATGTGGTGGGACGGCGTCTGGGCGGGTCGTAGGCTCGACTCAGGGGTATGCCCTATATATAAGCATACCGAATTGGATGATACAGGTGGTGTTAATGAGTTTAAGGTCGTTACCTAGGGGGAAACATAGATGCTTTTGGGTCGATATCATAAACTTTTAAACACGATGCTTTTAAACTAATATTGAAGCTAATACATACGAATGTTATAGACTTGTAAACTTTGAAACAGTAAACTAAAGCTATGGAACGAAATGAATCAAAGGTAGGTAAAATGCTTAATTATCATTAATAGCAATGTCCTATGCGGCTTAGTATGTGGTGGGACGGCGTCTGGGCGGGTCGTAGGCTCGACTCAGGGGTATGCCCTATATATAAGCATGCCGAGTTGGATGATACAGGTGTTATTAATGAGCTTAAGGTTTTACCTAAAAGATTTGCAAAAGCTATTTTACAAATACTAAAACTACATGAACTCACCAACCGTTGTGTTGACTTGATCTTTTTACATGCTTTCTCAGGTGACGCACAGGGATAGACTTAAGACTTTTGGATTTGCATACTAGGCTGCCCAGATAGAGGACCTAGTAGACTTTTGGGAAGCACATCTTTTGTTGATGATAAACATTACTTTAGATATCTTGTACATATACAAGATATAAACATGCTATTCTTTTGATAGGTTTACTTAGTTAAATTGCAGAACATTAATAATGTAATTTAACTTTGTAATCTTAGTTATCATTTGATTGTGCTTTAGTTATTCTTAACATTGATGCTATGTAAACAATCTGATCATCATGATTATCACCCGCGATATCGCGCCCCGGGAACCTTCCGCCCGACGGGGACTCCGATCCAACCCCGCCGGCTCGGGGTGTGACAGTTAGTAACAAATCCATATACATGCATGTTCATATTCCATCCCATATCATCAAAATGTAACTAAAAAGTTACTATATTTAGAAAGAATCATAGCTAACCCATTTTAATCATAGAAATCATGTTCTAACTTTGCAAATGTATTTAAACATTATCAAGAATCATCCCAACATAACCAAATCCACCTAAAACACTTTAGATCATGCATGCATGTAGGTATACCATCTTTATTTGACCAAATCAAGAGATTTTCACATACACATCATCATAGATTGTCATAAATTCTTACAATAACCTTATAGATCATCAATAAAAGTATAGATAGCAATAAACCCATATTCAAATCATAGAAAATTCGTGCATGTGGTGCCATATTGTTTGCATGTGAGTTTTATGCATTGCATGTGTGTGTAATAGTGTTCTTAGGCTACAAGGGAGGTAAGGCTACCTTCTAAAGCTTCAAGAACACCAAGGATGATGGTCAATCAGTTCCTCAGCCTTCTGGATCGTTGGGTTCGACAGAAAGAGAGAGGTGGTGTTGGTTTTAAGCTTCCTTGTGAGTGAAAGGACTCAAATCTCCAAGTCTTGAGCTTCCAATATGTTCTTCAATGGCTTCCAATGGTGAAAAGGGGATGTAACAGGGGTTAGAGGAGGAAGAAGGTCGAGTAGTTGCGTATTCAGCCGGAGATTAAGATTAGAAATGATAGATTAGGCAAAATGGTCTTGGTTTTATAAAGATTTGTCGACTGGACGGCGTCGCGTACTGTGACAACTAGTACCAAACCGTCCGGCAAGTCCGTACGGTGTGTGTACTTTCACCATTTACTGTGTGTAAATACAGTGCGTAAACAGTTGTGTGACAACAAAACTCTGAAAACAAATAACAGTTGTATGTGTTTAAGTGAAAACTTAAATACAGTAAATACAACAACTCAAGAGAAACAACAGTGTGCAAACAAACAACGAAAACAAATCGGTTGCGATCTGATATCCATAGATGACAGGAATTAGATGACCGGAAATTCAATGTGAAAACAATGTGATAACAGGATGTTTAGTTGAGTCCGACAGTGAGGAAACACAAGTCAAATCATATTGCAGTGTCGTTTCGGAATAATAAACTGACAGAGTGTTTGCGTGGGTGACGATTCACACAAACATATCTGTGAGTTTAACGTTCTGAACGATAACTGATAAGTAGAAAACCAAATCAGAAAGTGAAACGTACGATCGTGTTCGTACAGTTAGCGCTCTGCACGAAGACGCGCGTAAGTGACGCGATCTGACGAAACGAAAACGAAAGCACGACACGAACGATAATAAATTTAATAAAATATTATAAATAGCATTTTACAATTTTGAAACTCATCAAATAATTAAAATAAACTTTCTTTTATTTATTACATTTAAATTTCGCGAAAAAATCCGGATACGCGACGAAGTTACGAACCGAGCCACCGAAACGAACCCGAACACCATGCGAAGTATAAAAACTCTAAAATGAGAGATTTCTTTCATTTTTTCTTCACCTACACCTCCTTTTTCTCTCAAATTCGGAACCCACCAAATACCACCATTCTTCACCTTCAATCCTCGATAACTTTCTTGTTTCTCAACCAATTCGAGTGATTTTTGCACCCACGCGAAGCTCTCATCAAGCTCTACAAGAAAGTACAGTGGATCTGAAGCTTTGGCCACGGAAAAACAAGGTATGATGTTTTAAAGAAATCTGGAAATAGGGTTTTCGTTACCCTTAATCGACCAATGTCTACCCCTATCGGTTTAGGACTCTTGTGAGTCGATCTCTATATCCTCGAAGGTATTCTGGGAAAATCTGCAACACAACAGTAGCCATGAAGACAACAAACTCGCAAAAGGTGTTGAGAGAAAGAGTTGCAGGTTCGTGAGAAGGATAGCCATGGTCGAACCCTTCTGCTTGCTCACGAACCTTCGGACCTAGATCTCCCGAACCTTGAGCGAACCATTTCTGCCTAGCCGAACCATATTCAGTCAACGAACCTGTCTCTGGCGAAGCTAGGACGACGAACCTGCAAGCTTCGCCCATGTTGACGAACCATCCTCGAAACATGAAGCACCGAACCTAGTTTCATGTTCAGCGAACCTTCTGTTAACCAGCTGCGAACCTTAGCTGAACTTGAGCTTGGCCTGCGAATCTTGTGACCATGGCGAATCCATGCTGGCATCGACCCACGTTGGTTGTTTGAGCCCACATTTTCATGTTCAGTTCAATTGCATTCCCAACAACCAGTATTACAGGCCATTTATTATTTTGCTTAGCCCATGACACAAACCATTCGGCCTAACAGGCTCTAAGAAGCCCACAGATTGCTCGGCCGAACTCCTTTGTGGCCCAACACGATGGCCCAACCGGCCCAGAACTATGGACCAGCCCACGAAGTCCTTTTGGGCCCATATAAGAACCCGGCCCACATAACCTTCTAATCGGCCCACAACATAGATTTTAATCATGGAATTCCTTTGGGCCATAACATTCGAACAGCCCAATAGTCGGCCCATCTACACCCAAAGCTTAATCAACAACCCATTTGACATTAGATTGGCTCCACCTTTGGCCCATGTTGGCCCAATAGGCCCATGGTCTCACAATTCGACCCAAGATCTCTGTTTTGGGCCCAAAGGGTTATTAGACTCACCTTGTTTAAATGAGACTCACTTATACAACATTCGGCTCAAACTTAATGAACGTGTTACACATAAATTCAAGGATAACAATTGTCTTTGACGTTTAGGCAATAAACAAAATTTATGAAAAGCCTAAGTGTTTCTAAGAAATATTCTAAAATTATGAGATTAATTATGAATATGACAAGCGAAGTTCCAACTAAAATTAGTTAAGTGTTATGAGATCTATGATACTTAAACAAGAGCCGAATGATAATCAAGACCATGAGTCACGAGTGTTAGCCAACATTAGGGCTAACACATATACACACAAAATTACAATAATTGGTACTTATGAATCGAGAACAACGTGAATTCAATACAGGGTCGTGAATATACAACAAGTTCAATCAAGAGCGCGTGCATTCTTCTTTTAAGCTAAGTCAACCCTACTACTACAAGGTGAGTTCATATGCCCCTTTTCTTAATCTTTACTGATTTCAAAGCTCGGGGCTGAGAAACATGCTAAACTTTTATTTGATTAAAAGTTCTTTTAACAGATTGTTTATATTATGATTTAGATAATAATAGTTTATCTTTATTATCATTGATCATTACATGCTTGCTTGTTTGATATTGTCATACTTGAGACAATTAGGAAGATATATGCCATTAGAACTTCCTGACACATGTACGCACTAGAATAATATAAGTTGTTAAGAATATATCTTGCAACTGCTTATTATTCTTACACGATAGAACAAGGGGAAAACCATGGGATAACATGCCAATAACAATTACTAATGACAAGAATGATCATCATGATAAGGTAATTTCATGATAACAAGATCATTCACACATTACTAACATCGTGTATAAGACATGTTCTTATAACACTCTGTTCAAGTTAGTAAGAACATTCAACACCGAGATAACAGTTGAGACAATTACTTGTGATATCGAGGATGATATCGCAAGCACACACTTTTGGGATGGCATTGCCCACGCAGACTATCATTACTTATTACGACTCTCTTTAGAGCACACCTTATAACCGTCATAGGAAGACAGTTACACAACCATAGATCAGTCAGGTAATCACGAACATTAATCATTAGAACTTGGGGGGAACAAACGAAATCACACCGGGCACGAGAGGTGCTATCAATCTAATTAATATCATACCTAAAATGCTAGGAAACGTTTTCATTCCAATAGATATTGTGGGAGGATATCTTACCCGCCGGGCTGGTCAGTAATGACCGCTACTGAGACTATTACGTCTCAAACTAGGAATCATGAATAGGACACTTTACACACCGGGCTGGATAGGGGGACAGCTACTGGGACTACTATGTCCCTATCTAGGTATCGAGTATGATATCTTACCCACCGGACTGGTTAGTACTGACAGTCACAGAGACTACTAGGTCTTGCTCTAGACATCGAGTATGATGTCTTACCCGCCGGGCTAATCAGTAATGATTAGCTACAGAAACTATTAAGTTTCGTTCTAGATATCGAGGATGATATCTTACCCACCGGCTAATCCGTATGGATTAGTTAACAGAGACGTTTACATCTCTTACTTTATTCATTGGGATATTTTACATGCCGGCTAATCCGTAAGGATTAGTTAACAGAGATGATTTCGTCTCTTACTTTATTCATTGGGTTATTTGCATGCCGGCCATTCCACCAGGAATGGTTAACAGAGATAATTATGTCTCTCTCTTTTTCATGATTGGGATAAACATACCGGGAGATCATGGGTAAAAGGAAATGGGTATCCATCGTTGTATTACAGGTAGTGTCGAGTGCAGTTAAGCATGTGGTGGGGTGGCGTCTGGGCTTGACCTTTTCGTATGCCCCTATATATAAGCATGTTGACTGGATGAGACATTATCTGTGCATACAATCATGGAGAGGACATTGTGTTAAACATGGGATTCAATTAACAATACAACTTGTGTGAAACGCTGTGAACATGATTCAATGCTTTTCAATTACTAAACTTATGAACTCACCAACCTAGTGTTGACTTTGTTTAAATGCATGTTTTCTCAGGTGATGGACAGGTCTAGTTAACCAGCATCAGTGATTAAGCTAGAGGACTTTTAGAAGACCTAGCTTACTTTTGGATGCATACATTTTGATGGCATTGTGAATCTATTTTGCATATCTTGTACAGCTACAAGATAGAAACTACACGATTCTTTTGGAGTAGATTTACTTAGTTAAATTATGAACATGTACTGTGTAATTTAACTTTGTAATTCTATATTATATGTCATGTTAGCATTTCTCATTATTTATCATGTGCCATGTAAACAATCTGATCATTTGATTATCATTCAAGATATCACGCCCCGGGAACCTTCCGCCCGACGGGAAAACCCGATCCGTTCCCGCCGGCCCGGGGTGTGACACGTACCGCCGAGAGGCTCCCAGATGCTCTCTGCGTACCGCGATGGATTTCGGGATTCAAATTCCCCTGCATTCCTTCACGTACCGCCATGGGGTTCCTTGAGGGCCATCGCGTACCGCGACGGGTCCCAGAGGAGCCCAATAGGCCCAATTCTCATGGTTTGATCCGTTCGTCGCCGTTTTCACGCTTACGGACTACCGTTCGACCTCGTTTGAACTTCCAAGTTCAATGTTTGAGCGTTTCGTGAGGTTTCTAGTGTTTTGTTACACGATGTGCTAAACGTTCACCAATGTTCGTGTTTTTCTTAGACACATGTGTGCGTGCTGCGATAATTCATCGAATTATCGTGTTTGTGTCAGTGTTCGTACTATCATGCCACGTGTCACACTAAATTAAACTAATTCTAGTGCCACGTGTACAAATATCAATCAAATAAACATTTAATTAAATCAGAAGCTGACCTGTAAATTACGGGGTGTCACAAAAGGGTATTTGGTCATTATGTTTTATAATTCATGTCATTGTGCAATATGTGCTTCGTCATTCGGTAATATGTTTTTAACATTGTATTTTATATTTTAACTCATTTGTGTTATTTTGTCAATGTTAATTATGCATTAAATAAGTTGTAATTTAATTTTTATGTTTTAAATGTTAAAAGTACACAATTGTGTAATTTTACCACTATGTTGTCCAAAACTTATAATTTTGGGAAAAAAACATTATCTTAACTTTTTCATGATTACATTTTGGTCATTATATTTTACGTTCAGGTCATTGTGTAACATATATTTAATATTGTGGTTTACATTCATGTTATTGTGGTATATGTATTCACTGTATTTTACGTTTTATCTCATTTCGTGTTTTTTTGTTATTGTTTTTATATATTAAAGAATTTGTTGTTATTTAGTAGCAAATTTGATTTTAATAATCCAAAATTTTATGAATTGGCCGCTATTGGTCCAAACTTTGAAAATCACCAATAATGGTGTCTACTTTCACAAATTTTTTACGGGGCATCCGTTAAAAAACAGTTAACGCCGCTAACTGTTTTCGAATTTCAAACGGATCTTTTAGGGCTTTTGATCAGTTTAAGAATACGAGTCGAATAATGTATAACTTACTTTGAAACATTACCCTTCTAAGACCCTACTTAACTTTGTTAATAATCAAAAATATTTAAAACACATAAACCATAAGAGCTAAAACCGTAACCTACTCTTTATGTAATTAAGATTTTTTATATTTACTTTAAAAGGAAATAAGAAGAATGAAATAGAAGAAATTAATGGCATCTCAAAAATAAATTAACAATTTACATTACGAAATGTAACCAAAACTTACACTTCTTTTAAATCTTAAACGACAATAAATTTACATATACGCATAAAAGAAGAAAGTATTGTTTATGTGTAATAATGATATTTAAAAAAAGAAAACAAAGATTTGAATTGATCTTGGCGGAATTATACGGGTTACCGCAATAAGAGTGGGTTAACATTTGATCCTCTCCCTATATATATAATAACAATAATAATTAAAACTTTCACATTTCTTTTACTATGTCTGTCCATGTAACTTTTATGCACGGAAAACGTAATCTATAACAATTTTTAGGTTTGTTTGGTACTAGTACGTATAATCTCTCTAAACTAAAAAACGAGTATATTTAGAGGACAATTGTCAAGTTTTTAGCATCCCAAAATTTTCATTTTCCCGCCTATTACTTAACCCTAAAACTAATTTTTACATTAATCATTTTATACCCAATTTGAAACCCCTTATTTTACGTTTTCAATAAATTAAACACAAACTCTAATTCTAGTATTAAATGATTTTTACTTGTACGATTTTTCTTTCTAAAATATTATCTCATTTTTGATTATATATATACATTTAAAAGTTTTATGTTTTTTTTACTACCCAACCGGCTAACCCGTGTAATACATGGGATTCTAGGCTAGTAAAATAAATAAAAAAACTAGAATAGATAAGAGAATAAATGAATGCGAGAATAAAATAATTTATTGTTATTCTATTGTATTATTTGGTTATCATGTTAAAATAAAATCAATCATTGTTTTATGGTAAAAAGAAAAGACAAATGAATAAAATATAATTAATAGACAGATCATTTCATGGTTCATGTTTTAGACTCGGATCAGATCATGGTTCGAATATGGTTGCGTCATGTTTTAAGTCATGGCTCAGTCTATAACTTAAGGCATAGTTCAAATCACGTGTTATGGTTTGGGTCACAACCACAGAACTGCCGTTGATCTGATAGAAGAAGCGGTGGCAGGTAGTGAGGGATGAAATGGTTGTTGCTGTTGAATGATTGAAGCAGTGGATATGTGGTGTGGCAATGAAAACACTTGATGAAACTTTGTGAACCTGCTTTCCATGTTTTATGCACAACCCACCATCTCTCCAACGGTAACGCGAATATAGAAATTAAATACGTTTTTTTTGTTTAAAATAAATTATTCCAGACTGTTATTACCAGACATTCATTTTATAAAGGGAAAATTACCAAAATGGACACTTTGACCAAAAATTTCTCCAAAATGTCCATTTGACTTTCCAAATGCCAAAATGTCCATAGCCTTTACAGGCGCCGACGCCTGTGTACACACGGGCGGGCGCCTGTGTAATATCCAATCAAAAAACGCCACGTTTTCTACACAGGCGCCCACGCCCCTTAAAAACCACGAACGCCCGTATAAAAAAAAAGTTGTCACGGGCGTCGGGCCCACACTGACACATCTGTCACGGGCGTCCGACCGTAAAGAAAAAAAAAAAAAAAAAAATCCCGGGTCAAGTCACAGGCGCCCAGACCACCTACACAGGCGCCCGAACCGACTACACGGGCGCCCAAACCTAGTTACGGGCGTCCAAACTTTTTTTTTCGGAAAAAGTGCCACAGGCGCCCGCCTGTAACACACAGGCGCCCGCCTGTGTAGTACAGGCGTCCGCCCGTACAAGTTTTTTTTTTTTTTTTTTTTTTTTTTTTTTTTTTTTTGAATCTTTATTTTATAGGCGTCCGACCATAAAGACGGGTATATATATGCGTAAAGTGTCCCTACCTAAAACGCTCACTTTTTTAACGTGTCTTTATAACTAGAGGCTCTTAAAACCCAGTTACAATTTTCGAAATAACATACCACAACAAATCTTTTTTTTGATGATTTTTGAACTTTAAACTGAAAACATTCATTCAATGCCATGGTTGAAATTTCTAATTTTAAATCTTCTTTATCTTTAAAAACTTTATTTATTATTGCATGTGAAGATGAAGATGGTTTACAAAATTTTGAGTTAATAAGTTCTGCTTCTACTTCTGGTACGGATTCATCGTTAAAAACATTCTGATTTAAATCAAAACTGAATTGAGGTTTTTGATTAAAATCATTAAAACTGTCAAAACAATCACCAATATTTAAATCAGGAACTACAAATTTTTTTTTTGAGTTAGAACCATGTGATGAAATTTTTCTATCACGAACATGATCAGGTCTAACATCATTAACGACGTACATATAACATATTTCACTCTCATTTTTTTCCAGAATTTTAAAAAAAACAGAAACATCGTTATCATCACATATATCAACAGGATATATATATGTTGAAAATTTATACGATATTCGACTTATATCTCGAATATCAAAACGAACAGAAATTAACTCAAGCAGTTCTTGATAAGTAATTTTATAATGAAGACATACAGCACGTCGCAAACAATCAATAGGAAGATAATCATATATTCCATTTTTAACCTCCCAATTTCCGCCAATACAGAAAATAACCGTAAATTCCATTTCAAATTTGTTTGCAAAAAAAAAAGTGAGCGTTTTAGGTAGGGACACTTTACGCATATATATACCCGTCTTTATGGTCGGACGCCTATAAAATAAAGATTCAAAAAAAAAAAAAAAAAAAAAAAAAAAAAAAAAAAAAAAACTTGTACGGGCGGACGCCTGTACTACACAGGCGGGCGCCTGTGGCACTTTTTCCGAAAAAAAAAGTTTGGACGCCCGTAACTAGGTTTGGGCGCCCGTGTGGTCGGTTCGGGCGCCTGTGTAGGTGGTCTGGGCGCCTGTGACTTGACCCGGGATTTTTTTTTTTTTTTCTTTACGGTCGGACGCCCGTGACAGATGTGTCAGTGTGGGCCCGACGCCCGTGACAACTTTTTTTTTATACGGGCGTTCGTGGTTTTTAAGGGGCGTGGGCGCCTGTGTAGAAAACGTGGCGTTTTTTGATTGGATATTACACAGGCGCCCGCCCGTGTGTACACAGGCGTCGGCGCCTGTAAAGGCTATGGACATTTTGGCATTTGGAAAGTCAAATGGACATTTTGGAGAAATTTTTGGTCAAAGTGTCCATTTTGGTAATTTTCCCTTTTATAAAAGTTGGTGTTCACATGGGTTGAAGTCAATCTGCGACATAATGCATAACATGACCTTTTAAAAGAAACAAAGTCATGTTTAGAGTCAGTTTTTACTTTTTTTTGACATGCATTAAGTTTGGTTTTTTTTTTTTTTTTTTTTTTTTTCAGATAGTGAATTTTTTTTTGTTTGGGTAGGTTAGGTCATTATGTTTTATTTTTGAAGTATAAGAGTGATCTATTTATTAGCATGATCTTAGATGACCAAACATTTGTTGTACAAAATAAAAGAAAATAATTAGATGATTAAAATGGTAAACCTTCTGACCCTACATTAACAAATATGTCTCGGCTCGAATTTAAACACAAGACCTCTAATTGAGAAGTCAAGGGCATTACGTTATAGGCCACTTGTTATTCTCACACCCATCTCACACCGTCCACACCCTCTATACTTATACGAGGCGTATATGAGGGCAACTATCATTTGTCAGAATTTCTTTGTGTTAATGATCGGACTCCTATACGTCTCGTATATACGAGACCAATCATTGTCGAATCAGTGGTGTCAAAAGGGTGATACGTCTCGTATGGCCTATACGAGGTGTATAGTATCAGTGATGCATTATAAATAAAAATGTTGAGTGTGTAAATAACCAACACAAATTTTAAAATAACTTGAAGTCAAGAAGTATAAATAATTAATAAAAAATTGCAACATGTTTCAAGAATCTTGCAACGGCTAGTACAAGGTAGATCTAGATCAATACTGCAATAATCTGTATGGAACAAATGAGTAACATATTTTTACAGCTGGATTTTATTAAAAGATCAATATATTGTAAACGGAATGCTCTAACGAATTACACAAATTGTTTAATCTTTTCAAGATTCTTTTTTATAATTTAAAAATAAAATAATTTAAACAAATAAAGAAACAAACATAGACAATCACGTTCTACTAATCAATAGAATCTGAAGGTAAGATAAAGACAAAGCTTACCTCCATTAAAATAAGATAAGAATGTTGTATATAAAGAAACCATGTAGTGATGCAAATTTTCACATACCTTAGGCATAAGCCAAGCATAACATAAACATAAAAAGCAGAGTGTGTAACAAATAATCTATCAAAGAACATGTCTAAAAGTAAAATAATTTAAATACTAAAAATGAAATCGTAGCTAATTTACTTTTCAACCAAATAAAATTCTGCTAAGTATAACTTATGATAATTTTATTGTATAAAATGTAGGTGCTCTTGTTAAAAGACACTGCTATAATTATCTAAGTGCAACTGCTAAATAAAATGTACTGTTCAAAATTTTATTTTCAAGTGACAAATCTTTGTTTTTGGTTCTTTATCAAATATTCCATAACTCTTTTGAACTTTAGGATTAGCTTTCGCTGGTGTTGCTACGTGAAACATTGTTTTCCTCATTTTTGGTTATATGTATGTCAGTATGTGAGACATTGTTTTCCAAATATTTTATATAACCGTTTATAAAAAAAACCTCAAATTTGACTAGGTGGTTTTTTTTTTTTTTGAACGGCTAAACTTATTCCCACCTAAATTACACCATATGTACATCTTGCATGGGATAGAAACCATGACCTCTTATTCTAAGAGGCAAGCCTCTACCAAGTGGGTTAGTCCCACATTGGCGACTAGGTGGTGTAGGTATTAATTTGGCGTGTTGTCAGCTATTGAAAACATGCCAACTGGCGATAGGTGTTCATAGTGAATAATTAATTAAATGATTAAAACAAATATAGTTTTTTTTTTTGGAACAACATTTGATCTCAACGTGTGAACCACTGATTTCCAGGCCACGTCACCAAGGTCTAGTTACCATGACCTCCGTTGAGACCCCACCACCACCCCAGAAATATAGATTGTTGTGTGTGTTGATAAATATAAAGTGTTGTATGTGTTGGATGTATCTTCTAAATTATCATATATGCATTTTTTTTAATTCCTCGAACACTATTATACAATTTTATTGTAACTTTTCTTTTTTATGTTTTTTTTTTAATTATGTAATTTTTTTTGTTCATTTATTTATTTTTGGGTTTATCCAACGAGACAACGTAGACCCGGAACGAAGTTAAGCTTGAAGCTTTTAAACATTTTTTTTGTATTTATTGTTGGTTAAGGTTTCCTATTATTTTTTGAACGGCGAAATTCTCAATCGTGTAAGTCCACTGTTTCCAGGCCATGTCACCAAAGTCTATTTACCTAAACCTCCCATGAGCCATCACAACCACCTCAAAAGAAAACCCCACTGGGAAAACCCCCTGACCCCCTTAGTCATCTTTTTCGCGGTGGGAGGGTTTTGAATCCATAACCTCTCATTTAAAAGAATCATGAGGTATCATTGAGCGCTGCCTCATTGGTAATTAAGGTTTCTTTTTGAGACTTTGTTGGATTGATTTAGATTTTTAATATACTTTTTTTGGGTTTCGTCAACGAAGGAAGGCAACGAAAGTAGCTTGAAAGTCTTTTTAGTTTTTATTTTTTGTTGTGTTCAATGGAAGTGAAGATTGCTTTGAGATGAAGTTCGATTAGTACCGAATTTTACGATGAATTGACGGTTATTGTGACTGTTTATTTATTTTTATTTATTTTTTTATTATCGACACCATGATCAAGCAGTTATATCCGCAAACACGGTCATTTATGCATGTTTTTACCTTTTTTTCTTTGCAGAAATTTAATATGTTATCAGACTATGGGGTAGGGGCGTGAATTTTCGACACGACCCGAACCTAACACGGATTTTTCTGGGTTAGGGTTATGGCTAAACAGGTTCGGGTTCATTTCAGGTCGAACCCGCCTACACGAAAATATAAATGGGTCAGGTTCGGGTCAACCCATCAGGTTGACGGGTTGACCCGTTTATTTAGAAAAAAAACATATATTATGTTATTATAGTATTCAATGTTAAATTTTAATATATTTATATTCTAATTATGATATTACCAAAAAAAAAAAAACTGATATCATTGAAGATGTTAATTTTTAATATGATAAAAATATTGAATATGAAATAAATTATGAACAAGATTTAAAAACAACATATTTTGATTGAAAAATGTTTTTATTTTATTTTGAAAACTAATGTATTTTACAATCGGATGTATTTTGGTTACTGTTTTTTAATTATATAATATATTTTGATTATGATTTATGATTTTAGAGTAAAATATGAAAAATAAATACATATTTCAGGTCAAACGGGTCAGGTTCGGGTCAACCCATAAAAATTCGGGTCAGGTTCGGGTTGGTTGGTCTGACCTGATTGTCGGGTTCGGGTTGGGTTGAACCCACAACCTGACAACCTACCCATTCAGCACCCCTACTATGGGGTATGCCTTTTGGTTCTACCCACTTCACATAGGCACCACCTAAGCTTTACCACAACCACCCACTCAACCACTTGGGGGTGGAAATGCCAAGCGGTTGTAATCATGATGAAGTGGTAATGAACTAATGATGTGTGGTGGTGTTATTGGTTGAGAGAAGAAAAAAATAAACATACCGTGGTTGTGGCCACGCCCACCACACCAACGCCCCTAAGGTGTGGTGTTCAACCCCCACCCACACCTCAACCACGCCCACCCCAGGGGCACACCGCACCGTCTCAATGTGTGACGCTATTTTTTTATTGTTTTAATTTTTAGTTACATTGTTGTTTTTATCTTGTATCCAGCATCATTATTATTTTTAAACTCTGATGTTTTACGCTTTAAAGTTTTACTATAAAGTAACAACTTTTAAAAGAAACAAAGTCATGTTTAGAGTCATTCATTTTATAAAAGTTGGTGTTCACATGGGTTGAAGTCAATCTGCGACATAATGCATAACATGACCTTTTAAAAGAAACAAAGTCATGTTTAGAGTCAGTTTTTACTTTTTTTTGACATGCATTAAGTTTGGTTTTTTTTTTTTTTTTTTTTTTCAGATAGTGAATTTTTTTTGTTTGGGTAGGTTAGGTCATTATGTTTTATTTTTGAAGTATAAGAGTGATCTATTTATTAGCATGATCTTAGATGACCAAACATTTGTTGTACAAAATAAAAGAAAATAATTAGATGATTAAAATGGTAAACCTTCTGACCCTACATTAACAAATATGTCTCGGCTCGAATTTAAACACAAGACCTCTAATTGAGAAGTCAAGGGCATTACGTTATAGGCCACTTGTTATTCTCACACCCATCTCACACCGTCCACACCCTCTATACTTATACGAGGCGTATATGAGGGCAACTATCATTTGTCAGAATTTCTTTGTGTTAATGATCGGACTCCTATACGTCTCGTATATACGAGACCAATCATTGTCGAATCAGTGGTGTCAAAAGGGTGATACGTCTCGTATGGCCTATACGAGGTGTATAGTATCAGTGATGCATTATAAATAAAAATGTTGAGTGTGTAAATAACCAACACAAATTTTAAAATAACTTGAAGTCAAGAAGTATAAATAATTAATAAAAAATTGCAACATGTTTCAAGAATCTTGCAACGGCTAGTACAAGGTAGATCTAGATCAATACTGCAATAATCTGTATGGAACAAATGAGTAACATATTTTTACAGCTGGATTTTATTAAAAGATCAATATATTGTAAACGGAATGCTCTAACGAATTACACAAATTGTTTAATCTTTTCAAGATTCTTTTTTTTAATTTAAAAATAAAATAATTTAAACAAATAAAGAAACAAACATAGACAATCACGTTCTACTAATCAATAGAATCTGAAGGTAAGATAAAGACAAAGCTTACCTCCATTAAAATAAGATAAGAATGTTGTATATAAAGAAACCATGTAGTGATGCAAATTTTCACATACCTTAGGCATAAGCCAAGCATAACATAAACATAAAAAGCAGAGTGTGTAACAAATAATCTATCAAAGAACATGTCTAAAAGTAAAATAATTTAAATACTAAAAATGAAATCGTAGCTAATTTACTTTTCAACCAAATAAAATTCTGCTAAGTATAACTTATGATAATTTTATTGTATAAAATGTAGGTGCTCTTGTTAAAAGACACTGCTATAATTATCTAAGTGCAACTGCTAAATAAAATGTACTGTTCAAAATTTTATTTTCAAGTGACAAATCTTTGTTTTTGGTTCTTTATCAAATATTCCATAACTCTTTTGAACTTTAGGATTAGCTTTCGCTGGTGTTGCTACGTGAAACATTGTTTTCCTCATTTTTGGTTATATGTATGTCAGTATGTGAGACATTGTTTTCCAAATATTTTATATAACCGTTTATAAAAAAAACCTCAAATTTGACTAGGTGGTTTTTTTTTTTTTTTGAACGGCTAAACTTATTCCCACCTAAATTACACCATATGTACATCTTGCATGGGATAGAAACCATGACCTCTTATTCTAAGAGGCAAGCCTCTACCAAGTGGGTTAGTCCCACATTGGCGACTAGGTGGTGTAGGTATTAATTTGGCGTGTTGTCAGCTATTGAAAACATGCCAACTGGCGATAGGTGTTCATAGTGAATAATTAATTAAATGATTAAAACAAATATAGTTTTTTTTTTTGGAACAACATTTGATCTCAACGTGTGAACCACTGATTTCCAGGCCACGTCACCAAGGTCTAGTTACCATGACCTCCGTTGAGACCCCACCACCACCCCAGAAATATAGATTGTTGTGTGTGTTGATAAATATAAAGTGTTGTATGTGTTGGATGTATCTTCTAAATTATCATATATGCATTTTTTTTAATTCCTCGAACACTATTATACAATTTTATTGTAACTTTTCTTTTTTATGTTTTTTTTTTAATTATGTAATTTTTTTTGTTCATTTATTTATTTTTGGGTTTATCCAACGAGACAACGTAGACCCGGAACGAAGTTAAGCTTGAAGCTTTTAAACATTTTTTTTGTATTTATTGTTGGTTAAGGTTTCCTATTATTTTTTGAACGGCGAAATTCTCAATCGTGTAAGTCCACTGTTTCCAGGCCATGTCACCAAAGTCTATTTACCTAAACCTCCCATGAGCCATCACAACCACCTCAAAAGAAAACCCCACTGGGAAAACCCCCTGACCCCCTTAGTCATCTTTTTCGCGGTGGGAGGGTTTTGAATCCATAACCTCTCATTTAAAAGAATCATGAGGTATCATTGAGCGCTGCCTCATTGGTAATTAAGGTTTCTTTTTGAGACTTTGTTGGATTGATTTAGATTTTTAATATACTTTTTTTGGGTTTCGTCAACGAAGGAAGGCAACGAAAGTAGCTTGAAAGTCTTTTTAGTTTTTATTTTTTGTTGTGTTCAATGGAAGTGAAGATTGCTTTGAGATGAAGTTCGATTAGTACCGAATTTTACGATGAATTGACGGTTATTGTGACTGTTTATTTATTTTTATTTATTTTTTTATTATCGACACCATGATCAAGCAGTTATATCCGCAAACACGGTCATTTATGCATGTTTTTACCTTTTTTTCTTTGCAGAAATTTAATATGTTATCAGACTATGGGGTAGGGGCGTGAATTTTCGACACGACCCGAACCTAACACGGATTTTTCTGGGTTAGGGTTATGGCTAAACAGGTTCGGGTTCATTTCAGGTCGAACCCGCCTACACGAAAATATAAATGGGTCAGGTTCGGGTCAACCCATCAGGTTGACGGGTTGACCCGTTTATTTAGAAAAAAAACATATATTATGTTATTATAGTATTCAATGTTAAATTTTAATATATTTATATTCTAATTATGATATTACCAAAAAAAAAAAAACTGATATCATTGAAGATGTTAATTTTTAATATGATAAAAATATTGAATATGAAATAAATTATGAACAAGATTTAAAAACAACATATTTTGATTGAAAAATGTTTTTATTTTATTTTGAAAACTAATGTATTTTACAATCGGATGTATTTTGGTTACTGTTTTTTAATTATATAATATATTTTGATTATGATTTATGATTTTAGAGTAAAATATGAAAAATAAATACATATTTCAGGTCAAACGGGTCAGGTTCGGGTCAACCCATAAAAATTCGGGTCAGGTTCGGGTTGGTTGGTCTGACCTGATTGTCGGGTTCGGGTTGGGTTGAACCCACAACCTGACAACCTACCCATTCAGCACCCCTACTATGGGGTATGCCTTTTGGTTCTACCCACTTCACATAGGCACCACCTAAGCTTTACCACAACCACCCACTCAACCACTTGGGGGTGGAAATGCCAAGCGGTTGTAATCATGATGAAGTGGTAATGAACTAATGATGTGTGGTGGTGTTATTGGTTGAGAGAAGAAAAAAATAAACATACCGTGGTTGTGGCCACGCCCACCACACCAACGCCCCTAAGGTGTGGTGTTCAACCCCCACCCACACCTCAACCACGCCCACCCCAGGGGCACACCGCACCGTCTCAATGTGTGACGCTATTTTTTTATTGTTTTAATTTTTAGTTACATTGTTGTTTTTATCTTGTATCCAGCATCATTATTATTTTTAAACTCTGATGTTTTACGCTTTAAAGTTTTACTATAAAGTAACAACTTTTAAAAGAAACAAAGTCATGTTTAGAGTCATTCATTTTATAAAAGTTGGTGTTCACATGGGTTGAAGTCAATCTGCGACATAATGCATAACATGACCTTTTAAAAGAAACAAAGTCATGTTTAGAGTCAGTTTTTACTTTTTTTTGACATGCATTAAGTTTGGTTTTTTTTTTTTTTTTTTTTTCAGATAGTGAATTTTTTTTTGTTTGGGTAGGTTAGGTCATTATGTTTTATTTTTGAAGTATAAGAGTGATCTATTTATTAGCATGATCTTAGATGACCAAACATTTGTTGTACAAAATAAAAGAAAATAATTAGATGATTAAAATGGTAAACCTTCTGACCCTACATTAACAAATATGTCTCGGCTCGAATTTAAACACAAGACCTCTAATTGAGAAGTCAAGGGCATTACGTTATAGGCCACTTGTTATTCTCACACCCATCTCACACCGTCCACACCCTCTATACTTATACGAGGCGTATATGAGGGCAACTATCATTTGTCAGAATTTCTTTGTGTTAATGATCGGACTCCTATACGTCTCGTATATACGAGACCAATCATTGTCGAATCAGTGGTGTCAAAAGGGTGATACGTCTCGTATGGCCTATACGAGGTGTATAGTATCAGTGATGCATTATAAATAAAAATGTTGAGTGTGTAAATAACCAACACAAATTTTAAAATAACTTGAAGTCAAGAAGTATAAATAATTAATAAAAAATTGCAACATGTTTCAAGAATCTTGCAACGGCTAGTACAAGGTAGATCTAGATCAATACTGCAATAATCTGTATGGAACAAATGAGTAACATATTTTTACAGCTGGATTTTATTAAAAGATCAATATATTGTAAACGGAATGCTCTAACGAATTACACAAATTGTTTAATCTTTTCAAGATTCTTTTTTATAATTTAAAAATAAAATAATTTAAACAAATAAAGAAACAAACATAGACAATCACGTTCTACTAATCAATAGAATCTGAAGGTAAGATAAAGACAAAGCTTACCTCCATTAAAATAAGATAAGAATGTTGTATATAAAGAAACCATGTAGTGATGCAAATTTTCACATACCTTAGGCATAAGCCAAGCATAACATAAACATAAAAAGCAGAGTGTGTAACAAATAATCTATCAAAGAACATGTCTAAAAGTAAAATAATTTAAATACTAAAAATGAAATCGTAGCTAATTTACTTTTCAACCAAATAAAATTCTGCTAAGTATAACTTATGATAATTTTATTGTATAAAATGTAGGTGCTCTTGTTAAAAGACACTGCTATAATTATCTAAGTGCAACTGCTAAATAAAATGTACTGTTCAAAATTTTATTTTCAAGTGACAAATCTTTGTTTTTGGTTCTTTATCAAATATTCCATAACTCTTTTGAACTTTAGGATTAGCTTTCGCTGGTGTTGCTACGTGAAACATTGTTTTCCTCATTTTTGGTTATATGTATGTCAGTATGTGAGACATTGTTTTCCAAATATTTTATATAACCGTTTATAAAAAAAACCTCAAATTTGACTAGGTGGTTTTTTTTTTTTTTGAACGGCTAAACTTATTCCCACCTAAATTACACCATATGTACATCTTGCATGGGATAGAAACCATGACCTCTTATTCTAAGAGGCAAGCCTCTACCAAGTGGGTTAGTCCCACATTGACGACTAGGTGGTGTAGGTATTAATTTGGCGTGTTGTCAGCTATTGAAAACATGCCAACTGGCGATAGGTGTTCATAGTGAATAATTAATTAAATGATTAAAACAAATATAGTTTTTTTTTTTGGAACAACATTTGATCTCAACGTGTGAACCACTGATTTCCAGGCCACGTCACCAAGGTCTAGTTACCATGACCTCCGTTGAGACCCCACCACCACCCCAGAAATATAGATTGTTGTGTGTGTTGATAAATATAAAGTGTTGTATGTGTTGGATGTATCTTCTAAATTATCATACATGCATTTTTTTTAATTCCTCGAACACTATTATACAATTTTATTGTAACTTTTCTTTTTATGTTTTTTTTTAATTATGTAATTTTTTTTGTTCATTTATTTATTTTGGGTTTATCCAACGAGACAACGTAGACCCGGAACGAAGTTAAGCTTGAAGCTTTTAAACATTTTTTTTGTATTTATTGTTGGTTAAGGTTTCCTATTATTTTTTGAACGGCGAAATTCTCAATCGTGTAAGTCCACTGTTTCCAGGCCATGTCACCAAAGTCTATTTACCTAAACCTCCCATGAGCCATCACAACCACCTCAAAAGAAAACCCCACTGGGAAAACCCCCTGACCCCCTTAGTCATCTTTTTCGCGGTGGGAGGGTTTTGAATCCATAACCTCTCATTTAAAAGAATCATGAGGTATCATTGAGCGCTGCCTCATTGGTAATTAAGGTTTCTTTTTGAGACTTTGTTGGATTGATTTAGATTTTTAATATACTTTTTTTGGGTTTCGTCAACGAAGGAAGGCAACGAAAGTAGCTTGAAAGTCTTTTTAGTTTTTATTTTTTGTTGTGTTCAATGGAAGTGAAGATTGCTTTGAGATGAAGTTCGATTAGTACCGAATTTTACGATGAATTGACGGTTATTGTGACTGTTTATTTATTTTTATTTATTTTTTTATTATCGACACCATGATCAAGCAGTTATATCCGCAAACACGGTCATTTATGCATGTTTTTACCTTTTTTTCTTTGCAGAAATTTAATATGTTATCAGACTATGGGGTAGGGGCGTGAATTTTCGACACGACCCGAACCTAACACGGATTTTTCTGGGTTAGGGTTATGGCTAAACAGGTTCGGGTTCATTTCAGGTCGAACCCGCCTACACGAAAATATAAATGGGTCAGGTTCGGGTCAACCCATCAGGTTGACGGGTTGACCCGTTTATTTAGAAAAAAAAACATATATTATGTTATTATAGTATTCAATGTTAAATTTTAATATATTTATATTCTAATTATGATATTACCAAAAAAAAAAAAACTGATATCATTGAAGATGTTAATTTTTAATATGATAAAAATATTGAATATGAAATAAATTATGAACAAGATTTAAAAACAACATATTTTGATTGAAAAATGTTTTTATTTTATTTTGAAAACTAATGTATTTTACAATCGGATGTATTTTGGTTACTGTTTTTTAATTATATAATATATTTTGATTATGATTTATGATTTTAGAGTAAAATATGAAAAATAAATACATATTTCAGGTCAAACGGGTCAGGTTCGGGTCAACCCATAAAAATTCGGGTCAGGTTCGGGTTGGTTGGTCTGACCTGATTGTCGGGTTCGGGTTGGGTTGAACCCACAACCTGACAACCTACCCATTCAGCACCCCTACTATGGGGTATGCCTTTTGGTTCTACCCACTTCACATAGGCACCACCTAAGCTTTACCACAACCACCCACTCAACCACTTGGGGGTGGAAATGCCAAGCGGTTGTAATCATGATGAAGTGGTAATGAACTAATGATGTGTGGTGGTGTTATTGGTTGAGAGAAGAAAAAAATAAACATACCGTGGTTGTGGCCACGCCCACCACACCAACGCCCCTAAGGTGTGGTGTTCAACCCCCACCCACACCTCAACCACGCCCACCCCAGGGGCACACCGCACCGTCTCAATGTGTGACGCTATTTTTTTATTGTTTTAATTTTTAGTTACATTGTTGTTTTTATCTTGTATCCAGCATCATTATTATTTTTAAACTCTGATGTTTTACGCTTTAAAGTTTTACTATAAAGTAACAACTTTTAAAAGAAACAAAGTCATGTTTAGAGTCATTCATTTTATAAAAGTTGGTGTTCACATGGGTTGAAGTCAATCTGCGACATAATGCATAACATGACCTTTTAAAAGAAACAAAGTCATGTTTAGAGTCAGTTTTTACTTTTTTTTGACATGCCTTAAGTTTGGTTTTTTTTTTTTTTTTTTTCCAGTAGTGGATTTTTTTTGTTTGGGTAGGTTAGGTCATTATGTTTTATTTTTGAAGTATAAGAGTGATCAATTTATTAGCATGATCTTAGATGACCAAACATTTGTTGTACAAAATAAAAGAAAATAATTAGATGATTAAAATGGTAAACCTTCTGACCCTACATTAACAAATATGTCTCGGCTCGAATTTAAACACAAGACCTCTAATTGAGAAGTCAAGGGCATTACGTTATAGGCAACTGGTTATTCTCACACCCATCTCACACCGTCCACACCCTCTATATTTATACGAGGCGTATATGAGGGCAATTATCATTTGTCAGAATTTCTCTGTGTTAATGATCGGACTCCTATACGTCTCGTATATACGAGACCAATCATTGTCGAATCAGTGGTGTCAAAAGGGTTATACGTCTCGTATGGCCTATACGAGGCGTATATTATCAGTGATGCATTATAAATAAAAATGTTGAGTGTGTAAATAACCAACACAAATTTTAAAATAACTTGAAGTCAAGAAATATAAATGTAACAGCCGAAGATTTAGCACATTTGATCGTGCTTAGAATCCATTTTGAGTTGACCATCGAAACCTTTACAGGATGTGTCACACCCCCAAATTCCCACTCGTGGTGTATGTCCACGTGGATGTGACGTGTCCAGAATCACAGCTCAAGGTCATATAGAACAACTCTATATGCATTTACAAATCCATGTTTGACACATACACTTAATAAAATAGTTTGCAGCGGATTAATAGTTTCATACCATAGCAGCAGAAATCAATAAGTCAAATCATGCAGCGGAAAATAGTAAGTTTAATACAACATTGTCTTAACAACGAAAGTTAAATTGTTTTCGAAAACTAATCATAAACAGAAATGCATGAGGTTCCTAATGCTCGTTCCTTAGTGTGCGCATTCCTGTTATCCATAGCTTGCTAGTTACCTGAGAATACAAGTTAGAAAAGTGTCAACACAATGGTTGGTGAGTTCACAGGTTTTGAAATACATATAGTAATAAAGTGTGTCATGATGTTTATCAAATGTTAGTACCGAGCCCTAAGCCCAAAGTGTCAGTGCGTCACTACCGAACTAGACTTGTTTGTCCTTGCCTCCGCTATGCCTCGTATGCATAGCAAGTTAGGTCAGAATTTGCAGGGGTTATGACATCCAGTCAACATAGTGCCCCGTGGGGTTAGTCATTCCCTAATGGATCCATCCAAATCTACCACGTTGTTCGTACATTAACGGTAAGACTTTGTGAGGGCTTAATACGAGTTCAACACTTAATGTTTGTCCAATAAACCAGCATACACAAAATGTTTGTACAGTAATAGATGTTTGACTCGATGCAACTAGTATTCTCCCCCTATTTAAAAGCGTTTGAAAAAGAGTAAAGAGGGGCCGTAAACTCACCTTAGTGATGTAAGTACAAATCAAGCGTAAGCTCCCGCGTCGAAATGTGTGTCGGTCACCGGCAACCTATATCGTACACCGTACGTCAGTTCGTGTATGTGACCGTGCTAGTGTTGGTGTTAGTGCTCGTGTTTGTGCCCAACAACCCTTGGTTGTTCATGTTTGTCCGTGTCGGTCCACAATGACCGTGTTTACTCGTGTTGGTCCCCATTGACCGTGTTTGACCATGTTTGACCGTGTTTGACCGTGTTTGACCAAAGTTGACCGTGTCAAGTCAACGACCCGTTGGTGAACCGTGTGTCGGTTTGTGACTCGTGTAGCAATTGTGTAAGTGCTCGTCGTGTGTAGAACGCGCAAGTCGCGTCTATGGACAACTTACTATTATAGTAAGTTTCCATTTATGGAAAGTTCATAAAGCATAACGGTTTTAGAGTTCTAGCATGATCAATAGTCCTACGGGATCATGTTAACACATAGCACATTATCATACAAGGTCACATAACTCGTTTACAACATGTTTGCACATAAAAGTTTCCTAAAATGGAAAGTTTCCATTTTTAGCATACATGACATCGAAAACCATCTAACTTAGTATCTAAACATCATGTTATAACATATTAAGTTACTTAGCATGCTTGAATCAAACAAAATGTTCCTAAGTCGGGTTTTGTAAAAATAAAGTTACTATAAATAGTAACTTTGTAGTTTCGCATCAAAATGCCCATTTAAGCATTTCTAGTCCATCTTCATGTCATAAATCATGATAATAACCAATCTAATATCACTTAGACATATCAATATAACCAAAATCATCATCAATCAATAGTTCATCACTAAAAGTTTCTAAATATAGTAACCATCTCACAATGACCATAAACATCATCAAAATCACATTCCAAGTATTTCAATCATCATTTTATCATCCTAAGAACAATCATCCATACATGCATGTCCACCATTTTATCTATAACATCATTTAGACAAAACAAAGTTTCTATAAATAGAAAGATTGTCAAAAATCATCATTTTAACCATTTTAAGCAAATCTAACCATGGGTAATCCTTCTAACATCATCAATGAACATATCAATATACTCAAGGTCATTCCAATACTCATGGATCATACATGCATGCATCAATGTCATTACAAACTACCATTTTAAGCACAATGGCCTATACCCATCATCTTAGATCATCATAGAACATCATCTAATCATCTTAAATCATCAAGAATCATAGTAAAATCAACAAACCCAGAAATGAAACTTGTGCATGTGCACTATAGGTGCTTGCATGTGTGATTTAGCACATGCATGTGTGTGTAATGGTGTGTAAATAGGTGTTTTGGTCACAAGAACTACCTCAAGGGCTCAAGAGCAGCAAGATGTTGATGTTAGCAGCTTCCTCAAGCTCCTGGACAACTGATTTGAGTAGAGATGAAGTGATGGTGATGGTGTCAAGCTCTCAACTTAGTTCTTCAAGCTTCCAATCCTCACTCTAAGCTTCCACAAGCTTGATGATGGCTTCAAACAGGGTAAAAATGGAGTTTTCTGGTGGGGAAGACGACTTTGAGTGGTCTAGAGCTCGAGAAGGTAAAATAGGGTGGCTTGAAAAATGATTTTTCTTGGATTTATAAAGATTTCTGCGATCTGGGTCTTGTCGCATAGCGCGACACGTTCAAGGGTTCCCCTCGCGTAACGCGAGAGAGTCCCGCGTTCAAATTTCCCCCGCCACTTGTCGCGTATCGCGACAGTGTCCTTGTGGACCGTCGCGTAGCGCGACAGATCCCCTGGTGAGCCCAATAGGCCCATTTTCATTGGTTTGATCCGTTCGTTGCCGTTTTCACGTTCACGAACCTCCGTTTGGCCTTGTTTGAACTTCCAAGTTCAAAGTGTGAGTGTTTCGTGAGGTTTCGAGTGTTGAGCTACACAATGTGCTTGATGTTCACCAACGTTCGTGTGTTTTGACACGTGTGTGTTGTTTGCCGATAATTCCACGAATTATCTTGTTGTGTGTCAGTGTTCGTACTGTCGTGCCACGTGTCACACTAAATTAAGCTAATTCTAGTGCCACGTGTACATAATGTATTTAAATAAACATTTAAATAAAATCAAAGCTGACCTGGAAATTACAGGGTGTCACAGGATGATAGTACGCGAGAAATGGTGAACGTGGGCGAAAACCGTGCGCGAAACGGAGTTACGGATTATCCGGAATCGCGAAACGAAGAATCTGGATTTCTACCACCCGCGCGGTACACCCCATCTCATCGTCTGGCGTGGGGCGATGCGCCTGACGTCAACAAGTCGGATAAATGGCTTAAAAAGTCAGTTTTGTCTAGAAGATGCAATCCTTATCCTTCCATTCGACGATTCCAGCCACCACACACGAAAAATCAGCCTCCAATCCATCAAACCTTCAATTTTAAAGCCTTTTGATCAAGTGGATCGCACCAGGGAACGTTTCTGCAAGTCTGGATCATCTTTTTACGCGCAGAACTCCGTCTGACTAGGTAACGGTTCATTTTAACCTTCTAGATTAATAATGATTGATTAAATCTTGTTTCTGAACGTAAGGATATAGTTAGGGTTGTTGATTATTGCCTAGATGATGGCTAGGATTGATTATAAACGAATAACTCGAATTGTTAACGGCTAAATCCTTGTTTTAAGCCGTTGTAATGCCCGGTTTGCCTGGAATCATAACAATGGTTATAGTGGTTTAAACCATTTGATTATGACAACGTAGGTGATGAGTTTGGTTAATCCTTGAGATGCAAGGTTAAATCCAAGTGTTTTAAACTAATCACCATGTTTAACATACTCACTGGAACGAGTATTTGATGTTTATGATAACATGCAGATTAGTATGTTAAATATGGTTGTTAAACCTATTCTAATACTACGTTGTGGTATTTCCTGACACATGGGTAATCAATAACAAGGATTGATCATTTATAAGCCATTAATCTGTCTAGGAAAATGTTTCCACATCATAATCAACAACATTAACTATTTGATTAATCCGAGATTATTCTGACTAATCAAGTGGGTCATCAACCTATTATTAGGAACCTGAATCAGTATAGGTTCCTACATTATCATATCTTGTATGATATGACATTGACATAAATAGTTAAAAATCTAATACCGGTTTGATGACTATCAAAGCAATGTCTTTGACATTGGATGTTCAGAAAGATTCAACCAGTAAGTTTAGCAACGCCTAAGACGAATTAATTAAATAAGAGAATACGCTTGTCTAAGCCGAGCAAGTAATGTAAAGTATGAATGTCAAGCATGGGTAGGAGTGGTTAGGATAAATCAAGTACGTAAGAACGTAATTTAATCTAACCGCTAGCCCTATTGGTTTATATAAGGATACCTGAATGATATGTTAAAACCATAATGTTATACAGGTTATTAGCAATTCCTAAAGCCGAGGTTAATTGGGAATTTATTGTAAGTCGAGCTTTGAATTAAGGTGAGTTCTTTGTAGCCCTATTTTAAATGTTTTATCATTTTGGGCTGATATGCATGTTATAAAGTTATTGTATGAAAGTGATTTTAACCTGATTAAAGTCAGGTAAAGAACGTTTTCAGATAAAGAATGCTTCTAAGTAAAGAATGTTTTAAAGTAAATAACGTTTTAAAGTCTCAATTGCGATTGAGAAGTAAATGATTTTAAGAGTCTCAGCTGAGATATAAAGAATGTTTTATGACTCAACTGTGGTTGAGAAGTAAATGATTTTAAGAGTCTCAGCTGAGATGTAAAGAATGTTTTAAGTCTCAACTGCGGTTGAGAAAGAAATGATTTGTTTTGTAAGACACTCGGCCGAGGTCGAGGAGGAAATGTGGTTTTCCCAGCTGTGGTTGGGCAGAACCTGAGCACTGCGGTGCGAGGAATTGATTATGATTATGATGGTTTAAATGATTTAAACCATGTTATGGATATGAATGATGTATGTAAAGAAGTCTTGTACCGGTATGAGCTGTCAACTTCGGTCGATGGATTAAGAGTCCTGTGGAAACACGGGCCTGCCGATTGTGTGTCGCCAGTTGAGGAAATCTTATGCATGTGTAAGTTATCGACTTCGGGTTGATAGTTTAAGAGTCTTGTGCTGCACAAGCCTGTTGACTTCGGTCGGCGGCGAAGGCTAATGTTTTATGTAAATTATGATTGAGACTGTTGACTTCGGTCAGCAGCGAAAGGCTAATTTTCTATGTACAGTATGTTTGAGGTTTTGATGATATGTATGTTATATAAAGATATGAATGAGTAAAGATTTTTATAATAAGTTAACTTAGAACTCACCAGCAAAAGCTGACTTGTTTTAGCATGCATGTCAGGTTGAGCAAGTTAAGATAAGGACATGATGGCCGTGGCATGGCATGAGGACTACCTATTCAAGAGCTGGCATTCTTGTTAAGATTAAATGTTACGTAATGATTTCTGCTGCTAAAGTATTCGAGTATTCGACGGTTTAAGAGCTATGCTTTTGATGTTTAACCAACCGAGAGACTCTCAGGAACGGGGCCTCTCAATAAATAATTAATAAAAAAATTGCAACATGTTTCAAGAATCTTGCAAGGGCTAGTACAAGGTAGATCCAGATCAATACTTCTGCAATAATCCGTATGGAACAAATAAGTAACATATTTTTACAGCTGGATTTTTAAAAGATCGATATATTGTAAACGGAGTGCGCTAACGAATTACACAAATTGTTTAATCTTTTCAAGACTCCTTTTTTTTAATTTAAAACTAAAATAATTTAAACAAATAAAGAAACAAACATAGACAATCACGTTCTAAGAATCAGTAGAATCTGAAGGTAAGATAAAGACAAAGCTTACCTCCATTAAAATAAGATAAGGATGTTGCATTTAAAGAAACCATCAGCTCAAAAGTGATACAAATTTTCACAAACTATTGGCATAAGCCAAGCATAACATAAACATAAAAGCAGAGTATGTAACAAACAATCTATCAAAGAACATGTCTAAAAGTAAAATAATTTAAATACTAAAAATGAAATCGTATCTAATTTACTTTTCAACCAAATAAAATTCTGCTAACTATAACTTATGATAATTTTATTGTATAAAATGTAGGTGCTCTTATTAAAAACAGTGCTATAATTATCCAAGTACAACTGCTAAATAAAATTTACTGTTGAAAGTTTTATTTTCAAGTGACAAATCTTTGTTTTTGTTTCTTTATCGAATATTCCATAACTCTTGAACTTTAGGATTAGCTTTCGCAGGTGTTGCTACGTGAAACATTGTTTTCCTCATTTTTGGTTATATGTATGTGAGACATTGTTTTCCAAATATTTTATATAACTGTTCATAAAAAAAACCTCAAATTTCACTAAGTGGTGTAGGTATTAATCTGGCGTGTTGTCAGCTATTGAAAACATGCCAACTGGCGATAGGTGTTCATAGTGAATAATTAATTAAATGATTAAAACAAATATAGATTGTTGTGTGTGATGATAAATATAAAGTGTTGTATGTGTTGGATGTATCTTCTAAATTATCATATATGCATTTTTTTAATTCCTCGAACACTATTATACAATTTTATTGTAACTTTTCTTTTTTATGTTTTTTTGGTTTAGGAGCTGTTTGGTAGCATCTAAATCATTAAGTGCTGAATGATTAAGATGTCTGAATGGTTAAGAGGGTCTGAATCATTAAGTGCTGAATCAATTAAGACTGCTTGGTTGAACATCTGAATGAATATGCAGGATTACTATTTTACCCTTCTGAAGCCTTTTTTTTCAGTAACAATATAAATAATAAAAATAAAGTAAAAACCAAACATGATAAAATTCAAAGATACAAAGTACACTATAGTCTTTTCAAAATCCAAGAAAATATCTAAAATTCAAACATAAATTAAAAGTTGACGAACATTGTCAAGCAAGGTGACTAGCAATATGGTCACGCAAACTATTCATATATTCATTGCTTTGTGACCCTCATTCTATGTCATGAATGGAATGACCTTCACTTGGTTCTCCTTGTGGTTGTGTTTCAGCAAACATACTATTCTCGTCGTACTCCATAAACAAAAGATCATGAATGTTGCATCGTCTTATAAAATTATGGACAGCAAAACAAGCAATCACTATGTCTCGTTGTATTGGAAAAGAAATGAGGAGGGTATAGATGACCCCCTTGTGCAAAATTCCCATTCAGACCTCCATTCAGACGTTAGGGGCCATTCAGACGTTCAATTTTTAAGTGAAACAAACGGTCATTCAGATTCAGACCCATTCAGATGCATTCAGACCCAAACAAACATCCCCTTAATTATGTAATTTTTTTTATTCATTTATTTATTTTTGGGTTTATTCAACGAGACAACGAAGACCCGGAACGAAGTTAAGCTTGAAGCTTTTAAACATTTTTTTGTATTTATTGTTGGTTAAGGTTTCCTTTTATTTTTTGAACGGCGAAATTCTCAATTGTGTGAGTCCACTGTTTCCAGGCCATGTCACCAAGGTCTATTTACCTAAACCTCCCATGAGCCATCACAACCACCCCAAAAGAAAACCCCACTGGGAAAACCCCCTGACCCCCCTTAGTCCCCTTTTTCGCTGTGAGAGGGTTTTTGAATCCATGACCTCTCATTTAAAAGAATGATGGGGTATCATTGAGGCGCTGCTCATTGGTACATTAAGGTTTCTTTTTTAGACTTTGTTGGATTGATATAGATTTTTAATATATTTTTTTTGGGTTTCGTCAACGAAGGAAGTCAACGAAACTAGCTTGAAAGTCTTTTTAGTTTTTATTTTTGTTGTGTTCAATGGAAGTGAAGATTGCTTTGAGATGAAGTTCGATTAGTACCGAAACCAGCTGCTTTCCATGTTTTATGCATAATCCATCGTCTCTCCAATGGGAACGCGAATATATATAGAAATTTAAAAGTCTGTTATTAAAACTATTCCAGACTGTTATTACCATACATTCGTTTTAAAAATAAGGAAGTGTTCACATGATTATTGATTACGGCTCTAAATGAACCAAACGTTGAGCGAATAGTTCGGTGGAAAGTTCGTTTATGTTCGTTCGTTTAATAAATGAACGAACATGAACAAGAAATTTCGTTCGTTTAGCTAAATGAGCGAACATGAACAAAGGTCGTGTTCTTTCATTTGTGTCCGTGAACATTCGGTTACGTGTTCGTTTTTGTTCGGTTATGTTCATTTATTATATTTATTCATTAAATGTGTTGTATATTTTTAATTTTTAGTTTAATACTATAATATTTAAGCTAGTTTTAGTTTAATAATATAATATATAACGTTTTTGTTTATATAAATAATTATCTGTAATGCTTAAAATTAAGAATGTTGATTTTATTTTTAAATAATATGTGTTCGTTCGCATTTTTGAACAAGTTAAATTTTTTAATGAACGAACATGAACAAGAATTTTCGTTCGGTTAGCGTTCGTGACCAAGTTAAAAGTTAAACGAACGAACACGAACAAAGGTTCGTTTGTGTTCGCTCGGTTCGTTTACAGCCTACACATGATACATGTGCGGAAGCTAGGCATGGGTGGTTTGAAGTCGATCTAAATCATAATGAATAACAGTATAGTCATACGTTAAAATTATATCTGGAGTAAGTTTTGATATGGGTTAAAATAGGGGTTTTTCTGGTTGCCGTTTTTTTCTACGTGGGTGGATCGGGTCTAGGGCTGTAAACGAATCGAACGAACCCTTGTTCGTGTTCGTTCGTTTAACTTTCAACTTGTTCACGAACGGTTGACGAACGCTTACCGAACGAAAATTCTTGTTCGTGTTCGTTCATTAAGGAATTTTGCTTGTTCACGAACGCTAACAAACACATATTATTTAAACAATAAAGATCAACATTTTTAATCTCAAGCAATAGAGATATTTATTTATAAATATATAAATTAAGATATTATAATATTAAACTAAAATTAACTTAAGTATTATAGTATTAAACTAAAAATTAAAAATAAACAATCCCTTTTATGAATAAATATAATAAATAACTTAACCGAACATAAATGAACGTAAATGAACATGTTACCGAACGTTAACGAACACAAATGAACGAACACGACCTCTGTTCATTTCGTTCATTTAACTAAATGAACGGAATTTCTTGTTCGTGTTCGTTTATTAAACGAACGAACATAAACGAACTTCCCGCCAAACGGTTCGCTGAACGTTTGGTTCGTTTACAACCCTAATCGGGTCATTATCTATGGTCTTTGAGTAGACAAATGATTTGTTTGTATTATGATCTTAGGTGATCAAACGCCTTTTGAAATTTTAAAAACTAATAATTAGATGATTAATTGGCCGTTCAAAAAAAAATAATTAGATGATTAAGAAAATGAATATAGATTATGGTGTGCTTGTACGTGTTTGTTGGAATTATCTTCTAAATTAAAAACAAGACTTGAATTTTTAAAGTAATTATAAGTTGAAGTCAACGATCTAAATAATTAATAAAAAATTGCAACATGTTTCAAGGATCTTGCGAGTTGCGACTACTAGTATAAGGTAGATCCAGATTTATAGCTTCTAAAATAATCCGTATGGAACAAATAATTAAGGCAAATTGGATTTAAATAATCCAAACTTTGACCCATTGGCCGCTGCCGGTCCCAACTACGAAAATCCCCGATAACGGTCCGAACTTTCGACATTTTTTCCCGGGGCGGACCGCCGTCAAATAAACCCTAACGGCGTTAACTTTTTTTCGAATTTCGAACGGATTTTTGAGAGCTTTTGTTCAGATGGAGAATACGAGTCGAATGACGCATAACTTACCTCGAAACGTTGCTCCAAATTTCTTAATTTGATGATTTCTTTGACGAATTGAAAGTTTAAACACCAAAATTGGGAAATTTGAAGCAACGTTTCGAGGTAAGTTATACATCATTCGACTCGTATTCTCCATCTGAACAAAAACCCTCAAAAATCCGTTCGAAATTCGAAAAAAAGTTAACGCCGTTAGGGTTTATTTGACGGCGGTCCGCCCCGGGAAATATGTCGAAAGTTCGGACCGTTATCGGGGATTTTCGTAGTTGGGACCGGCAGTGGCCAATGGGTCAAAGTTTGGATTATTTAAATTCAATTTGCCAATAATTAATAACTTTTTACTAGATTTTTAACAAAAACCAATTTATTGTAAACGGAACGTGCTTACGAATTATTAATCTTTTTAAAACCGGATCAGATATTAATCAGTTTTTTTTTACTAGTCAACAGACTAGATTTAAAAATCGAATGACATCATAAAATTATATATATATATTATAATCAAGGAATATTTTTAGGAGACATGTGTCACGTTCTTGTGTAATCTGACAACTTTTTTCCCGTCTCTCTCCTAATAAATACTAATAATCTTACTAATTAAAGTCCTCATAATTAAGTTTAAACAAGATTTCTATATAAAAAATAGTTTTTAATACAATTCTAAAGATGAAATGTTAAAAAATAACATAAATTCAATCATATTTTATCCTAAAAAATCGTTTTTAAACCCTAAATTTTTATTAGCTACCATATAATATTTTTTATACAATCCGTGTAATACACGGGATATTAACATAGTAAATGTATATTTAAAGACCGAGTCATATATATGCCTATAATTATACACAAATTGTTAAAGTTCTTAAAACCGAAAAGAACCTGAAAGCAAGCGAGTTTTTTTATTTGATGGACTAAATAAAATCCTGTCACACAAAGTGCGACACATATGTACGTTCATGTGGAACACGAAACTTACAACCAAACGAATGGAAAATAAATCAAGCTTTAAATTAAATTACGAAAATAATTATCAATCATTAATTATCTTCCCGGCAACAAACAACCGAAAGAAGATAACGTAATTCAGCTATTAACCCGAATATATTACTAGAAACCTTCAAATTCACATCGTCTATCACGATTCTGCGGCTGCTACTTCCACATTCTATATCACTGCTGAAACAAGAAGTGCAGGGAGATACAAACGCATGTATATATGTGTGTCTGTTAGGCTACGAGGCTGCAATGACATCAACTCACCAAGTTATGAGGATGTATGCATATATAGGTGAGTAGAGGAAGATATGTATGTATGTATGAACAGTGCCGGCTCAACCATTTTGAGGGCCCTAAGCAAAATAAAAATTTGTGGCCTTAAACTAACGGTTACGGTTAAATCCCTCCTCTTTTTATCCGGGCTTGGGACCGGTAATAATAAACTAAAAGTTTATATATGACGGAGTTAAACATCTAAACCAGGGGCGTACCCACATGGATAACAAGGGGGGCAGCCGCCCACCTTGAAAAAATTTTTTTAGTGGTATATATATGTTAGAATCCTGATCGCCCCCCCGGTGAAATTTTACAATTGCCCCCATTAAACTTTTGATTTCTAAGTATTATGTAATAAACTAAGTTGAAAAATGTCCAACTAATAATTTAAACCCAATGCAAAATCAAGCTTAGTATTAATTATAATGCGTCAAAGCACCACTAAACCAGTTAAAAACCGAATTCAATTGAATATACCAATGAAAAACGAATAAACCAATCCAAATAAACCAAATTCAACCTTATATATTATAAAAAAAAACAAATTTAAATCTGAATTTGATTTAATCGGTTAACCAAATAAACTGAATTCAAAAAAAATTGGAACCGATAACCATACCAAAACCGAAATTCAAATACAGTTAAGAACCGACTTCAGAATTCGGATACATTTAGAAACAAACCGAAAACCGAAATCATTATTCGGTTCTTTTGTTACGGTTACGAGAAAGGGTTACTTAGAAACGTCTCCTATACGTTGTTTTGAATATATATAAAAAAAATAAATTCATGTAGTGAACAACTTTAGATATATTGTATTTTCATTATTTATTTATATATGAAACTTAGTTTGATTGTCTTTTTTTAACATGACCCGACCCGAACAACCCCAACCCAACTTGAACACCAACGGACCTAAAAAAATTCCGCCCCCCCATGAAAAAATTTCTGGATCCGCCACTGATCTAAACCTTGTAAATTTTGAAGTTTGATAATACACAAAGTAGCTTAACTAGTCAACTATTAAAGCCTTAAACAGATTAACTATTTACCAAAAACCAAAATAACTAGTTTTATACCCGTCCGGTGGCCGGGTAGAAGGATAACTACTTGCATGGAATAATATGTCAACCCAAATTTGGAGGATAGCTTAAGTATTCAAACTATAAATATACTAGTTGTGTGACACACATTTAATTATATTGATATTTCAAATTTGGAACATGCTTAAAATCATCAAATGTAAATCCTGAAAGTTGCAAGTGTAGTGCCACCAACAACAGGAAGAGGAATCGCAGTTGCAAAAGGGATGATGGGATCAGTAGCGGATACAAGGCAATGGGAGGGGGGGGGGGGATAGGCCCCCGTAGGACCTCGCGAGCGTATGTTAAAACGTATTGGTTTTAAATAATTTTGCTTAATTTTGAAACAAAAAGGGGCACAAATGTTATAATAAGGAGCACAAATCTTATCAAAAGGGGCACAAATCTGATTACAAGGGATATCAATATGATTACAAGTGGCACAAACTTGATTACAAATGGCATAATTGGAAGTGAATAATGAAAAATGCGTTCTTTTCATAAATTTTATACGAATATAAATCTGTGATGTAACATTGAAATTGATTACTTAAACAATTGTTTTTTAAATAGTTTTGATATGTTTGTTTTGTGGTTTCAACTAACCCGACCAACTTTTTATCCGGACCGATAGGGTTGTTTTGTGTTTTCAACTAACCCGACAACCCACTTTTTATCCAAACCCATTTTTACCACTCATTTTTTGCCCTCCGTGAAAAAAATTTCTGAATTCGCCACTGGATGGGATGCCATTTGATCCCAAAAGTTACTTATAATAACATTATTTTTCTTTATGCATGGGTTGAATATCTCCTCGAGGTTATTATTATTATTAATGTTGATGGTAAACAAACATAGCTGTGTTTAGACTTCAAAAGGAATAAGTGTGAATTTACCTGCTAAATAATAGTCACAAGTTGATCTTTGAAGATAAAACTATTTCTACATGCATATTATCAAACAGTTGTGTATCTTGAAAGTTACCCACATTTTCTAAAGAATTTTAGGAACGTATGAAAGGAAGATGAAGAGGGGTTTGAGAATTCATTACACATGAGTTTATCAAACTAATGCTTTCATAGTACAAAGCAAAATGAAACTTTTATGGTTTCACCCAAGAAATTTGGAGTAATTTTCAAATGTTTGCATTGTTAATAAATATATCAAAAATATTATACTTAAAGACTGTTTCAATCAACCTTACTGCCACAAATGGGTCGATGACAAAAAATGAAGCAATTTCATAGGCATCATGTATTTTTAATTTTTGTTTTTAACTCATGTCAACATTATACAAAATATAATTTACTTGTTGCATATGATATAACCCAAGAACTGAATATAAATGAATTTCTCGATTTTTCATACAGCATCATATCTTTCAAATGTAGGCATCATTTGAAAGAACCTTCAAGTTGAGGATTAAGTCTTGAGCCCTTAACGAAAGTACTTTGCATCATAAACATGTCACACTAAAAATTTGTTCTTTATCTTCTTTTATGATTGAATGAATCTTTAATCTTCAGCCTTATAAGAAAATAACAGAGACAAAAATGGTACCAAAACAATCAAAAAATCGTAAATATACAAAAGTTTATTAAAAGAAATTTCAATTTCTCAACATTGCATATCAAAGAAATACAAATGCAAAGTAGGTATGCAAACAAAATAGTCTTAGGATATGGTAAATGCAAAACAACATATGTAAGTTTTCTTGGAGGTCAATCAATTACAGAAAACATAGACGAACAACTGAATAAATAAAACATATTTGAGGGAAAAGTAACCTTTGTAAGAAGAAATTAAACTTCAGATTACGATTTCGTTTGATGAATACGAACAACAAATGACGAAATATTTAACGTTGGCTCCATCAAATTTGTCTTCGACCATTCAACGCTTGTCTCCTTCACTGTATTTCGCCGGCGATATAAGCTAGGGTTTAAATGTGGGGGATTTAGGTGAGGTGGGGAGGGAAAAAGGGAAGAAACGTCTGTAACATTAGTCAACGACACTTGCATGTTTATAGTTGGATTTTGGTAGTGGAGATGGAGGTTGGCGTACCTAGGATCGGTGACATTAGGGATGAAGGACAACGATGGTGAATTCAACAGTGTTGGTGATCCGCCGATTAAGAATGAGAGTTTCAATCGGAGAGGTGGAGAAAAGAATAAATCATCTTCAACCGAAGCGGTTCTCCTCAAATTTTGCGTGTTGATGTGGGGAGAAAAAGAAGGGGTACAGGCAACCACCAAAGAGCAGGAGAGATAGTGTGTAACTATTGGTACATGGATTAACCGACTATAACCACTCAGTAACCGCATGATTAAATTAATTTATACGGTCATGATATGATCTCAATGAATTTAAACGGCTAGATTTGATCAATTAAACGGTTACAATCACCGGTGTCTATATATATATATATAATTTAACAAGTAATTAACTAACTAACCTAGACTCACAAGTTCAAGTTCAACCATGGGCAGATCTACGTTGAAGCTTGTGGGTTCACGGGAACCCACCACGCTTCGACTCATTATTAGGAAATTTTTTTGTCGAAAGAGTTTAACAATAGGGTGAACCCATTAATATGTTAGGGATGAATCCTGAGTATGATTTTGCCCCAAAGGTAAGGTGAACCTATAAAGATTTTTAAGAGTGAATTCTTAATGTAATTTTCATATCAATTTGTCAACTTGATTGAGGTAAGTGCTATTTGTTAAAAAAATCTCGATAATCAACGCTTAGATTTCATTCAATCGTGTTAAAATCATTTTATTGTCAAATAAACTTAGCAAGCAAAATGGTAATTATTGGTGGTTAAACCCTCGGATCAAGTTAATTTGGTCATATAAACTTAGCAAAATTCCTTTAGGTTTCGGGGCATTGCCCCGAACACTACGAGGGGTGTTGCCCCCTTGACCCATGCTTGCTAACTAGCCAGCGAGATCGCCACCTTAGACCCGGAGGGCGTGTGACCCCCTTGACTTCCGCTTGATCAAGAGCTCAGAAATCTTAAACGAAAGTGCACTATGTATTTCCGAACTCTTTAATAACGATGTTTCTAATTTTAATCATTGACTTAATATATCACACTGAACCCGACCCGATTTTTTTGTCCGGTTTTATTCAATTGAAACGTTTAAAAATAGTGAATCCACTGAAAAAAATTATTGGATCCGCCACTGAGTTCAACTATCAATAATCCTATACTAATAACCAAATTCAATAAATAAAGTAAAGATATAATTCAGTAAATAAATTAACAATTACTAACATATTTCTGCAATATCTCACAATTTCTGCAAATCTCACAACCACCACCTGCACCACCGTCCAACACCACAACTCCACCCATTCCATGATTCCAAACGCACATAGATCAAAACCCCCTAATTGGTTCACTTGTTTGACATTCGGTGAATTTGGTGTGCCACTGTATCTTCTTCGTCTTTATATAAACCCACCTAATATTTCGTGTGAATTAATCTCCTCCTTTCAAAATTTCATAGTTGACTACCGCAATCCAGTCTTGATTAAATTCACTTTCTGGGTTTGAAAAATTCAGACCCATCTCCTCGATTCAAATCATTTGACTGTGCTTGATTGAATTTAGACGATTTCAGCCATCCAGGTCTCCTACAAATCAGGGATGGGAACTTGTTACTTGTGCAGTGGATGGGAACTTCCTGCTCAGGCCAATACTCTGGATTCCGGCAGACAAGCAGAGCGATTGTTCTTTGAACACTGTAGAGAAGTCGAGAGTGAAGCGGCGATGGCTTCGAAAGTGAAGCCGACGGTGGATTAAATCATGAAGTGCTTGAGTGTGAAGCCGACTCATCCTCTTCCACAGTTCCCTCTCGGCACTCGATTTCACCTCCTGGCTCCTCGTCTTCCACATTGGCACTCTGGTTCATCTATTGACTTCCCAGAAAGGGTTCTAAATCGGTGGTTTTGAAATTTTGACCAATTGACCTGTGAAATCCTAGATCAGCAATTCAGCATTACCGCATTACGGAAGGTAGAGGTGTACAAATCGGGTTTTTTTTGGAACCGGTTCCGGTTCCAATCGGTTCCAATTTCAGTCAACAAAGTCAATCCCCGGTTCCGGTTTCAGTTCCGGGTTTTGACCGGTTCCAACCGGTTTTTGACCGATTCCGGTTCGGGTTTTGGCCGGGTTCAGGTGGAACCAGTTCCGGTTCCGGTTCTAATTTGTCTGAAAAACCGTACCCATTCGTACCCACCGGTTCGGGTATGACCGGTTCCGGTTCAGGTTGTTGGTTCCGGGTCCCCTTTTTTTTGTACACCTCTAACGTAAGGTTTTGGTCCATTGGGCTTGGGCCTTAGCCTCAAAGCCTTCCTTGCTTCTTTATATGCACATTCATTGAAAAAAAAAAACCACTAAGTTAAGAAAGCCTAATACATATAATTTTTTTTTAGAAAATTGGGGCCCTATATTTTTAAGGGTCTTAAGCCCTTACTTAGGTTGCTTAGCCCATTGAACCGGCCGTATGTATGAGATGACGGAGTTTTGAGAATTGTTGGGTCACGAGCATTGAGCAACAACAAATATTGGAGGGGGAAAACATGTGGAAGTGAGGTGGTGGCATGCATGTGTACATGGGGGTTAGGAAAAAAAATAATACACTCACAAGAGTTCTTTTATAAAACATTACCTATATATTAAAAATACTTTTAACGAGTAGAAATGTTTTGTAGATTTACAGTTCTGATCTTCTTTGCTCCCGATCTTCATGTTCTATTATTTCTTCTTTTTCGATTCTCATTGGTTTAGGTTTACTCTATTTTTGCATATACATCTTTTCGGTTCGTCTCATGCGGTTCCTCAAACAGAAATCAAGAACAAATGCTCATCAACAACTCTAGGTTTGTTGCTTTTAGGTATGTATGATTGTAGGCACTAGCAAGCTTCTACAAGGTTAAGCAGTTGTCTAGGTTTGAGACATGTTTCCTCCAGAGGCTCCACCACCAAGTGGCAAAGCAAAAGGAGTGAGTTATGAGATGGTTAATAAGAAACACATCGCCACTAATGAAAGTTCAGACGAGAAAAAAGAGGAGGCAGAAGACAAGAAGTGTTGATTAGATTTCTCTTTACTCGTTTTTTTTTGTTTTAACACCGGCACCAAAATACATTTTTTTTGAACAGCAAACGCCTGGTCATCCGGGATCACCCTGACAAATAGATCACCCTTTTGCTCGAATAACAGAGCGTGGTGACTTGACCCACCCGTATATACCTCTTTCTTGATCAGTTAAAGGGTTTAACTCTCTACCAACATCATCGACCATATATACCTCTTTCTTGATCAGTTTCCCCTCTTTGTGTCCAATTTAGCCCTAATGACTTACACCAAACTTGTCGTTTTCTATTTGGGTTTGGTAATTTCAGTTTGGATTTTTTGATTTTTGGGTATTGAGTCAGTTTTTTCAATTTTTTACACACCCTTAACTGAGGTCAAGAATTTGGGTGATTGAATACATTTCTGAGGGTAATTGCAGGTTACTTTAGATTGGATTTAGGTGTTCTAAATCTGTGATATGGTAGATGGGTTGAATTCATATGCCATACGCATTTTTTACCAAATAATATGGTGGGCCAAGCTACAAAATCTTCAGGTAAACAGTGAAGCTGTTTTGCAATTAATACATATTAGACAACTTGTAATAGTTAAAGGTTAGTTTTGTAATAGTAGGCATAGTTGGTTAATCTCTTAGCTCACATATGTACTTAAAGTGATATCATGTAATAAGAAAGGTAGCTAATGATTTTGAGAGTTAATCTCCTTCTTCTCTGTGATTTCTTCTTTCTTCTCTGTCTTTAGCTCTTAATCTCTTGATTACCATTTTTGTACCTAACAATGGTATCAGAGCAGTAACGATTTTTCTTCGGCGACCTGTGAGTTCATACGATAATCACCACTTATGGCAACAAAAATTAAAGCTGATAATCATGACTACTCACACAGAATCAAGAAACCAAAGAATATTGTTGATTTAGTAACTGCGGGTATCAAGAAATGAAGAAATCAGTCACTCAAAAGCCATTGCAATCAAAGACATCCATGATTTAGTGACGTTAAACAAATCAAGAATCAACACCATGGAAAATGCTATGCAAGAAATCATGTCACTGACGCAAGAAGGTAACGTTCAAGATTATTGCGATGCATTTGAGACCTTGTTTTATAAGGTCAACATTTGTGAGATTTATGCAATTTATCTCTTCATCACCGGTCTTAAACAAGAAATTAGTGCAGTTCTCAAGGAGCATTATAATGTAGGAAGCAATTTAACATTGAAGGAAGTGTTTTCTTTGGCCAAAATACAAGAAACTTTCCTGAAATTGGATTTAACGAAATTGAAGCAAAATCAATTTACAAATAGGGCTACTATTGAAGAAATGTCATCGGATTATGAGGTAAGTACATTTGTTCTACACCAAGATGGTATTTCTAGTATGTCTATTGATAGTGATAGAGGTCTTGAATCACAATTCATACAAGTTGAGACTGCACCCTATGTGTTTGATGAAATGCCAAAATGGATTTGGAATAAGATTCAAGAACCTATTGATGTTGAGGTATTAGAATTTCAAGAAGAATCTAAAAATGAATCAGTTCTTCCATTCAATAATGTTGGAGAAATTGGCAAAGATGTAGCGACACATGAAATATTTGAAATTAATCAACAAGATTTTATTGATGTAAGTAATCATATTCTCCAACATCAAAGTAGTTCTAGTGTCTCTATTGATAGCAAAATAAATTTCCGATCATGTTTTTCAAGGGGTTTGATAAAATGCCTATTAAGATGAACATTTATGGTAATTCAGTTGTTTTGTTCAACAATCAAATGAAACTTGAATATGTCTACAATTACATGGAAAGGTATGATAATCATGGATTAGACCAATTGTTGTTGATGTTTAAATACAAGAAAAAAGAACCTCAAAACAGTTACAAGGTATGTTTATTCGGGACTCGTGGAGCATACAATATGTTGGCAAAAGTCCCAAAAGATGTAACAATTGTATTGTGAAATCAAGAGCTGTGAGCTGCTAACAAAAAGCATCTTGTTCTATTGAGGATGTAAGGAAGGATGGTGTGTTGTTGGGTCATAAGGAGGAGGAATTTGATTCAATTGTTGGACTTCATTTGGTTCCTCAATCTGCTTGGGAAGAAGTGATGGCAGTGGCAAGTGTTCTTTGTGAAGGTAAAGAAAAGACACATGGAGGACAAATATGTGGCAATCTGAATTCAAGTGCTTATTTCTTGTTAACATGGATTGAGTTTAAAATTGATGGTAAGAACATTGTTTTGAGGGTTCTAATAAACATCCTGGACTATGAAAGATGTAATGTTTCAATGAAAAACATATTGAAATGGGATGGTTTATCGGTTGGTTTCATAGAGAAAGACATGTTTAAGGATGTGAATTTAGCTTTTCAAGATGATGTGTTGAAGATGCTTGATTTTCAATTAAAGGGGTTCGTATTTGAATTACCAATAGAAGACATGTTTCACGAAAAGGATGGACAGTCAACTACTTTTAGGCTTCCAATTATCTAGTATGATACGGGTCAGTTTGCTTGGGATTGGAAGTGAACGCATTCATCAAATTTTGCTTAAAGAAGTCTTTGTGAGGTTCACGTTCCATTATCCAATAAAAAAAAAAATCTTAGTTGAACTTGCTTCAACAGATTTGGTGCATTGTTGAAAAGTTATGAAGATTAAAAGATTTAAATTGAGGTTCAAGAAGCTGCTTTCTTTGTCCTTTGAATCCCTATCCAGCTTTCTTTTCAAAATTGCATTCTTGGGGACAAGAATGTTTAAAGGAGGGAGTATTGTTACATATCATTTGCAATTAATACATATTAGACAACTTGTAATAGTTAAGGGTTAGTTTTGTAATAGTAGGCATAGTTGGTTAATCTCTTAGCTCACATATGTACTTAAAGTGATATCATGTAATAAGAAAGGTAGCTAATGATTTTGAGAGTTAATCTCCTTCTTCTCTGTGATTTCTTCTTTCTTCTCTGTCTTTAGCTCTTAATCTCTTGATTACCATTTTTGTACCTAACAGAAGCCCAGGAATCCTTGCCTTCTTCTGTTTAATCGCGCACCACTCTGGTGGTTTCTTGGGTTCCATTGATACGTAAGTAAGGAAATTGATAATCACACAAAACACAAATTGAATATGATATTAATGAGAATGATGGAATGATTTACAGACTCAATAGGCTCCTATTTATACACCCAAGTTTGACGGTTATATATCAACTGTCATTAGACAGTTTATTAACTGTTAATTACAGTTAATTAACTTCCCCAACTTGTTGACTTTGACCTAATACGTATTGAACAATTTTACATATGTTCAAGCCCAATAAACTAAAAACATAACATATTAAACTTGACCCATTTAACCCACTAAGTCACTAATCAATTACTTGTCCAATTTATGTATTAAGGCTAACAATCACCCCCCTAATACATAATTGGATCAAGCCTTCACCAATCTTTGACATTTTCATTTGTAATGATGATTAGATCATCATCTTCACTTGAACTTTCTGCACAGCAGCCTGCTTTCCAACTGCAGTCTTCGAACTATCCATTTCAGCATTCAAAACAGCCACTGTAGGCTTCAAAATAGCAACTGTAGTCTTTGAACTTCCCATTTCAGCCACTGCATACATTGAATCTGCACTCGTAGCCTTCGAAACAGCCCCTGCAATGTGAAAATCAACTTCCAAAGTTCCTGCATAGTTTGGACCAACCCCTACAATCTTGGGTTCAATTTTTGCAGCCTTTAAATTAGTTTCTGCATGTTCAAATACAGTTTCTGCAGTCCCTTAAGATGGTCACTAAAGACCTCTTCTTCACAACTTCCAAATTCTTCACTAAATTCGTGTGAATATCCAATTCCATCACAAGTTTGACCCTCAATAGTGTCAATAGGACCACAAAGGTATGGCCAATCCCTATGAGCACTCACTTTCCTTTTCACCCAAACCTTCCTTTCATTGTTTTCATAATTTTCAGAATTCCCACAATAGCCTTTCTCACAAATCACCCTTTCTTTCTTTATCTTGCTAGTTCCTACATCTTCTTCCATCATGGTCTTATAATAGCAATCCATAAGACTAAAGTATTTCACATAACACAATTCTACCATTCCTTCCATGTACACTTGTAGGCCCATTCTCTCTATAACATCAAGCCACTTTCCTTCTCTAGTGACTATCCCATAGCCTCCCATGTACTTCATAATCAAGTAGAAGTGCATCAATTCAATCTCATACACATCCAAATTTGGTGGTATGTCCAATACCTTTTTTAGTACCAATTGGTTTGTGTAAAACCATTTCAATATGTTATCAAAACCAATCTTAAACACCTCTTTGTGTTTAATCACCAATTCTTCATTTTCAAGGGAATTAAGGAGTTTAAACATAGAACTTAAAGAATCAACCTAATACACTCGTATACTTCTCCTTTTTCAAATTCTTTAAAATTCATCATCTCATTAAACAAACTTTCATAATGCCTATCTAAATAGGAATTCAATTTGTTTCCTTTGGTTTGAATAACCATTTCTTGATCAGGGCTTTGAGAAAGTTTATCCAAACTCTCATGGGTTAAAGTATTCAAGTCAAATTAATTCATTTCATCCTTTTCATTAAACATACAAGTTATCTCACATTTGATCAGGAATTCTAATGTCTTTCTCATTCATTGTGACCATAACCTCCCTAATTCCATAGATAACTAAATCAACCGGATGGTCATTCCTTGTTTCAATTCCATAACAAGGTTGAAATTTTACAAAGCTTTCTCTTATACCTGAGAGATGCTTTGTATTTGATTTACTTACATACCAAATATCATCCCAACCCAATGTAACATTTGTACATTTAGTCGTGGTAATCATTAACAAGATAGTGTGTAATTTTATTTTTTGTGTGTCAATGTGAATCTATGTGCATGTTTGTGTGTGTCATATGAATTACCGTAGCATAAGGATAAGTATAAATATTTACTTATAGTAAGTAACGCTAGGCAAGAACTCTATTGTATTATATCGAAACGGTGGTGGGCTGGCGGGGATAAGGCAGGTAGTTGGACTTCACGCAAGCCCTATACATAAACTGTGTTCGGTGTAATGGGATAGTGTTAGTGCGTAGTGGGATGACGAATAATATGACAAATGAATCATTTAAACAAAATCGTAATGCGTAAGCGAAACTCAGTATCGTTATGGGTGACGATCCATAAAGATATTAATGTTAAGCTTATCGTTACGAATAAACGTTAATAAATCCATGAAACGACAAAAACGTATATAATTACGGGTATACACGTAACTATATTCGTTAAACTGTTCGAAAACGAACGAACAATAAAAATAAGTAAAATATTATATTTTATGTTTTACAGTTTTGAAACTCATCAAAAACAATCAAAGAAATCTAAATTACAAACCAAAATATTCATTTAAGTAACCGTTACGTCGCATACGTAAAAATACTCGAAACTGAAACCAATCGAACCCGAACACGCGGGGAACCGCTCGGGGTATAAAAACCCTTAAAATCCCCCATCTACCTCATTTATGACAGCCAAATCTCCCTCTCTCTCTCTAAAATGTCCTTCAAGCCTTCTCTCACTAGAAGTTCATCACAAAATCAACAAGCTACCACCTTAATTCTTCACCAAATCATGCAAATAATCTATCAAAACAATCCTCTCGACGAAAGGAAGCTTGTGGTACAAAGGATCATCCCTATTTCCAGTTCAAACTCTCGGAATCTTAGTGAGAAGGTTCAGATTTTCAGGGTTTTCACTATTCATCATCTTCCTCAATATAGAAACCGATTTTCAGCCCCTTAAACTCAAGGGGAAGGCTTGAAACCACTTGGAAACTCTCTGGATATGTTTGGTTTAAAGTTTGGAAGGCATGGCTGAGCTAGGTTCGATCGTGGTGGTCAAAACCGAAGGAGCTTGTGCTGGGTAAACAGTATCGATGGTTGATGGTGGACAGCCAGTTTTCTATCGATATTATCCTACTCGATGGTATGAATCTGGGCTTGAAACCATCAACATTAATTGGAGATGGATTAGCCAAAGATTCCCAGATCATAGCCTATCGAGATTGTTAGTTTCGGAGGGCTTAGTATCGATGGGAATGAAGGCCATCAATACTAATAGTATCGATGGACCTTTCTTGTGGAAACTAAGTTCATTGATCGATACAACTCATCCCAGTGCTCCATAGGATCAAAAAACCATCGACATTAATACTTAGGATCTGTCCAAGTAAAATTCGAGCAAAGAACCTGTCGAGATTGACAGTTTAGAAAAGGGTCATCGAATTTGGGAACCCATCGATATTGTTAATATCGATGGGCATCACCCTTGCCTTAAACGAGTTCCTTTGATCTAATCAGCCATGCAAGACGATGAAACCACTTTAAACTATCAACATAACTTTGAGAAAGATGATCCAAGTGGGTTGCAACAAAGAAACATGATCAATGAACGTGTGAAAACAAAACTAATATCGAAGGAATAAGAAACCCTCGATATTATTAATATTGATGGGCTTCCAAAAAAAATCTTGGTCATCGATACTATTAAGTTCGACCCACACTGATCCCAAGGACTTTCAATATTAGTTCATTAGACTCATGCAAGTGTTCTACTCCTAAAGGTTATCAAAAAGTAATCACTAATTAACTCATGGTGGATCATTCAAGCCAAAGGGTTCGGGAAAGGGGTTCTAACCCTAATCCGATCCTAGGTGATCATGGAACTATGTTGTTTTTAACTCAAGTATAACTTAACTTGATTATAACACCATTCCATGATCCTCAAGGCTAAAATCATAAACATTCAAAAAAACCCATGTAAACAAAGGTAAATCAAGTCATGTCAAACACATATTACACTATGCATGATGAGTTTGTGCATGAGGTAATATGACACGTACATTTTCTTAAGTAAATCATTTTTCAAGGATTCAAGCATGAATTTAAAGTTAATCCAACACTCTTAATCATAGAACAAGTTATACAAAGGATAGTTCATTTACAAGTTAACCTAATTCAATCAAATAATTGAAGTCAACAACATGTCAATAAATATTATATTATATTTATGATTACAATGATATAGGAATTACTTAGAGGTCTTGTTGAATTGCCATTCGTACAGGACTGAGTCTATTGCTGTCAGGTGAGAACATTAGCCCCTATTTTACTGTTTTGCAACTGTTTAAGGTGAAACACTTGATCAAACACTTTCAATGGTACAACTTTTCAAATACAGATTTCATTACTCCTTTGCAACAATCAATAGCTATCTCTTTTATGCTAATGGATTTTACAAACTATTAAACTCTTTAAACACCTTTATACTAAATGGTTTTATAAATTAAATGGTTTAATAAACTATTTTGCACAAATTGGTTTTATAAACTCTTAAACTGTAACTTGGGTTTTTAAATAAGTATTGTAATTCAAACCTTGTATTTATACAAGGGCTTTCTATCACAGTATTCAATCAAGTGTATTCAAAACATGGTATTCAATCAAGGTTTACAAAAAAAGGTACTCAATCATGGTATTCAATCAAAGGTTTTCAAATCAAGGTATTCAATCAACGGTTTTCAATCAAAGTATTCAATCATGTTGTTCAATCATTCAATCTTAAAAACTAATAGTCATGGTGTTCATCATTGTAAACAAACTTAAACACATCAAGACACATTCATTCATTCATTATTAATCTTAATCTTTTAACGCTAGTACTGGGTGATCACAACAAGGGAAAGCGGGATACGTTTGGTTACGCCAAGGCTGTGGTTAGCGTTTTAAATTTGTTTTAAAAACTAACTGCAGATTGGATGCGTTACGGTAATATGGATTTGCTGCTAATTAAGTTTACCAGCATAGGTCATATTGGCCGGGTTACGTCAACACGGATTTGTCTCTTGAATGAATTCAATAGTACAACTCGTGTTGAATGCATTTAGCTGACTACTGATCTAGCTCGGAATGTAATTTGGGATGTGATCATATGTTGGTATTTCTTTAGTAGATAGTCATTAACTGTCTGCACACGTTATTCTTATAACTTGATGATAGTTTGTGCTACAGTTATCCATGACATGTTTGCACAATATTTTATTCCTATTGTTTACGACTGCAGATTCATACTTACCAATGTTAAACCTATTGTTATGTAGTTGACAGTTATTTTACACGTGTTTCAGGTAATCAGGTTTAGAGCATTTCAAGGACAACTAAGGAGACCATAGTTAAGATAGAACAAGATCAAGAAACAAGCTAGGATGAATTAGAAACTCACTTAATCCTGATTGTTTAATTATCTTGTCTATGTCTTATTTTGTAAACATTATTTTGGGTCAGTTAGTTGTCATTCTTTTGGTAGATAGTTAGAATGCTTGTAACTAAACAATGATTAACATCATGAAACCTAGTAATGCATTGTGGTTGTTCTTATTTCAATAATTGTGCATGATTCAACCATTGATCGTCACCGCATCATGGATTCCGCACTCGCTGCAGGGGGTGTGACACACAAATTCTCAGTTCCAACAACAGCAAACTCATGTTCGGTATCTAAATCAAACTTTGAACATACATTTACACTTACTGATTTGTTGGGACAGTTTGTAAACACATGACCACGAGTTTTGCATATGAAACATCTAGCCCGTTTCAACCTTCTGTACGAATTAGGCTTCCTGTTTCTTACAAACACCAAGGCCTTGTTCACAATTGTCTTTCCTACTTCAAATTTCCTTTGATTCGAACCATTCCTGATCACCCTCCGAGCTGGCTTATTGCCGTCGAGTCTCAGGCCTGCAAACCCACGAATCATTTCACTCCTGCCCTTCCATGGACCCCAATAATTCTTCCTGTTTGCCCTAAACACCACTCGCCTACTGCCAATATGGTGATCACCATTCGAATTTTTGAAATTCCCTCACAGGGTTGATTACGAACAAACCTAGATGCATGTATTGTTGAAAATCGACTCCTTGTAGCGTCTGCCCTTATCGATTTCTTCTTTCCTTGGCTCTGATGCCACTGTAGCCCAGGAATCCTTGCCTTCTTCTGTTTAATCGCACACCACTCTGGTTTCTTGGGTTCCATTGGTACGTAAGTAGGAAATTGAGAATCACACAAAACACAAATTGAATCTGATATTAATGTGAATGATGGAATGATTTACTGACTCAATAGACTCCTATTTATACACCCAAGTTTGACGGTTATATATCAACTGTCATTAGACAGTTTATTAAATGTTAATTACAGTTAATTAACTTCCCCAACTTGTTGACTTTGACCTAATACGTATTGGACAAATTTACATAGGTTCAAGCCCAATAAAACTAAAAACATAACATATTAAACTTGACCCATTTGACCCACTAAGTTACTAATCAATTTACTTGTCCAATTTATGTATTAAGGCTAACAAACAGTTCTTCAATTGATTTGTTTTTCTGATGATTGTTGTGAGTGACTACATTGTTTTGGGATTTGAAGTTCGAATTATGGTATAATTTAAGGGTTACTGTGAGTTGGTTGTGGTTTCAAATCTATGACATGGTAGATGGTTTAATTTATATACCAGATGCATTTTTTTTCCTCCAATGGAGATGGTGGACCAAGTTACAAACCCTTTACGTAAACATGCAGTTCTTCAATTGATATGTTTTTTTTTCTCATGATTGTGATGAGTGAATACAATCATACATCATTTTGGGAATTGAAGTTTGGATTATAGTGGTAATTTACCAGCCATCTCTTAGAATAAATAAAAAATCGAAAGAAAAAAATATAAGATTTGATCTCAAAACTAAGGTGTAGTGTCTAGTGAATTTAAAAAAATGCAGTTTGGTTTTTATTTTGACGCATGTACATATTTAAAATAGTTTTTTACAAAAATATATTTCAAATCATAATTCTGCAAACTTTAGCATTTTCATGGTGCGTGTGATACACATAGATGATGTCATGTTTTTCTTGAAAGTGTCTAGCTTATTGTTATCCCAGATTTCATAAGTTCAATTATATACATATCAGTTTTGTTTAAGATGTTTTAGGATGGGATCTATTAATGAAATCATTTGTATACCTTGATGACATATAAAGTAGTTTCAGTATATGGCATGGCTTTTATGATGTTTTGTATGATTAGGTGACATCTTTATTGTATGGTTCCCAACAAATAACTCATTTATCATAATGTATGTCATGCATCCCCTTTTGATCTTCAATAGAATTCGGGTTTTAGCACTGATATGAAATAAAATGTGAGGTTATATTAATTATGGTGCAAGAAGCCTTCAAAGAACAGTTTATTAGCTTTTATTGTTAACTGTTATTTTTATTTTGTTTATTTTTATCTTTATATGATTCTAATATTGTGTTTTTAACAATCATATAGGATTGATTCAAAGCCTGGGAAACTTTTGGAGTTGTTCAAATGTTGTCCTAGTCTGAGTTGGGTAAGTGAAGCAATGTACAAATAAAAATTATGTGTATGTTTCATTTCATTCTTATGAGGTTTGTTGTTTTCTATTTTCTCCTTTTGATCAGTGCATTTTATGTACACTTATTTGCATATTAATTATTTCTTAAAATGCATTGATTTGGTATAAAATACATCACTTAGGCTTGTTTTTATATTTTGTAGGTGCTAAATTACAACGAGCTTAGATGATGAATTTATACAAAGAAACATTCTAAGGTTGTATTTATGATCGGGTTTGAAGTTGTTGATAGAGCAAATAATAAATCAAATGATGAAAGCCAGATTGGAATTAGCAATTTAACTCCAAATGCAACAAAAGAAATTTGTATTGGGCTGCTCAAGAGGATTTTTGTTAAAGTGACGGAATAATAAAAGCCTAATATCCAAGTGTGCAGATTGTGAAAGCCAACGTAATTAATATGGGCTTGAGGATCTTGGGCTGCGGTGGAAGAAATTAGAAAAAATAAGATAACAAAAACCTAGAAAAAAAGAAAAAAAAAAGGAGGGGGGACGTAGGCGGCACGAGGCAGAAGCCTCTGGTGGCTTCGATGGCAATTACGAGTGCCATATGACATCAAAAGTGATGTTTTGGGGTCACACGGAAGAAGACAAAAGCAGCCTCACGTGAATCAAAGCAAGATATCCAAATTAGTATTGTTTTCTTTTATTATTATTTTTTCTTTAGTTTTAGTCGGTTTAATTTTAATGGAGAATCGTTCAGTGACAGTGTATGATTTCTTTATTATTATGATTGGCTAAATTAATTTGATCATCTCCGGTTGTAGGGTTAGTGTAGTAATCGTGTTCAACTGTATTTTTACTATGTTGGATATGATTTTTGGTTTAATCTTGGTTCGATAAAATCATATGTTTGGTTGATTTGAGAATAAACAGTTTAGGATTACAAACACAACTTTGATTTCATCAACAGAACCGATCTAGTTATCGTATGTCATTGTTTTCAACTTGTGTTTCTTAACAACCCGAACTGGTAATATCGTTAAGCGAGTAATCAACCAAGTCAACCGTATCGGTCTAGTTATTAGCGGTCAGCGAAGTCATTAACTTGCTTTAGAGTTATATTTCTTAATCAACCATAATACAGGTTATGTCTATGTGATTTCCAATTGGTAAAAATAGGTTATTCGATCAACATATTAACTTGAAACTTGGGGTGATCATTCTTTTATTCCTATTGCAAATCAATTTTAGTTTTTATTAGGTTTAATTATTAATCATTCCAATTCAATTTAGTTTTAATTTAAAGTTTAGTTAAATAATCAAACGAAATTATATAATACTAACCACATGCTCCTTGTGGATACGATACCTGACTTACCCTAGCTACCTAGGTTATTTAGGTTTTTGCATGACCCCAACGACAGGTCGACCGATGTCGAAGTGTCAGTCAAAGATAAGAGTAAAACTCAAGTCACAGCTACCTTATTAGTTAGGGTAAGTCGGGTGTCGAACCACGAAGAGTTTATGTGGATGGAGTAATTGTTACTTGATTTGTGACCTAAATTTAACTAAAACTGAAAATGTAAACTTGAATTAAAGAGTTTGTTTGTTACTTTGAAAATCAATTACAATTAACTAAAATGGTTTTTAAACAATAATGAAAACGGTGATTCCTCCAGAATTTGGATTCCAAGATAGATAATTAAATTAGTTTTCAATTGGGAATTCACATAGACATGAACGAATGAATTCATTCATTGTGACACACAAGGACCATTTGCTTCGATTGTAAAACAATGGAAGATTATCACAAGAACATCAATTGAATTTAATTAAACCAAAACACAACTTAATATATCCTAATTACTAGAACTCTTAGGAATTGAAAAGCAATGATTAAGGTTCAAATCAAATCCAATCGTTTACAATAAACGAATCAAACAACTAGCAAAAAGCATCGAATGCTTAGATTGCATGTCCCAAACAAGAATGAAAACTAAATCTAATCATCTACTTACAAGAATCCTCCATCCGGAGGAAACCACGAAGAAATTAGCCACTCATGACATCAATTTGATCTTCAAAACTTGATTGGATCTTCATCATGGGTGATTATGAATTAATTGGATGGATTAGAATGGTGGAAAGACTTCAATTTTTGCTTCTAAGGTCGTCCAAAGTCGTCCCAATTCGAATGGAATGAGTTAGGATCCTCAAAAACCTAATTTTTTAGGTTTAAATACGTGCAGGCTTTTTTACGTGCGTAGGCTACTCCCTGGGGGTAGCCTACTGTTTCAAAGTTCTGTCAAAAGGTAATCCCAGCAGCGTAGCCTACTCTTCCAGCGTAGCCTACTCCCACCAGAATCTTCCAAATCTTGTTTTCTTCATAACTTTCTCGTTTCAAGTCCGTTTCTCGCACCGTAAACGCCCAAATTCTCGTCGTTCAATCCTCTATCATTCAAGCTTGAAATCCATTCATTCATAATCATGTTTTATTTCTCCAAAATGCTTCCACTCCATACGTTTAACCTACAAAACACCCAAATCGCATAGTAATCTAGTTTCAACCAATTATGCACATGAACATGTATAAGTTTAAGCATTAAACACACATAATCCTCATTCCAAACCCCATACATCACCTTTCCCTATAAAATCCTTTTCTTTTTAGTTGTTAATGACGATGTGATGATCGAATTGGTTAATGAGAGGAATGCAAATAGATTTTCGTTGCTATTTTGAAAGTTTAGCGCGCTGCAACGCCCGCGAGATTAATATTAGTTACTTAAAAATTAAACCAAGAATGTAAGATTGATTATTACACCAAGTTACATTGATTCAACAATATACACTTTGTGATGCTCTAATGATTTCGTCATTGGTTGGGGTGTTACATGAAACAATAAGCATGACAACAATATGTTTAACTTTAATTTTGTTTGTTATAGTCTTTCAATCAATGTATATTTATTTTTTTATAAACAACAAAATTATATAAGTTTAGCTTTAAAAATAAGATTCACCCTCTAGGTTCTTATGGTTACATCTTTAACTATATATGACCCAACGATTATAAATATATCAAACTAGATAGCGTATTAACGCGCGTAGCCGCATAGATTTAATAAACTCGTTTCTTCTGGGTAATGAACCAAAACAACATTAGCGAACATACATGCATGACCATAAAACAAACCTTTTACGGGTCAAAAAAATATAACAAAGCAAAATAGACTATCTACATTGTCGCCTTTATATAATATATTCGTTTCACATTGAGAAAAACCCAATAAAAAATAGAACACCAACGGATAAGCGGGATATTATCTGAGGTATAAAACCATAAAAAAAATAAATAAATAACTGAAATAAAATTAATAAGAAACTTAATTAATAAAAGCCAAAATAATGAACCCAACAGAATCGAACTTGGGTTCTCAAGACGAAGGAGCACTGTAAATGACAACCACAGACTAGCAAGCCATCCTTACATATTAGTTTTAAGAGGTATGTTCATATACAAAATGAGATTTTTGTAAAAATGGTAGGAACAAATCATGTGTTGACAATTGTTTTAATATTTAATTATAACACAAGGGTATTGTAGTCAATTATATAATAATGCATATTTAATAATCCTTTAATTAAGGAAAGATTGTTAGACATTTACACATGATTTTATTATTCCAAAAATTCATTTATTGATATCGATGATAAACCTTAACCGAAATTCTGGGTTTCGGTTCTAACACGACATTATTTTTGATAAAGAATATGCTGATATGTGCTAGTTTGAATGTGCTCATATGTGCTGATATGAATGATAGTTAATTTTTTGGGTCATTTTTAGTGCTATTGTGTGCTGTCATGTTTTAATTTAAAAAGTTAAATGACATATCTTCTGTAGTGCTTTTTTCTGCTAAAATGATATTATATGCTACAATACGGTTAATAATATGCGGACATTATAAATATAAGTTATGTTAGTAAAATGTGCTAGCAAGTGTTGTTTATGTAGAACGATGTGAATAGGAGGTTTTAAATATATTATTATTCAATAAATTATGTTACTTATTTGTGTTGTTATGGGATCTAATTTGTTAAATTAATAAATTGTTAAAGAATGTGCAGATATGTACTGATATGAATGATATGATAATTAGTTGGGTCAACAAATTAATTAGAGTAACTGAATCCCCTTGATTTCAAAGCATTCATGTTATCAGCAAATTAAAAAAAGCTAATCCCTAATTTACCCTTTTGTTGACTGTAAACAACCTTTTAATTAACATTTTTGCCATTGGTGATTATTAACCCTTGTACAATAACCCCACTCTTACTTTTAATTCTAAAGTAACACACACACACACACATATATATATGGGATGGTTCGAATGTTAACCCTTCTTTATTGCGATAAACGAATAACTACATCTTATTACTTTGGGGTCCACATTAAAGTAAATCTAAAGGTGTAGGTTTTTTCTTATTTTTTTATTAATGTAAGTGGCCCTACATTAATTAAAAAAAAAAGAAAAACTTACACATTTAGATTTACTTTAGTATGTGTCTCAAAATAATAAGATGTAGTTATTCGGTTAACGCAATAAACATGGATTAACATTTGATCCTCACTATATGTATATATATATATATATAGGACATGTATATTTTGGAAACCCATGTGAGATGAGAAAACTTTGCAAACCCAATACTTAGTCCATAATTTACCACATCATTATTTCCATTTATTAACATTATTAAATAAAAGGGCATTTTCGTCTTTTACTCTATTTAATAGTTTCCTGGTTGTATATAATTGCTGTCGTGTTACATTAAAGTTACGGTGTTCAATTTCAGCTCAAAAACAAAAGAATTAAATATTTCATACATTTTATTTTTCCCATCTTTTATTTTTCACACCTTTTACTTTTCCCACCTTTTGTTTTCCCTAATTTTTTAAATATTTTCCCCCTTTTATATCCCACCATTTGTTCTTATTGAAATTAAATGTATGATGGCTTTATATAAGTGTTGTCGAGGTTACATCAATGTTACGGTGTTCGAAAATATTGTGTATATTTATTGTCATACCTAACACATCCCTCACATTGCTTAGTCTATATATATCTACACTTTAACATTTTTTTGCCAACCAATACTTTGTTTTCACCATCAATTTTCAAGCATGTCAAGCTTTAAAAAAAATCTCCAACATTCGTCAAAAAAGAAGAGCCAGAAGATAAAACAAATATTAGCCATATATCAAATTTCGCGTCTAGATACGTTAACACCTCCGACAATAATCCGATTAATGCGGTTATCTAGCCAATAGTGCCTGATTATTCTTCCGGCTAGATTTACTATTATGGTAGCTCCCTACTTCTGCTTTTACAAAATTTGTTAATACACCTGGCTTTGGAAACTATTATGGCTCCCTGGTTATGCATTTGTCGATGAATAACTAGGTTTATTTCCCGAACATTACATCCTGACAAATAAGCGTTACATCAATGTCACCTTCTAATAAGATTACATATATTATATTTTAATTAATAAAAAACTAACATACTATATTGTTACGTTATTGTTACATAAGAATGCAATAAAAAATATTTCAATCAGCACTTTAGAATCTTAACGAATTTTTATTTTGAACATTAGTTTCCCCTTGATTGTAGTTTAAAAATTTTGATGGCGTGACATTTTTGATATAGTACACTAATCATTTAATGCTTGTTTTTTTCCTAAGTATATAATCATATTTTTATATGGTACTTGTGTACTATATGATAAAAAATTAGTTAAAACATCTCAACTGCATTTAATGTAATCTATATGGTACTACACTTGTGTACTATTGTATCTTTTAAAATCATATTATATACAATTTTATAGTTAGATGATTTATTTTTTATATATATAATTTCAATATTTTAAATTATTCTTTCTGAAATTCAATGTTTATAATATAATTAAGTTGTTACATTAATGTTACACATAAAATTGTCTCTTCTCTATTAATATTCTTTTTAATTCTTGTAACAAGAAATGTGTTACACTAATGTTACATTTTTTACTTTGTTTTGTTTTTCATATTTTGCAAGCAGAAACTTGTTACACATATGTTATACTAATGTCTATGTTTTTAGATTTTATTTTTAATTACTTTATAGTACATGTGATAAATTATTTTATAATTTTTAATACAAAACATTATATTAATTTCACTATTGTAGTCTTTTGATTTTTTTGATGTAACTTTCTATAATACTTTACTATTTTGGTTTATTTTGTTTGAATAATATGTTCTATACAATGCAAAATGAAACGTGTTACATTGAATTTTTCGTATCCGAAATTTGAACAATCATATATGCTCCAAATTTTACCTTGTTACAATGATGTTACACATTATATTTCGATTACAGGTCATTTGCGACTTTCATTTTTTGGGTTATTTGTTTCAAAATGTACGTGTTACATTGATTTTACATGATATATATATATATATATATATATATATATATGCACTTAATTCATCCCTGAAATCGGCCCTAAAAATTGAACATTTTTTACCTTGTTACAGTGATTTTACACAATACAATTAAGGTTTCAGGTCACGTAAAACCTAAAACCACTTTAAAATCCATTTTCTAACTTGTGTACATATTTGTAACACAGTGTTACATGTATGTTAAAGAAAATATTTCTAAGACATTCAAAATTACATATATGTAACTTTTATGTAATATTAATGTAACAGTTAGTTACGTAAATGAAATTAATAAAATGGAACCATACTACATATATGTTACATACATTTACAACGAATGTTAAATAAATGTAACAAAATCAAAGTAACTTCAAATTTATTTAATAACACATGCAAACATAAATTAGCATAATTAATCATATAACTTCTATGTAACATAATAAAAATTAACAATACGTAACTAAAATAATTTTGAATTACGTAACTTTGATGTAAGATAATACAAAATGCATCAAAAAATCAATCCGAAAAATGAATGTGCTAAAAGTACATGTTCATCCATTGTAGTTGCGACTTACCAACAACATCTACAGTAGTAATCTTCTTATATGTCTACACCTTTTTTCTTTTAAAATTAAAAATAAGACGACATCAACATGCATATGTCAAATCTGTAGATGAAACCGTTGATTCTTACATAAATCGCCCCAAAATCTGTCGTTAGCCACATGATCAAAGCTTAGTGTCATTGATCGAAGCTCTGGATGGAACAAGATCGAATAGGTTGCTGGAACAAGATCAAAGCAGGTTCGAACTAGTTCCAGGAGCATGTGTTACAGATCGGTTACATGAAATTGCTGGAAGTATTGAAAAACTCGTACCCACATTGCTAAATAAAATCGAAAAAGTCATTTATATAATTTTTTGACAACAGTTAAGAAATTTTTTTGTTAAAACTAGTTCTTCTTAATCAAAACGATATTTAAGTTAATCAACTTACCATTTCCGTCGTTTTTCATGCGTTCTCTCTCCTAGGTCGGAATCATTTGCTTCACTTTCGGTTCCACATGCTTCGAAAACTAAAAACGAGATGTGTTGAAAACTAAAAATGAGATGGGTTCGATGATTACCTATCTGTCGACGATGGTAACGGTAGTCGGAGAAATGGAGTTTACCTGAAATCGCGAGAGACAAGGCTTATTTGTCGACGATGGTAACGGTAGTCGGAGAAATGGAGTTTACCTGAAATCGCGAGAGACAAGGCTTCGACGGAGAAATGGGGCAAGAGAGTAGAGTTTTTGATTTTTGGGAAAGTTGGAAATGGAGTCTGAGAAATGGGAAGAGAGAGTAGACTTTTTACCTTTTTGATGGTATTGGGTAGTGAGAACCATCAAGTGTAGGTTTTAATTTTAAAATCCAAATAAAATGAAATTAAGTACAAAACACAACTTTACCATTCTATCCTTATTGTTCTATATTGTACTATCATAAGATTTTTTAATCCAAAAATATCTAATCAACTTTTTCACATTTAATCTCAACCATTCAAAATCTAAATCAATGGTTATAAGAAGGTTTTCAAAGTTTCTTTAACTCAACTAGGTTTCCAAAATAACCTTTCCTTATATATATTTTTTAAAAATATTTTCTCGACGTTTTTTTTTATAAAAATGTGCCAAATAATGTTACAAACCTGTAAAAAAACTCAAAAAAAAAAGTTTTTTTAAATGATTTTCTCATTAAGAATGGGTTTTCAAAATAACCCTACCCTATATATATATATATATGTATGGCAAAAAATGTAATATTAAATGTTACATATACTTGATTACATATATGTAAACTGATTACTTCTGTACCTAATTACATATAGGTAAGTTGATTACATATATACCTGATTACGTATATGTAATCAATCAAACTAAACAATGTAAGCACATATGTAAGCTGATTACATATTTGTAATCAACAACACATATTAAAGCAATCACATAAGTAATATGATTACATGCATTTAACAATCGTCAAGATCAATTATTATTCGACGGACTAAATATTACGAAAATGTTTATGTTATTCTTAACATATTACAGTCACAAAATACTAATCAGAGGTAATAAACGTGAACGGGCTTGTTACACGAATGATAAACGAATCTCACGCGATAGGAACTGACCTAGGGTATTTTCCATCGACTCCAAACCATAAGTATAAAATGAATTTAATCATGTGTTCCCCTCATATCATTTCCTTGTTTTTGGCAGCCGTAAAACACACTTGGTATGTGTGTGTATTTGATCGGAAGTGAAAAAAGATGGAGCTACCATCTCCTTTTACCGAGCATCTTCTCTCGAGCAGCTCGGCGACCTTCCTTGCTACCCTCAAGCGACTTCAAGGGCCTCTAGCCGCCATTGCTGTAACAATAAGCTCCTCTTTTGCTGCCCTTCACAACCTCCAGCCATGTTGCGGAAATTTCAGGCTCAAATTAGGGCTGGTAGGTTTGAATCCAGTGACGATAATGAGTCTCAAGACTAGATCTGTGACATGGTGTTGATGGTCGTTAGATCGGACACAATGGTGTCCGGTGACCCAACGACCCCATCCACTAGCGATGTGAGTGTCCTCATACCTTAGATGTTTCTTTCTGTGATGGAAACAACCACCAAAAGGGGCGATACAGGTGGGTTTTGGCTCCACTAGCAGCCACGATGACCTGAATAGCTGCGATGGCTCCTATATTCAAAATCTAATAGAGAATTGGTTTTTTAATTTATCAATATGGATCTCAATTTATAATTATATTCAATTCCTTTTGACGGAAAGAGAGAGAAATAGAGGTTTAGGGGATTTGAATTAATGTTAATTTAATTATCTAAATTAATGGGTGTAAAGATTACTCAAATGTCATAGTTTTTTTTGATTTTCTTAAAACCGAGTTTTTTTCTTATTAACTTTCCTATATATATATATATATATATATAGGGGAAAGATCAAATAAAAAGTCCATTTTGCCTAAGAAGGCTAAAAAGGATTTTCAAAACCTCAAAAACCGACCCAAACGAACTCCGATTGAACTCATTTCGATTGCGTTGGAACCGTCTCATCGAACCCTACAATATTAGCTTTTAAGTTTTACCTTTAACAACTAGTTTCAAAATTTAGATTTTAGGGCTTGATTTTTAGCTTTTATGTTTTATATTTAGATTTAGGGTTTGTTTTTAAAGTTTTGGTTTTAGTATTAGGGTTTATTGTTTATAATTTAAGGTTTAGGTTTTAGGGTTCGACAAGACGATTCCAATGATGCAAAAATGAATTCAATTGGAGTTTGCTTGGGTCGGTTTTCGAGTTTTTCAAAATCCTTCTTAGCCTTCTTAGGCAAAATAGACTTTTTAGGGGAACCTTCCCCTATATATATATATATATATATGAGAGGGTTCCAATGAAAACCTTCATTTTGAAGAAAACCAAAAAAACTAACCATAATCATTATCAATTAAGTTTTTTTTTTCCCTTTTTTTCATTTTTATTTACTTTTATTATAAGATAAGAAATGTAAAAAATTAAAAAAAATAAAAAAAATATGTATTTTATGTTATTACATATATGTAACTTGTATGTTACACAGATTACATATATGTAACTTTATAAGTTACATATGAAACGTTTTGATTACATATACGTAACTTCATGATATACATATTTTTTTTCAAATATTTCTTTTTTATTATAAAATTTCTAATCTTATAATAAAAAATTATGAAAAAAATTTTAAAAATTTATTTGTTATTATGAGTTTTCTTAGTTTTTTCCAAAAGAATGAGTTTTAATATTAACCTTCCTCTATATAATTTACTGTGTGAATATATATATATGTTATGGTTCAAATAAGAACCCGCCATAATTATGTTAACCTAATAACTCAAATTCAATGGTTTATAATTTTCAGATTTAATAAGATTTTGACATGTGTCACCTAACCTTTTTAAATTAAAAAGGGTATTTAAGTCATTACACTTAATATAAAAAAGTCAGATTTAATAAGAGAGTGACAAATGTCACACTCTTAAAAATCTATCCATTTTTTTTTAAATCAAAGTTTCCCCTTTATTTTTATACACTTATAACTTTTTTATACTACGTTAATTTTTTATAAAAAATACACAATTAAACTCGTTATATTTTTCTTCTTAATTCCATTATAGTCATGCCAATTTTTTTATGAATTTTTTCTAGCGTTCATAATTACATCAACGTAACGAACAATAAATATAATAATTTTCTCTCATTTTTTCAAAATCTTTCCATCTTTAAAAAGTTTTTCCCCCATCTTAAATAGGCATTACAAATTATCTTTTATTATAAAAATTAGTTCATTAATATTTGAAAAAATTAAGGACACTTTGAAAAATTCCAGCTCCTTACATCAGTGTAATTGCGAATACTTTGAAAAAATTCAGCTCGTTACATCAATGTAATTATAAACACTTTGAAAGAATTCAGCACGTTACATCAGTGTAATTTCGAAACCATTAAAAAAATTCAGCTCGCTATATCAGTGTAATTACATAAATGTAAGATTATATATTTAATTATGTAATTAAAAAAAACATTTCAATAAAAAAACTTATGTAGTTTTGTAAAAGTGAATAATTGTTTCAATAAAGATTTTCTTAAAAATGGGAAAAAAATTTTGAAAAAATATCGAAATTAGTAATGTATATAAATGTTCAGCTCGTTACGCCGTTACATCTGTGCAAATTACGAACATTTAAAAAAATTTGACAAAACTATACTTGAATTAAAGATAAAAAAGTGACAAATTTAATGGTGAAATTTTTATAAAAAAATAATAATGTATATAAAAGTTACGAAAGTTTAAAAAATTGGGGGGTAAACTTTTTTTTTTAAATGGAATCAAGCACACCCACCAAATATCAAAAATTCTCTTAATAAAATCTTATCCACTTGCTTTTTCCAGATTTAATATGTACCACTAATTTTAAAACACTTTATTTAAACAATCAATCAAAATTAGTTAATGGGTTACCACACTTAGAGTGGGTTACTAATGGAACCATCCCTTATATATATATATATATATAGGATTGGGATCAAATACCAACTCACACTTAGAGCAATAACCTATTAACTCTCTTTACCCAATAAGAAATAAACACATAGCTTTTTCTTTTATTATTTGATAAGGGTAAATTAGTAATTTGCTATATTAAATACTTTACCCTCTTTTTTTTATACATCCATAACTTTTTTATACTATAATATTTTTTTTATAAAAATTGCACCATTTTACTCGTCTTATTTTTCTCTTTAATTCCGTTATAGTCTTGACTAGGTTTTTTTTTTTCCGGATGTTCGTATTTACACCAATGTAACAAGTATAAAAATAACAAATTATTTGTAACGAGTTGTAAAATAAATAGGGTTTACGTTTAAGAGTGTAAACGAGCCAAGCCGATCCCGAGCTAGTTAATTACGTTATATTCTTGACTAGGTTTTTTTTATTTTTTCCGGATGCTCCAAAATTCGTTATATCTACAAGATTGTAAATACATTTTAATACTATAAAAAAATTATATCTACAACATTGTAAATACATTTTAATACTTTAAAAAAATAGTATAACATTTTATTGATAAAAACCAAAATTCGTTATATATACTAGATTGTAAATACATTTTAATACTTTAAAAAAATTATATCTACAAGATTGTAAAGACATTTTAATACTTTTAAAAAAATAGTATAACATTTTGTTGATAAAAACCAAAATTCGTTATATATACAAGATTGTAAATACGTTTTAATACTTTAAAAAAATTATATCTACAAGATTGTAAATATATTTTAATACTTTAAAAAAATACTATAACATTTTGTTGATAAAAATCAAAATTCGTTATATCTACAAGATTGTAAATACATTTTAATACTTTAAAAAAATAATATAACATTTTGTTGATAAAAACCAAAATTCGTTATATCTACTATATTGTAATACGTTTTAATACTTTAAAAAATACTATAACATTTTGTTAATAAAAACCAAAATTCGTTATATATACAAGATTGTAAATACATTTTCATACTTTAAAAATTATATTTACAAGATTGTAAATACATTTTAGTACTTTAAAAACCAAAATTCGTTACAAAATCAAGAATATAACGTAATTAACGAGCATCCAGAAAAGATAAAAAATCTAGTCAAGAATATAACGTAATTAACGAGCTCAGGATCGGCTTGGCTCGTTTACACTCTTAAACTTAACCCCTATTTATTATACAACAATGTAAACCCAAATTCGTTACAACTCGTTACAAATAATTTGTTAGTTTTATATTTGTTACATTGGTGTAAATACGAACATCTGAAAAAGAATAAAAAAACTAGTCAAGACTATAACGGAATTAAAGAGAAAAAACGACGAGTAAAATGGTGCAATTTTTATAAAAAAATATTATAGTATAAAAAGTTATGGATGTATAAAAAAAGAAGGGGTAAAGTATTTAATATTGCAAATTACATTAATACTCTTATTCCCTTTTCTTTCAAATCAATTACATTATTATATTATAGTTTAATATCAACCATTAGATAAGCATCTTGTAATTTGATCATTAAATATGGTGAGGTTAATGGGTTATTGCTCTATCCTAAGGTTAGCATTAGAACCCTTCCCTATATATATATATATATATATATATATATATATTATATATATATATATATATATATATATATATATATATATATATATATATATGGGAGGGTTCAAATAAAAACTCCTCACTTTGGAGAAAACCAAGAAAACTCCTACTAACCAATTAATTTTAAAAAAAAAAATTTCATGATTTTTTATTATTAGCTTAGAAATGTAATAAACAAACAAAATTTTTTAATAAAAATATGTAGATCACGAAATTACGTATATGTAACCAATAAAGTTACGTATATGTAACTCATATATGCAGTTTACAAGTTACATATATGTAATCAATGAGTTACATATATGTAACAACATGAATTACATATATTTTTTTCTTTTTTTCTTTTTGTTAACAAATATAAACTTATAATAAAACAAAATATAAAATAAAAAACGAAAAACGAAATTGATTAATAACAATTGTGATTAGTTTTCTAAGTTTTCTTAAATATGAAGGTTTTCCAATGGAACCTCTCTCTCTCTCTATATATATATATATATATATATATAGGAATTGAATCCAATGAAAACTCAACCTTAGAGAGAAAACCCTTAAACCCTATGTGAGCCACTCATTTGGAATCTTGAAAATAAATATGTGGTCCACATTAAACCACATTAAAAATGATTTGTTTATTCAAAACTCAATTTTTTATTCAGGTTTAATATGGACGACATATTTATTTTCAAGATTTCAAATGAGTGGCTCACATAGAGTTTAAGAGTTTTCTCTCTAAGGTAGGGTTTTAATAGGATTCAATTATATATATATATATATATATATATATATAAGGAAGGGTATAAAAAATAACCCTCATCTTTTGCTACAACTACATAACCCATTTCAACCAATCATTAATTTACACATAAGCTTTTCATTAAAATATTAAAAGGGCATCCTAGTCATTTTACCTTTATAAGTTTTTCCCCCCATCTTTTTTAAACATTAATAACTTTTTTATAATATATTATTTTTTTAAAAAATTGCACCATTATATTCGTCTCATTTTTCTCTTTAATTCCGTTATAGTCTCGACTAATTTTTTTTTACTTTTTTTAGATGTCCTATATTTACATCATTGTAACAAGCTTAAATATAACAAATTTAATTGAAACTTTTTTAAAAATGATAAATTACAGTGATGTAATTTACATTGACGTAATTTATCGTGATGTAATTTACATTGACGTAAAATTTGGTTTCGGTTTTTTCGGTTAATTTGGTTCCGGTTCGGTTTTTTCGGTTAATTCGGTTTCGGTTCGGTTTTTTTTGGTTTTTTGCTCATCCCTAATTTGTAACGAGCCTAAATACAACAAATTAGTTGGAATTGTTTTCGAACAATGATAAATTACATCACTATAATTATCATTGTTAGAGAAAAAAATCAAAATAATGTGTTATATTACATCACTGTAATTTATCATTGTAATTATCATTGTTAGAGAAAAAGTAAAATAATGTGTTATATTAATTACATCACTGTAATTTATCATTGTTAGAAAAAATTTAAAATAATGTGTTATATTTATGCTCGTTATATCGATGTTAATAATGGGCAATAAGAAAAAAAATTAAAAAAAACTAGTCAACATTATAACGGAAATTAAAGAGAAAATTACATCACTGTAAATAATGTGTTACGTCATCGTTAATTATGTCATTGTAAATTACTTCATTTTGTGTTACATTACTTCATTTTGTGTTACATTACTGTAATTTACCATTGTTAGAAAAAATTTCTAATTAATTTGCTATCGTTAAGCTCGTTACAATGATGTAAATACATGACATCAAAAAAATAAAAAAAAAAAAAACTAGTCAAGACTATAACGAAATTAAAGAGAAAAATGAGAGGAGTATAATGGTGCAATTTTTTTTAAAAAATAATATAGTATAAAAAAGTTATGAATGTTTAAAAAAAAAGGGGGTAAACTTTATATAAATAACAAATGTCCTAAATGCCCTTCATATTAAAGACAAAAGAATTGACACGTGGCACGATCCTATACATTTACCTTTTTCAAGTAACCATTGGATGATGGTTAATGGGTTGTAACAAAAGATGAGGGTTATCAAAAATTCCATGCCCTATATATATATATATATTAACTATCAGATTTATATGTTTTAATCAAATAATTTACTGTATTTATAAGGAATAAGTTTGAGGTGGAAATACATTATATACGAAAAATTGTGTATTACACAAATTAGTTACAGAAGATATTAAATAATAATTTGTGAAATAAAAAATAAAGTGCTAATTAAATAAATAAATACTAAATAAATGGACATTTTGGGGCAAATCTTGGTCAAAATGGTCATTTTGGAAATTTTCCTAAATATTAAATTAAAAGATATAAAAGATATATGAAAACCCAACAATCAATATGTTTTTACTAAAGTGGTTTTGTGATTTTGAAGTAAAACTGCTCATCCTTTATGTCAATTAGATTGGTAAAGAAGAAATCCTGTAAGAATTTGAAGTTTTCAGTGACAATTAAATTTGAGCAAATTACTAACTCTTGATCCCATATTCAATGAAGACCCAACAATCAATTTGTTTATACTAAAAAGGGTTTGTTTGTGGAGTTGAGATGCTTTGTAGGAGCACTTCACCATCACCTTTGTGAGTACGTTACTCGTTAACAAGGCATACAAAATAGATTTTTGGAGGAGGGTCGAAATATAAGTAAAGGAAAGTTGGGTCGAGTGGTGTTTGTGTGTTGTGGCAACTCACCAGAGGAAATATGCGATGGGGGATCAAAATTTCGTTTATTTTTTCATTTAATCGAATTTTTCTTGTTTGACTTTATTTAATATATTTACTTTTAATCCAAGGGTTACAACTAAACAAAAAATATTAATAAAATCCATGAAAAAAGTGCACATTTTGACAAATATTTGGGGCCAAATTAAAAGAGAAACAAATACAATCAAAGAATTAGACATTATAACAACTAAGAAGGCATATAAATATTTTCTTTGTATCAAGTAATGAAAAAACTTCCATTTGAAAACTCTAGCAAGTTTTCCCAGGTGTAGAAATCGAATATGATTTGGCCAGTTCGATTCGGATCTTGAGGCGAGCAACTATAGACAACTAGCGGTATACCCGTCCGGTGGCCGGGTATTTTAATGTTATAATGAAATCATTATGCTAAATCTCATTTAAAAAAATGTTTTTATAAATTTATAAAAACACACTAATATACATACAAATAAAACATATTGATCAATGAGGAAAAAAATTAGATTTTATGCGTTTCTTTTTATATAATCAGATGTTCATAAATTTATAGTATTTAGATAAACTTAACATTTTAGTAAAATAATAATAAAATAAGTAATACAAAAGACACACATATATATATGTATGTATGTATGTATATGTAAATGCATCTATTATAATAATATTTTTTTATAATTGCATATGAACATATATTCATATATTTATAGTGTAAATTCATTTGTTTTGATGTAATGGTAGTATAATAAAAAGTTGTTGTTATTATTATTATTAATTATTATTCTTAGTATTATTGTTATTATTATAAAGTTAACAATTAAAGTCATTTATGTTTATCAATTTTAAATAATGAAATAGGCGCTTTACTTAGTATTTTCAATTTGTAGCATATGCTAAATTAACGTAACTTAGGTTGAAAAAACATGGATGCCTCATTTTCATCAATTAGTTCTCTGCTATTTCCTTTTCCACCTTATGGTACCAATCCATCCTCAATCCTCAAACCTATATATTAAATACTTATTAATTCCATGTTGTCATCGAAATCAGAAGATATACAAAAAGTTAGTAATTACATTCATACGCATGATTGCAAATATTAGTTAAAAGATATGTATACTTCGTAGAAGCAAAGAGCAGCTCCAATGCTAGTTTATATCAAATGCTTTTTTGAAGTGAAACACAATACTTTGAAATTATATTATTACTTGCTATAATATTAAAAAAACAGATTAAACTAAAATAATATAACAATGATCATGAAAGGTTTAATAACACATAATTATAAACTTGAAATACAAAGTATGTGTTTACCTGACTCCATGACCATCTAGTTCTCTCCTCTCTTTTGCACCATAGATCAAAAATGCATATATGCAATGATATAACTCGTTCCAATTGAAATCAATTGAATGAATAGTTACAGAATATATACCAAATTTACAAAACAATACCCACCAAGAGAACACGAGAACATGAGAACATATGCATCTGGCATATGAATACCTAACCCTTTTACATTACAGTTTTCCCAACCACAACTTGAGTAAAAGAATGAGATTACTGTTACTTCCTCTTTTATGATGAATCATCAATATATACAAAAACATTCAAGGCCCCTTCTTGTACCATTTATTTACAATCTGCAAAAGAAACAAAAAAGCTTCTTAATGTGACTTACTTTGTTAAGGCCTTCTAAATTTCCACCGGAAGGTAAAACACATTCCAAAGTAACAAATTAACAATTATAAGTTCATTGAAGCATTTAAACAAACACATGGAGTGCAGGACTAATCCTAAATTTTCACTGTAAGGTAAGAATTTTTGTTCATAAATATTTACATTAGCCAATTGCAGCCTGATATGAAATTTTCAATATTTGCCATAACGTCTCATGCGCTTAAAGTAACTTTGTTTTTAGCTTAAGTGAAGATAATCAAACAAAAAAGACAAATGAAAGAAAATTGTAGCCAGACTCTCTTTTCAAAGATATGGCGCTAATTAGTCATTACCACCAGAGACCAGAGTTGCTAAAATCGAAACAAAAATCAAACACATCAAATATGTAAAACTCAATAAACAACATTACACAATGACGAGAAGAATGAAAGAGAATTAGGGATTCGGGTTAGACCTGTGAATTGATCGATGAAGTAGGCTCTAGTATTCTTCGTTGATGTACAGTGGTGAACTCGATAGAGATTTAATTTTAGTTCAATTGGATGGCAACCATCATTGACGACTGTTTCTTTGTCAGCTTCAATCGAAACATGCAATTGACATGATTGTGTCATATATAGTATCAAGAGGAAGACGCTCCTCTGCGTGGATATCGGAACGTGGAGAAATCCGCAAGAGAAAATGAGAGAGAAAGGTGGTAACTATTTCTGGTTAGAAGATTGTAACTGTTGTCGTAGTGGGCGAGTAGATGGAGTGAGATAAGGTAACCGCTGGGAAATAGGAGAGAGAATGAGAAACCGTCACCAACCGCCGCTTCTAGAAGCATTTTTAGGACTTTAAATGGTTAGGATTAAAAGTTGATGACTTTAAAGGGCCAAGATTTTACAAAAAGGTAGTTAATTTAATGGTGTCATAATAATATATAATTTGGTTTCTTATTATGGAAAAATATTAATTGCTATTAACTAATTGATTGGCATAAAACAAACCATCCATATGAAGATCCTAAAAAGTCATAAGATATGTGGCCTGGGGTAGTAAAAATACTCATCAATGGGGAATTAAATTAACCAAATTTCAACCATTTATAATAAAATTACATCCATACATACCAATTGTGCTAGAAAACAATTAAACCTGGGGGTTTGCATAGTAAATAAGACGTTTCCGGGGTTTAAATAGGGAACTAAAAAGAAATGTCGAACGAATGACATCGACAAACAAACGATATTGCAAACGTACATATAAGATGGCTGGGAATGCAACAAGCACACAGATAATGATTGGTATCCATAACAATCCATTTTTGTAAAGTGGGAGAAAGCTAACACCAAAAGCGATCAGCATGGTTGCGATAGATAGGAAAAGAGTTGCTAGACCAAATAGAAGCTTTAATGATAATGATTCTAAAAAATCTCGTTCGTCATAACGCGAGGTGAGGATGGATAAGAACAGGAGAATTGAGGCAGAGGACAAGATCAGAGATATGGCATCTGCCAAAACAAAAACCACAAAGGTTGCTTTCGAACGAAAGAAAGGGATACCGTTGTTTTGGTTGTACCCACCAGGAACAGTAAAAGTTGCTGCAAATACTATGGTTGCAATAAGTGCTCCAACAACAATACATTGACTCGAGGTTTCTTTCATCCACTTCTCACCTTGTGTAACCAATTCTTTGTGCTCCTTTGTGAATAACTCATGCGGTGTTAGACCATCTTTGTTCTTCCGTAATATATAAGCTGGAGGAACCATTTGCATTACTTCCTACAATACAAACAAACTAAAATAGTTATAAGCTACTTTATGGTTACACTAATCCTTAAAGCGATGAGGAGATATGTACCAGAAACCATGATAGTTCTCGTTGCATTTGTAAAGCAACTCCAGACACATCCGCGAGTTGATTTTGATTGGCACATGTACCAACTAAATGCAACATATTGTTATCATCAGGATCTCTAAGAGGAGTTATCAGATGCTTCATCGTACCTATCTCATACAATAGGCTGTAGATACCAGCGTGACGATGTTTCACAGCAACATGAAAAATGCTTAGATTATTATCATTTACCTTCCATATAAGATCAGGATATCCGCGAATGAGCTCAACTAAAAAATTAGTATTGCCCACTTCTGCAGCAATGAACACTACCCGAGAAGAGTATGTTTCCCTGTCATACTTTTTAACTTGTTCTTCGGCTTCCTTTTGCAGTTTCTTATTAAGTTCAACAATGCCCTTTTGTAGCTCCTGAACTAATTGGTCTTCCGTTAGATAGCCGCTGGTGCTAATTATCCGCATGGTTTTGTCATACAAGCCTGCAATATATTTGAAAATGAGCTTTTGTAGTTGGAGAACCAGGCGTTCCTTAGGAGAAACTGGCTTGTTGTCTTGCATGTTCAAATCAGAGGAGTCTTTGGTTATATTTTGGGTTGCAGCATGCATCCTCATAAGGCTTTGAGAAATAAGATCTTGTAGTTTCAGAGCTTTGGACGGCCCAACAGATGAAATCAGCCTATTGGTTTCAAGTGTCATGTTCTCCACATGTTCATGAATGACCTTTTGAAGTTTCATAGCTGTAACAGTCCATCCAGCAACTACTTTGCTGTCTTGATCAATCGAACTTGAATCAGGTGGTCCTCTAAGTATTGCGTCAATTTCCTTGGTAGGCCTTTTCACAACATCATTCCAAATGTGCCTTAGCAGTGACAGTGCATTACTCTTCTTTGTAGAAGCTCTCTTGAAACACCCACATGCCAAAACTAAAAGCAACAAATGTGAAATATATTGATGATACCTGTTAGACTACATAATTATATTTGTATTATGGCACCAATTGTATAGTTGAGGGTGTTGTGTAATTCTGTTAACTATATATTTGGCATGTTGGGGCACACAGATTAATTAATACGTACTCTATCATGGTATCATGAGCAAGCCCTAACCCTACTACGATCACCCTATTCTCGCTCGCAAATCTCCTCTGATCAACATCCTCCTGTTCGCTTTCCCTCTTTCTCATCGGCCTCCCTCTCTTCTTTCTCTAATGGCGAATCCACCAATACATCCGGCAATCACAGTCTCTAGCATCCGTAACTTCATTCCTACTTTGTTAGAGATGGTAACGCTCAATACACGTACAACATTTCAACTTCCTAACCACATTATTCCATCTCCGAAACCTGCTGCTGCCAAAGATGCAACTGATAAAACTGTTTTCTTTGTTAAATTTTTTTTGTTTTAATTAATTAACTCAACTTAGATTAAGTGTTCTGAACCTATGTTTTTTTACCACTTTAGAAGGTTACCATGCTTACATGGCATTTAGCATGCTGACATGTTATTTTCTTTTTTGTTTATTTCTTTTTTAATGTTGACATGGAAATGATGTGGTATTTTTTTTATTTTTAATTAAAAAAATAATAATTTACTAGCAATGACTCCCTTGAGCTCCAACCGACGTTTTCATCTAAGATGTTAACATCAATACTTCTGGAATTGAATATTTCGAGTTCAAGTATGATAAAATTCGGTTCCAATAAGACATATGATATTCCTTCATAATCATGGTCACCGCTGCGAATCTAGATCTAAACACCGGAACTCTTAGCGCAAATCACGGCGGCTTGGACCTATGAATCGGTGATAGGGTTTAAGATCATGGCTGGTTTAGGGGTGGATGATGTATTGAAGCGTTGGTTTTTGTGACATCCAGTGTTTTTACAAACGATACTCTGTAATGGTTAGTGTACTAAACTTGATTTATTTAATGCGTTAATAATTTAATATTTATTATTAAATTAATGTTGATTAAAAAGTCTAGCACATAGTGTTGTTTAAATGCATGGATTTGCATTTGGTGAATTTTTGAGATTTCGGAACCGTTCGACTGTGTTTTAACGAACATTGGTGACGACACGATTAACGAATTTAATAGATATGCTTGGTTTAGCATAAAATGATAAATCATAAATGGATAAATTAAGTTAACGATGAAAACCGTGAATTTTGGTGTTAACTGTTAATTTTAATGACAACCGACTTTATCTGCGTTTTAGCCGGGCAAAAAGGAATTAATTATTTAAATAATATTTGAGAGGTTATTATTTTTGACAAAAATTTGATCGTTTTAGTATGATTAAATATTCTACTAATTTTAGAATAAAAATCGGATTTTTATTAAATACCCAGAACAAAGTTTATACACCGTAAGACTCAGAATATACCCGTTTTTATCTGGTTAAGACAAGAGTTAGACATGTGGTAGACACGTGTCATATGCATGTGTAGGAGGTTGCTTGTAAAATCTTCCAAAAGCTTTCTTAAAACCCTCACCATATCCTCACTAATTTCACCACACTTTTCCTTCCCACTCTCTCTCTCACCATCGATCTCTCTCTCTCTTTCTACCTACACAATTCACTTTTGAAATTTTAAAACTCCATTTTCATCAATAATTGAGTTCTTGAAGCGATTCTTGGAATATTGTAAGAGTTTTGATCAAATAAACTACCCATTTTCAAGCACATTAAGGTAAATCTTTACACATTATGTGGGTTTTTATTCTAGTTGTTCACCCAAACATTGAGTTTAAATCAAATTGGTTTTTGGTAATGCGTGTGTATGAGACGTAAATACATACATATATGTATGTATGTATGTATCTATGTATGTATCGTAATGTATATATATAAATATATATGGGTGTTTATGTCTTTCAAAATATACATACATACATACATGGATGATTTTGTTTGGATGGTGGTTTTAATCACATGCATGTACATATACATGCATGAACATATATGTATATTGTATGTGTTCGTAGATATATACATATGTATGTATAGGTGAGATGGTTACATGCATGAACTCATATGTATGTATAAGTGGGTTTTGTTGACATGCATGTATATATATATGTGATCGTGTGTGTGTGTGTATATGCATGCATGCATATGTAAGCATAATGTTGATTTTACATACATGTGTGGATGTATACATGATTTGATTGTAGATGCATGCATGTGTATGTATACATACTTATGTATGTATAGGTATGTATGTATAATTATTTCAAGTATACATGTGCATAACGATAATGTATATACACATAAGTATATATATAAAAAGTATGATGTACATGCATGATGGTTGTATATGTATGCATGCATGCATGGGTATGCATGTAACTATTTATATAGTTATTGAATTTTAAAAATAATAATAATAATTAATATTTTATGAAATATATTAAATCTGATCTAAATGTTATAATATACTAAAAAATATAATATTTTTGTTGTAAATAAATAGAGAATGGTTAGATAACTTAGCCATAATTTTTATTACTTTAAAATTGAGGTTTTAATAAGATAAAAACCTATAAAAATAGAGTTTTCTATAAAAATAATTTGGAACAGGTTATCTAATTGTAAAAATAAATTTTATAACATATTTTAAAGTATAAACTCAAGTGGTTTTAGAAATGTAATGATATAACGGTTTTTGAGGACCGAAAATACACGTTTTTGACTATTTTTAATATGTAAAAAGGGACATTTTATGAATCTGATTTTGATCAGAAAAATTTACAAGTTTTGTGATAAAATTTGTAATTGATAATATATAAGTGTTGTAAGAAAAGTATAAAATGAAATAATTGAAAACTATGTCTAAAAATGACGTAAAAACGTCGTTTTAACGCAAAATTTTGACATAATTTTGTGGCTGATTTTAATCAGCAAATTTGATATAAAAATAAGTATAAAATACTTATATTTAATTATTAGAAGTCACTGAGATCATAATGTTGATGTGCTTGTATGTTGCGTTGTTGTCATTTTTGACAAGTGGTTATAAATAATTAAGTTTGGAGTTAAAATAGATTGTTAACAAAGATAACATAATTATTTGGATAAATATGACTTAAAAACGTTAACTTATGATTTATGATAAATAACTAAATTCGAGTTACCAACGGGTCGTTTGTGTGAAATCTGATTCCTTTAGTGGAATGTGTTTAAGTCTAGTTGAGTTGGGTGAACAACTTACATAGTAGACTTGTGTTTAGACTGTTAATGTGTCCTTTAGGTTTTAGGGCGCTAGTGAGAACAGTCTGGTTATTTGGAAATCTCTGTTGCTAGCAGGAACGCATTGAGATGAGTTTCATGGCCCCTTTTTAACTGTTTTGTTTTTATAAATGGGGGAAGAAACTGCCTATGTTTGGGAAAAGGATATTTGTAATATTTATGTTTGTGTGGTATGTTGTGACACCCGGCAATTTCAGGTAAATCGCAACTCTTACTTTCTTTACATTTCACATTCATACTTGTTGCATTTCATTTAATTATGTTTAATTAGATGAGTGAACACAAACAACTACGAAACGATAGTTCAAGGAACTATCGAATCGTACATTGCATTGCACATTGGTTTTGGGAACCAAGTGTGGCAAACACAACACTAACACAAAACAATGATTCGGGGAATTATTGAATTGTGTGTCACACGTTGATTAGGATTAATCAAGCGTGCAAACACTTCGTTAGACACGAGCACAAACTGTCAAAGATAATTCGAGAAATTATCGAAACACACACGAGTCTCACGAACGTTGGTGATCAAATTTATATGTTATTACATGATTATGTGCTAAGAACGTATTAGGTGTTTAGGATAAACGTTAGGAATCAAGTACGAGCATAATCGTATCAACGAAATCGAAAAACAAGGAAGTGGACTCATCGCGGTATGCGATGGTCCCTCGGCGAAATGCTTCGCGGTACGCGAAGAAAACCGGGAGTCGAGACTCCCGAATTACATCGCGGTACGCGATGATGAATTTTGATCGGCCTCCGCGGTACGCGAGGCCATGCAGATCGAAAATTTCTATATAAACCAACCCCATTCATTCCAATCGGTTTTCTCTCATTTTCTCCGAACTCATCCTTATTCTCTCGACCAAAACCCACTGATATCAGCCTCTAATCCCCCTGGAATCATCATTGAAGCCATTCCTTGCAATTAGAAGTGTTCCTAGAGTCCTTGAAGCTTGGAAGAGGAGCTAGGGAGCTAGAAACCATCACCAACAGTTAGATCATTATCATCTGGAGCTGTTCAACATCAATCCCAGCTGCTAAGGTAGTTTTAAACGTTTTCCTAGTGGTAGATCGTACATGCAAGGGCTAAAAACCCACATGCAACTCCATTTAGTTATTGTGCTTGAATGTGTTGGTGATTCGTTGTTTAGAATTCATAGATTTACTGATTTGACAGTATAAGAATGTTAGATTTGGTTTAACTATTGGTTGATTTGATGATGATTTTGGGTACACTTGCCATAAAAGGAAACTTTTATGTTGCAAGTCTTGGATTTGTGATGATCTAAACATGTTAGACATGTCTAGATGTTATTAAATGTATATTGGAGTGTTTAGAAACACATCTTGATGTTTGATTTTGTCAAAAACTTGGTTTTGTAGAAACTTGCTATTTATGGAAACTTTTAGAAATCAAAAGAGGGCTTTTGATGTTTTAAAGGGTTTTGATGAACTTTGATTGTTGAAACATGTTTAAAAATGATTTCTAAGCATATTGGAAACTTCGATTTGTGAAAACGAACTTTTAAACAAATACTTACTATTTTAGGAAACTTTATTTGGGTAAAACGGCATAAATGGTGATTTATGCGCAAGCGACAGGTTTTAAGTATATAAACGTGTTTTTACAAACTATCTAGAGTGATTAACTTGATGAAAAGGGATTTCATAACCACACTTTCCTAAATTGGAAACTTTCTAAAATTGGTAACTTATGTGATTAGGGTCATAGAATGCATTTTGGTGTCTTATGTGCATCAAGGCACATAAATACAACAATCGTGTCACCAACGATTCGTCGAGTCTCACTAGTTAACACACACACACTCGGTTTAGCACACCGACACTTGGAGTTGTATGGATTACAACTCACCACAAAACACATACTCACACCTATATGGTTATAGGTGCATACTAGCAGGTGCTAGCTCTCGCAGACGCGAACATTCACACATTAACCGGAACTGCTAATCAGGTGAGTTCACGGCCCCTTTTTACTTTTCTACCTTTGGGGGAGAAAACATTGCATGATAAACTGTTTTTGGAAAACAACTCATTTCATTTATGTATGGACATGCTTTATCACTATATGTATATGTGTGGACCACATCACAACTAAAAGTCCTCGCGATACTCCACGAATTGTTAGTAGCGCGTAGCGCCTAGCGTGGTGATCTTGAATAGTACTATTTGGGCCCGACAAGCCCCACCCATCGCGCCTGGGAGGCCAACCCGACTGTAGGTCGGAATGGGTGCAATATTGACCAATACTTTGCCATTATCTTGTGATGGACATGGCGGGAGGCACAACTGTCAGCTTCGGTACGACCCCGCATATAATATAACTGTATTGACTAGCTATCAATCGATACTGCATTGTAATGATACGTAGATAACAACTCTTACTTTAAACATTGGATGTTTACTACTTATGATAAACCCGTGCTCTCACCAACCTTTGTGTTGACCCTTTTACTCGCATGTTTTCTCAGGTAGCTAAGGCACGCACTTGAGGATAGGATGCTAGGATGGAATCCCATGCATCATCATCATTGTCTTAGGATTTGAGAACAATTATCATTTTGTTACTTGTGTATTGTTAAACAATCTATATCGCTTCCGCAACTATTGTTACTAATCATTCTGAAAACTGTTTTAAATTAACGCTTCCGCAAACTATGAATGTTAAACAGTTTTGTTAACATATACTTTATTTCCGTAACTCTGATTTTACCAAACTGTTTTATCCAATTTATTGGATGTACGTACGAAACCGGACATATAGGTCTCGCATGTTGTGTGACCGGAGACTGCGATCCTAACAATCTGCCGTCGCTCGCGCCCCGGAAGGGATGGGATTTCTCGGGGTGCGACATATGTGATGGTTGATAGCTCTTGAGTAAGTGAAGTTGGGCCTGGTTCTCGTGGATTGTTGTCGAGTGGTTTTGCGCATTGATAAATTTTGTGCCCGCAGTCGTAATCATTAGTCTCGCGAGGGACCGCATGATATATTGGTAGATCTATCGGGATTGACAACCCACTCCCCGGCAAGGTGTCATGGTCCTTGAGTAACGGGATAACATATGTTGCAGGGAGTCTGCTCCTTGGTTTCGGTTTGATTATGAGCTCATGGTGTCTATCGGTTCATAGGACCCAGCTAGTCTACGAGATGTTCACTAGCACAACATTGAAATATTATCTTCTTTTCCATGATAAACTGTTGAAATGTTTTATTATAAAACATGTGAACTCATCAACCCGTTTGGTTGACACTTGTTTTTAAATTGGTATGTTTCTCATGTAAGTAGCATTGTTGTTTGGGGAAAAGAAAAACCGATTCTTGAAAACGAGCGTACTTAGGATATTTATCTGGGACCTGTTATCGAATTGATGGAACTGATGTTTTTATGAACCAGATGTTGAACTTGAAATGTTTAAATAAATTTATCGATGACTTTTATAATTAAATATCCATGTTTTATTTAAATCGTTCGCTTAGCTTATGCTTATGTTATTTACTGTTGACACTAAAACTCTGTTAAGACTTCCGCTACGGGTCGGGGTATGACTGTTTTTGATGTTATATTGAAGAACAATGGTATACCCGGAGGTGCAGGCATTGGAGCTGTAGACGACGGTGGATTCCATGATCTTTGGCGGCATGTGAAAGGGAGAAGAATAGAAGATTGAGCAGAAAGAAAGGTATAATTAATGAGTTAATTGCTAGTAAATTGTATTTTTTTAATAAAAGTCAAAAAAAAAATGAAAAAAATGCTAGATCATTCTCATGTCAATATTAAAAAAGAAAGAAACAAAAAAGAAATGACATGTCAACATGTTAAATGCCATGTAAGCATGGTTCTCTTCTAAAGTGGTAAAAAAACATAGGATTAGAACACTTAATCTATGTTGAGTTACCTAATTAGAACAAAAAAGTTTGAGTGACTTAATTGGAAGACTTTTAAAAGTTGGTTACATTTGTATGAAGTTTTCCCTATAAATAGGTAGGATTCTTTGTAATCTCCAAGAGAGAAAAGTTTGTTTTAGTTTCAACAAAAAGAAAAAACGTTGTCTGTCCAATTCACAAAAACGTTGTGTAAAGTGTATTAAGTAGCTCATTAGTTAGTTATATTTATTGTTCATCCCTAGAAGATTATTTGTACGTGTATATATTCATCTCTTTTGTAAATGACAATTATCAAGTTAGTAAACATTATATTAACTCATGGTATCATTGCCTTAATTACTCCCCAACCCCTCCCTTCCCATTCCAACCAATCACCTCTCCTTTCTTCCTTCTTAATCACCATCTTCATCCTTTCAATCCTCTCCTCAAAACACACCACCCATCAATGGTGGCATCTTCCTCCAACACCACTGATTTCCTCATGAACAAACTCATCCATTTGTGGATTGCAGATAAAAACAAGTTAGATGGATGCCAGGAGATGTTAACTAGATGAAAATGCTAACAAACGTATCAGATTCAGTCAGGAAAACTTCAAAATTTGGAAGAGGCATATACCGGGCTAGGAGATGAGTTACGAGACCCATAATATATGAAAATTGTGTTTCTCGAATAGATGAACCTGAATATGGAGTCAGATTGGGCGTATGATACGCCCGGTCCGAAGTATCATATGCCCGACGTATTACGCCTAGTTTTGGGCGTTGGCCAGAAAGTCTTGGGCGTACAACTTTCAGTTGGGCGTATCATACACCCATGCCCGGCACATGATACGCCGACATCCAGGAAAATAGAGTTTTTGGCTTATCTCACCATATTAAACCCATATCTTAGGTTTTTGAGAGAAGGCCATTTCTGAACGATTTCTAGGCAAAAAAAGTGACGATTTTGAGCCTTCCAAGTCTTCCGAATCCATCCGAGTTCATAGAATCATAATCCGAATCAAGAAGCAACGTGTGCTACTAACGATATGACTATTGCTAAGCCAACTCATACCCCATTAGCCACGAATGTTACCTTTTCTTCAAATGGAGAACCATATCCCAATATTACACGCTATCGTTCCATTGTGGGTGCCTTACAATAGTTAACTATTACTTGACCAAATTGGTCGTATGTTGTTAATCAAGTCAGTTAGTTTTTGCAAGCTCCTACAGTTGATCATTATCAAGCAGTCAAACATATTCTTCGCTATGTTGCGGTTGACTATGGACTCTCTTTTTCAAGACCAGTTAAAACTTCTCTGTTTGTTTCTCTGATGCTAATTGGGCTCGGTGTCTTGAAACAAGGTGTTTCACTTATGGTTATTATATATTTTTAGGGGGGAATCTTGTTTCTTGGAGTGCCAAGAAACAACCTACTGTCTCAAGATCAAGTTATAAATCAGAATACCGAGCCATTGCTAACACGTAGCCAGAATGATATGGACCGCTCACCTTCTTACTAAGTTGCATGCTTTGTCGGCCACACATCCCACATTACTTTGTGATAATAAAAGCACAATTTTTCTTACACAGAATACAATCTCTCACAAGCGGATTAAACACATTGAACTTGACTACCACTTTGTTCGAGAACTTGAATATGCAGGGAATTACACACTAAATTTGTGCCTACCAAACTTCAGGTGGATGGCATTTTTACTAAAAGTTTACCTTGGTCTAAGTTTGAATATTTTCGAGATATGCTTCGCCTCGGGCCACCACTGTCTCGCTTGAGGGGGATATTAAGTAGCTCATTAGTTAGTTATATTTATTGTTTATCGCTAGAACATTCTTTGCACGTGTATATATTCATCTCTTTTGTAAATGACAATTACAAGTTAGTAAACATTATATTAACTCAAAGTGTATGGTTTTATCAATTGTTTCTAACAATTGGTATCAAAGCCATAACATGAAGATATGTCTCATTCGTCAGTTGTGGTAAACAGAACCACTAACGCAAGGTTGTAGGCATGATTGCAAATTACCGAAGAGTCAATGCTCGATAGTTACGAATGGCAGAAGGAGTAGGATTTGGAGGCGGTCCGCACCAAGTTGTTGTCCATAACAATCGAGAACCAAACACGACCTTGTTAACAGTTCCGAAACAATCAGCGTCTATTATGATGGGGGCGGTGCTAGATGCACAAGATCTGTGGGTGGTTGTAGATCCAGAAAACATTGAATAGGTCGACGCAAAAAAAAAACAAAGAAAGAAAAAAGAATGCCCATGCCATGATCTACCAATCATTACCAAGAAAGTACATTAGCCCAGGTCCCCAAGACTCGAAGTGCTCGTAAGATTTGGAAGGGACTTCAAGTAAGATATATTGGGGCAGAACGAGTTCATCAATCAAAACTCCAATATCTTAAGCGTGAGTTTGATAATTTGAATTGGGCTCTAAATAATCAGTTGAGGAATTCAGAGGTAAAATTTCCGAGATCATCAACAAAGTTAATAATTTAGGAGAAACACTCGAAACTAAAACGATTGTAAAGAAGCTACTGGATGCTATGCCTACCCGATTCTTCGGCATTGAGGCTACGATCGAACACATCATCGAGCTAGCTACATTGTTGTTTGAAGATTGTTTAGCAGGGTTGAAAGCATTTGAAGAACGCATTAAAGGAAACGAGGAGTTGTTGCAATATATATTACTTGTTCTTATACATATTCTTCACTTTATTATCTTTTATAGATTATTGACTCAGAGTGCCCTCGAGGATAATCCACTTGAGCCCTCTAACGTGGATCTTCTATGTTGTCGCAGCTAGGATCCAAGTGTTGGAGAAATTCGTCAATAATCGCTTAATAATCTATCAGATCGTGTGTGAAATCACTATTTCAAATCAATATTTCTGCCCTTTCGAGTTCAAAAACTTGATTTTGAGATAATCCAATAGAGAGAATATCAGTAATATGAATTTCGGTTGATTCTAGCTTCTGCGAATTCATTTTCTTGTTAAACACCAACCAACTGCATGACGGTTTTGGCGGGTAAAGTCAGCGGGTCAAATATCGGGTCAACGTAATTCCGAACATAATAAATAAGTAAATTTGTTTAGGTATACCAAACCCCACAAGGGACCGCCACTAGGGGCTTTGCCCCTTGGACCCCGCAAGGGGGCGCAACCCCTTACCCTCGTGCTTGATCTGGATCTCAGAAAATATTAAACAAGTGCACACTCCGCACCTTTAACTATTTAATATTCATTTATATCCAATTATACTAAAATATACAACACCAAGCTTAGGATATCGATATGCGACATGACCTAACGACATGCCCATCTTGGATCCAGATAGATCAACAACTATTATTTTGCAGTTGTTGCTACCCTAATCCTAACACTACAACCAATATATATATGGTTTAAATAAATTATTCATGTTCTCAACTTAATTTTTAGGATCCATTACATATTTTTCCTTGCTAAAACACTTTATTACATATTTATCCATTCATAGAACTAAATTACATATTTTCCTTTTTTAAACCAAATATTTACTTATTTATTCATTTCATTAGAAAAATTATGTATTTTGTATTTTTATTCTTAATAAACTTACTACAAACAATTTACACAATTCTCCTTACTAAGATACAATTTTGGAACATGAAAATATTTGTAGTTTTACTTTAATATTGAGATATATGCAATTTGGATGTTTCATAAGGGATATATGATATTATCTCTAATTTTTATGGATATATCAAAATTAAAATGAGGTGATTACCTGACTTGTTTGTTTCATGAAATGCTTCAGGCTTTCCAGCCAAAAGTTTGAGTAGAGCCTTAATAGTTCCATCATGCAGTGGGTACTTTTTAACGATTCTTAGTGTTGTATCTGATCAAAAAAATCAACAATATATCCATTTTTTTAAAATTTATATGTATAAATTAATTATTATTGTAAAAATAATAATAATAATAATAATAATAATAAAAAAAAAAAAAAAACTAATGAGTGTGGAGGGACGTTGGATACTAAAATTAAAAGCTTACGTACCGAACATGTCATTCTCTAGAAGTTTTTCAATAAGCCAGCCACGACTATCACGACTCCAACCATCTTCATCAGCCAAAATTCTGGATTCTTCGTAGATGTAATCAACAACATCTTTATTTCCAAACAAAGCAGCTGCATAGAGTGGCAGCATTGTTCTATTTGCACCGGGGATCGTCAGCAGTTTCTTGTTCTCCTTAACCATAATCTTGACAGTTTCAACGTTTCCTGTGACAGCTGCTAAATAAAGGGCGGTGTTGTAATTTTTATTTTGAAGTTCCAAGTCTTTTTCTCCCATCATTTCCACCATCTTTTTCACAAACTCTTCCACGCGTTTCGAATCGCCTCTCGCTGATGCCGCTATGTGAAGGGCTGTTTCCCCGTTTTCAGTGATGCTGTACCTCACCAGATCTTTGTTCTTATCAAGTATGGCTTTAGCGGCTTTCCAGTTATAGTTAATGGAAGCTTCGTAAAGAGCGACACCAAATTGAAGGTACTCTTCTCTGCTAGATCCTGGCAGCAGCAGTTCCAATTTAAATACTTAATTAATCATACTGTGACATAGATGTCATAATCCATGGAATTACTTGTTGAATTTCTAACAAGAAATGAAATAAAAGAACGAAGTATAAATGAAGTACATAGTCACTTAATTATCTTATGTGATTAAGGTGATGATTTAAAAACGGAACAAAAGGAATTAAATAGCTGGCACATATACCGTGAACTAGAGCCATGTTAGGCAGGTTGGGACCATGTCGCTGTGGCCATGGCAGTGGTGGCGGGTTCTGCAGTGGCTGGGGCGGCGGTGGGGGCTGCTGTGGTGGCGGGTTTTGCTGCGGCTGGGGTGGTGGCCGGTTTTGCTGTGGCTGGGGTGGTGGCGGCTGTTGAGGTGGTGGCAGGGGCTGTTGTGGCGGGCCTGGCGGCAGTTGCATCTGCATATATATAGTCATATATACCATTAGTAATTTTATAATACTTAACTGAATAGATGATTTTGTGTGTGCGTGTGTGGGGGACTGATCATACCTTTGCAACAGATCAACCTTCGGCCCACGATCTTCAACTGTAGGAGAGGAAACCGGTTAAAATTGGTTGAGTTCCTAAACAACCTAACAATTTCTCAGCATACAATCTATTCTGCGCTCACAACCCCTTTGATGTACCGATCAACGTCAAAAATCAACCAAAATTGGACAACACAGCCACCACCTACAGTCTTCACCGTCGCAACAACCACGTACCGAGCATCACCCTCTTCACAACCACCACGACTGATGTTGATCTGATGGAAGAAGCGGTGGCAGAGGATGGCGGTAGTGAGGGATGAAATGGTTGTTGCTGTTGAATGATTGAACCTGTGAATATGTGGTGTCTGGCAACTGAAAACACTTGATGAAACTTTGTGCACCTGCTTTCCATGTTTTATATATGCACAATCCATCGTCTCTCCAATGCAAACGCGAATATAGAAATTTAAAAGTCTATTATTAAAACTATTCCAGACTGTTATTACCATACATTCATATAAAAAAAATGAAGTGTTCACATGATACATGTGCGGAAGCCATGGGTGGTTTGAAATCGATCTAAATCATAATGAATAACAGTATAATCATACGTTAAAATTATATCTGGAGTAAGTTTTGATATGGGTTAAGATACAGTTTTCTGCTTGCCGATTTTTTTTCTACTTGGGTGGATCGGGTCATTATCTATGTACTTTTAGTAGATGAATGATTTGTTTGTTATGATGATTTCAGGTGACCAAACATCTTTAGAAAATTTAAAACAATAATACTTAGATGATTAAGAAAATGAAGATAGATTATTGTGTGATTGTGTTTGTTGGAATTATCTTCTAAATTAAAAACAAGACTTGAATTTTTAAAGTAACTTGAAGTCAACGATCTAAATAATTAATAAAGAACGGGAAAATTACCAAAATAGCCACTTTGACCAAAAAGTTATCCAAAATGTCCATTTGACTTTCCAAATGCCAAAATGTCCATAACCTTTACAGGCGCCGGCGCCTGTGTACACACGGGCGGGCGCCTGTGTAATATCCAATCAAAAAACGCCACGTTTTCTACACAGGCGCCCACGCCCCTTAAAAACCACGAACGCCCGTATAAAAAAAAAGTTGTCACGGGCGTCGGGCCCACACTGACACATCTGTCACGGGCGTCCGACCGTAAAGAAAAAAAAAAAAAAAAAATCCCGGGTCAAGTCACAGGCGCCCAGACCACCTACACAGGCGCCCGAACCGACCACACGGGCGCCCAAACCTAGTTACGGGCGTCCAAACTTTTTTTTTCGGAAAAAGTGCCACAGGCGCCCGCCTGTAACACACAGGCGCCCGCCTGTAACACACAGGCGCCCGCCTGTGTAGTACAGGCGTCCGCCCGTACAAGTTTTTTTTTTTTTTTTTTTTTTTTTGAATCTTTATTTTATAGGCGTCCGACCATAAAGACGGGTATATATATGCGTAAAGTGTCCCTACCTAAAACGCTCACTTTTTTTTTTGCAAACAAATTTGAAATGGAAATCGGTAAGAGATACAACAATTTTTAAAATCTAGTTCTAAATTAATTAGTTCTAAATTAATTGGTTTTCCAGAAAATAACCGTAAATTCCATTTCAAATTTGTTTGCAAAAAAAAAAGTGAGCGTTTTAGGTAGGGACACTTTACGCATATATATACCCGTCTTTATGGTCGGACGCCTATAAAATAAAGATTCAAAAAAAAAAAAAAAAAAAAAAAAAACTTGTACGGGCGGACGCCTGTACTACACAGGCGGGCGCCTGTGTGTTACAGGCGGGCGCCTGTGGCACTTTTTCCGAAAAAAAAAGTTTGGACGCCCGTAACTAGGTTTGGGCGCCCGTGTGGTCGGTTCGGGCGCCTGTGTAGGTGGTCTGGGCGCCTGTGACTTGACCCGGGATTTTTTTTTTTTTTTTTCTTTACGGTCGGACGCCCGTGACAGATGTGTCAGTGTGGGCCCGACGCCCGTGACAACTTTTTTTTTTATACGGGCGTTCGTGGTTTTTAAGGGGCGTGGGCGCCTGTGTAGAAAACGTGGCGTTTTTTGATTGGATATTACACAGGCGCCCGCCCGTGTGTACACAGGCGCCGGCGCCTGTAAAGGTTATGGACATTTTGGCATTTGTAAAGTCAAATGGACATTTTGGATAACTTTTTGGTCAAAGTGGCTATTTTGGTAATTTTCCCATAAAGAATTGCAACATGTTTCAAGGATCTTGCGACTACTGGTATAAGGTAGATCCAGATTAATAGCTTCTAAAATAATCCGTATGAAACAAATAATTAATAATTTTTTACAGCTAGATTTTTAACAAAAACCAATTTATAAGTGTATTAAATAAACCTCATATAAGCATTGCAGGAACCAATGTTCAATTTTAGTCAGGTTTAGAAACCTTGTTCAACGTCTTGTCGCCAGTTGAACGGCCCGGTTTCTTTTGAAACGATTCTGAGCACATAACTGAACCGGCAAAGTATGTAACTGAAACCTGGTCTAACCGGCCGGTCCGGTCTGAGTTTAAAAATATTGCGAATTGCATAAATTGTTTAATCTTTCAAGTTTATTTTTGAAATTTAGAAGTATAATAATTTAAATACAAGAAATGAAATCATAAATAATTTACTTTGTAAGTTTGTAACCAATTAAAATTTTGCTAAGTACAATCTATGATAATTTTATTGTATAACAAACTCTTTTGAAACGTTAAGATTAGCCGTGTTGCTATGTGAAGCATTGTTTTCTTCATTTTTGGTTATCTATAGTCTATACCTTGTCTGGCTCTGATTTCTTGCTAACCATTGCTCTTAAATGAATGCGTTATAGTGAGACCAATTTTGAGGTAATTTTGTTCAAGTTTGAACTTCATAGTAGTTCGAATGCCGGATATTTACTAACGTGTTTATCTTAATTTTCATTTCAACAAGATATATCTCAATTTTATTTGCATATGGGCGTGTTTGAACCCTTTAATTTGTTTAGAAGCAAAAATCACCAAGAAAAGGTTACCTGAAGTTCCAATTTTTGTATAATTGAATTCATTTACGATTATAAAAATAGAAATCTCAAATTTGACAATGTGAGTGTGTGTATTTGTTAATTTGGTGTATTGTCAATTATTGACAACATGTGAACTAGAGATGCACAAAAAAAACCGAACCGAACCGGTATTGGTTTGTAATCGGTTTTAGGTTTTTGAAAAACTGGCGGTTTAGGACCGGTTTGAGGTTTCAATAGACCAAACCGGTTAACATGTCCAACACAGTAAAAAATCGGTTATAGTGGTAATTTACCAGCCATCTGTTAGAATAAAAAAAATCAAAAGAAAAAAATGATTTGATCTCAAAACTAAGGTGTAGTGTCTATTGAATTTAAAAAAATGCAGTTTGGTTTTATTTTGACGCAGGTACACCGTACACATTCAGTTTTAGTTTTTTTACAAAAATAAATTTCATATCATAATTCTGCAAGCTTTAGCATTTTCATGGTACGTGTGATAAATATAGATGATGTCAATGTTTTCTTGAAAGTGTCTACCTTATTGTTATCCCAGATTTCATAAGTTCAATTATATACATGTCAGTTTTGTTTAAGATGCTTTAGGATGATATGTATTAATGAAATCATTTGTATACCTTCATGACATACAAATTAGGTTCAGTATATGGCTAGCTTTTATGATGTTTTGTATGATTAGGTGACATCTTTATTGTATTGTTCCCAACAAATAACTTATTTATGATAATGTATGTCATGCATCCGCTTTCAATCTTCAACAGAATTCGGGTTTTAGCGCTGATATGAAATAAAATGTGAGGTTATATTATGGTGCAAGAAGCCTCCAAAGAACAGTTTATTAGCTTTTATTATTAACTGTTATTTTTATTTTGTTTATATTTATCTTTATATGATTCTAATATTGTGTTTTTAACAATCATATAGGATTGATTCAAAGCCTAGGAAACTTTTGGAGTTGCTATTGCTCAAATGTTGTCCTAGCCTGAGTTGGGTAAGTTAAGCAACATACACATAAAAATTATATATGTGTTTCATTTCATTCTTATAAGGTTTGTTGTTTTCTATTTTTTCCTGTAAATGTTTTCACATGTCTTGGGCAAACAACTTTTGATAGAATCAAACAACTCTATGCACTTGATTCAACCTGTGTGGTGTTATGTGGAAATATATACACACACACGATAATAGTATGCATTGATGTGCAGTAGGCTAAATCTATTAATATGGCTTGAATGCTTGATGTTTTATATGTTCCTATCATGAAGATGATGATTTGTTGTATATAGTGATGAAAATACGAAAGTGCTCGTACTCATAATGGGTTGGGAAGGTGTTTTTCCCTATAAAATCCTTTTCTTTTTAGTTGTTAATGAGGATGTGATGATTGAATTGGTTGTAATGAGAGGAATGCAAATAGATTTTCGTTGCTATTTTGAAAATTTAGTGTGCTGCAACGCCCACGGGATTAATACTAGTTACTTAAAAATTAAACAAAGAAGGTAAGATTAATTACTACACCAAGTTATATTGAACACCTGCTTTTCAACAATCTATACTTTGGGATGCTCTAATGATTTCGTCATTGGTCGAGGTGTTACATGAAACAACAAGAATGACAACAATATCTTTAACTTTAATTTTGTTTGTTATCATCTTTCAATCAACAGATATTTATTTTTTTATAAACAACAAAATTATATAAGCTTTTACTAGTTTTAAAAATAAGATTCACCCTCTGGGTTCTTATGGTTACATCTTTAACTATATATGACCCAACGATGATAAATATATCAAACTAGATAGCGTATTAAAGCGCGTAGCCGCATATATTTAGTAAACTCGTTTCCTTTTGGTAATGAACCAAAACAACATTAACGAACATACATGCACGACCGTAAAACAAACTTTTTACAGGCGAAAAAAAATATAATAAAGCAAAATAAAACTATTTACATTGTCGCCTTTATTTAATATATTCGTTTCACATTGAGAAAAACCCAATAAAAAAAGAACACCAATGGATAAACGGGATATTTTCTAAGGTATAAAACCATTAAAAAATTAAATAAATTACTAAAATAAAATTAATAAGAAACGTAATTAACAAAAGCCAAAATAATGAACCAACAAGTATCGAACTTGGGTTCTCAAGAAGAATGACAACCACAAACTAGCAAGCCATTCTTACGTATCTTTCTATTATAATAAACAAAAATCTTTTTGCCATTTGTCAAATTTTCATGTTCATATTGCCACTTGTCACTTTTGTATCATCCTAATCAATTCTCCCTCTTATTAATTATATATTATCTTTTCTAATAAATAATTATACTATTAATGAGTAATAACATTATATGCATTTTTCATGCTAGAAAATAGTTTTTTGATAAATTTAAAATCAAATATTTTTATTAAAAAACACACTTTAATAAAAGTTTATACCAAAAAAAAAAGATCAGCTAAAAACAATTTAAAAAAATAATAAAATAAACTATAAATCATAGTTTTTAAATAATGGGTTTTTTAATAAACAAATGATGCCTCTTTTAGCGAAATATTTAAAAAGTAATTATTTTAAAATCAAAAGTTATAAAAATGATAAGAAAATTTACATTTTTAGTTAAGTATGTTTAATGATATTTTCAAATTGATTCAATTAAATTTAATAATTATATAAATTGTACATTATTTTCTTGATTTGTAACAATTAGTTTTAGATTAAAAAAAGTAAGTGAAGTTTTTAGCATCAGTTAGTTTAAAAATCATTATTGCTACAAATTAAAAAAAGTCAAGTATCATTTCATTAGTTAAAAATTTTAATTATTGTTTTATCACTTAAAATACTTATTAATGTTTAAATCAATTTATATCAAAATATTGTTTTATAATATTTAAATTTTATTACTATTTATTTAATATTTTTTATTCAATCCGTGTAATACACGGGTAATAATCTAGTTAGTTTTATATATATTTAAAACTCTGAGTATGATGTCTCTTGACAAACACACGCGCATGTAAAAAGTTAACTATTATGAAAATAACTAAGGGGCTGTATGGTAGATCTGAACCATTAAGTATTGAATGATTAAGATGTCTAATGGTTAAGAGAGTCTGAACCATTAAGTGCTGAACTGAATCATTAAGTGCTGAATGATATGTATTTTCCATTCAACATGATATTGGTGCTGAATGGTTAAGTGCTGAACTGAATCATTAAAAGGTAATTTAATTTAAACTAAACACGCTGAATGGTTAAGTACTGAATGGTTCCATTAAAAGGTAAACAAACAACCCCTAAGACTATATTTACGATCTTTGGAAAATTTGGAGAACAAATTAACGTTTTAGTTTCTTCCCATCAAACCACTATATACAAAAAGAATATATTAAAAACTCACTTAACTAATACTATATATATAAAAACGAACTGAACGAAAGATAATATATTAAACAGATAAAACTATTACCACTTTTAGCTTCACTTAATATCACTTTCGCTTTTAGATAAGATTTTGATGGTGGAAAACTGTTGGTAGATGAAATGGCAAAGCATTGAGACTTTAAGTCTCTTGCTTTTGGCAGCACCATGTTTGAATGCAATTGGCGGATTTCGTGATCCGCTGTCGAACTTATTTCAAGAGAGCTCGGTTCAAATCGGTATGCTATCCGAGCTCTCTTATTGAATTGCTTATTCAATGAGCATTCTCAATATTATGCTTTGAAGAAGACTTGAACCTCCATGCTTTTTAGCACGAGATTTGAGTCTCCGCGTGTCTACCATTTCACCACCAAGGCATCTTGAAATCTCGGTAGCTACTCCACGCACGGAATTTAAAGAACCTAAAGAAGCATGAGTCATATATTTGCATTTTTTTATTTTATTCTCACACACATCTATCTATTATAATAAATCAAGGTTTTCTTCTGTTATGTGTCATTCAATGAGATAAGTTTTGAGATTTTTTACCGCTCATTTTCCCCTTACAAGACACATGGGTCGTGGAGTATCCACATGTTTTTATATCAATTTATGAATTAATTAAGTAAATCTTGGACATTAATACCATAAAAATTATTTAAAACATTTAAGTACATAAATTTATTGAAAGACAACCTAACAATTTTAAATATAATGATAATTTAATTTAATTTGTGTCAATTACATATATTTAGTTTTGTCATTAACATTCCTAAGTATGTTAACTTTTTATTAAAAAAACTTTCATTATTTCTTATAAGAGTTATATGTTTAACAAATTGCATGATATTAACAACATTACCATTATTAAAATACTTTAACTTGAATTAATTTATTAACATTAAATGTACCATATATAACCTGTAAATTATGACAATAAATTTATCAACTAAATAAATAAATAATACTTGTTATATCGTAAACATTATTGATAACATTTAATTAAAATAAATTTGTTATGGATAACTTAATGATTTTATATAATAGTAGTTTAATATTTTTATATTAATTTCTGCCACTTATATAATTTTAAGAAATTTAGGTAATAAAAAATATAATAACAAAATGGTGGATCATTTTGCTTTTCTACATCATTATAAAATATAATGTTTTGTAAAATATAATGAATTGCATAATTTCAAAACTCTACCCGTGTTGTACACGAGTTTATAAACTAATATATGATATATTTAAGTAACAATTTTTTTAACATGAGTATATTAAGTAATAATGATTCTTAAATTAAAAATTAAATTAAATAATTCAATAAGGACACTAACTATAAAATAATAATAATTTGAGTAAACTGTCATTTTTGTCTATATGGTTTGTCAACTTTTGTCATTTTATTTCAAATAGTTTAAATTTTGTTATTTTGGTTACTATGGTTTCATTTTATTGTCATTTTGGTCATTATGGTTTCCATTTTATTGTCATTTTAGTCCAATTAAATTTAACTTTTTGGATGAGAATGACAAAAATTACCAAACCACTAGGACTAAAATGACAATAAAATGAAACCATAATGACCAAAATAACAAAATTTAAACTATTTGAACTAAAATGACAAAAGTTGACAAATCATAGGAACTAAAATGACAGTTACTCTAATAATTTTATATTTGTTTGCTTTCTGTTCGCATTTGCTTACTTTGACTTTGTATATATTGATGGTACATTTTGCGACCGCGAATGTTTTTTCTTGTTTTATGTATGATTTTTAACATTATGATTTTATATTAGTGTTCATATCTCTTACAATTGATATTTGGTTTTGTAACAGGTCAATTTCTGTTTGGTAGAATTTAAATTTGATATATATCGAGTTTTTTTAAGTTTAGTACGGGATTACCGCTGAAACGCGCGAGGTAAACCCCTAGTATAATGAAAAATTTGTATTGTTTAAAAAAATAGTTTTCAGTTTTTGTATATCAATTCCATATTAGTTGACTTAATGATTAAAATTTTAAAACAATGTCATATAAAAAATTTATAAATGTTTCAAAAGTGGGAAAATATGTTATATATTTTGGGAAAACCGTATTAGATTTAAAATTACTGTAAAACATATAAATTAAAATGAAGCATAATCAGCGAGAAATCAAATCGTCTCTAACTGTCTAATAATGAAACGTCTGATGAGATATCTTTTTAGATTTCCTTGTTGAAATATTTTGATTCGAAATTATTACTAATCCAACGGCCAGATATGCAAAGCAAACCACACTTTTGTAGATTATTATTATTATTAAAAGGGTGGTGTTAAACTCACACCCCAAAATAATGTCTGCACACCCCTCAAACGCCCCGTAGTGGCCACTACGGGGCGTTTTGGTACGGATTGTACTATCTTGGTCAAACGACATGGGCAATTATTAGACCTAAACGACCCGTAGTGGCCACTACGGGGCGTTTTGGAATGATGTTCTGACAAAGGTTCCGACATGTCAGTTGATTAGACCCAAACGCCACGTAGTGGTCACTACGGCGCGTCTAGAGTTAGCCCTAAACGCCCCGTAGTGGCCACTACGAGGCGTTTCTTGTTTAAAACGTGTCAATTACTTTCTAACTTACGAATTCATCGTCCATATATACAAACATACTGCTTTACAATATCACACATTCTCTCGAATCACTTTCCAAATCGTTGAACGAGTTTATCTTGTTTCGTTTATCAAATATATACACTCTACACCCATATTTTTTATTTGAAATATGTCTTGGTGGGACGGAGACTTTTTCTTCGGTCAGTATTCCGACGTTTCGCGTGTGGCTGAAACATATTAGGTACGAAACTGTATTTACTTGCTTTTATTGTTAATCAAATGACAAACTAATCGTAATGTTTTTAAGGATGAGACTGGTGCGCAATCCTCTGAGGCGACAAATAGACCAGCATTGCCAGATCTTAACGAAGAGGTTGCGGGTCAAACTTCGTACTGGCAGTTTGATTTGAACCATGAACCTTGCGATGATGAAGACGTTAACAGGGAATGTTACGGTGGTGAACAATCACAACCACCCCAAGTGGCCGTTAAAAAGGAAGAAGCTGATATTGTATACCAAAATATGGACCGGAATACCAATGAGGTAATATATTTTCACTTGTTTTTAGTTAGATGGACGTTAGTTTAATTACAACATTGTTTTCAGATATTCATTTATGTGGAGGAGCTGATGGCATGGGTGAAAAGTAGAACCCTTGATAATGGATACGTCGTAGTTACCGGACGATCTAAGAAAAAGAAGGGGACCGATGAGGTCAACAAAATCTGGCTTGTGTGTGATCGTGGTGGTGAACACAATAGTACAGCCATCTTAAGGCGTACCGGTAGCAAAAAAATCGGCTGTCCTTTTAAATTAATAGGGATATACGACACTGATTCTTATGGTTGGAAGCTTCAGGTCAGAAACGACAAACACAACCATGAACATGCTCAAAATCTTGAGGGGCACTCGTTTGTTAGAAGAATGTCCGAGCAGGAACAAAACATGGTGCATCATCTAACTAAGCAACACATGGAGCCACGCAACATACTCTCCAGCCTAAAGAAGCAGAATCCTGACAACGTCTCTATCTGTAGAGACGTATACAATGTGCAGCAAAAATTTAAAAATAAACAAAAAGTCGGATCAACCCCAATGCAGGTCTTAAAGAACCTGCTACATACTAAAAATTACGTATACTATACTCGCGAAAACTCCGAAACGAATGTCGTGGAGGAAATTTTCTTTTGCCATAAAAAATCATACACCTGGTGGCGTGCGTTCCCACATGTTCTTATGATCGACGCGACTTACAAGACTAACATGTACAAACTTCCTTTTGTACAGATAGTTGGTGTTACCTCAACACACCGTACGTTTTGTATTGCACACGCGTTCGTGAGTAAAGAAAAGGAGGAAAATTATCATTGGGTTCTAGAACGAGTAAAAGATATGCTAGATAAGTGTATGGAGCCTCGCGTGATAATAACCGACAGAGACATTGCTCTGATGAATGCATGTCGTAAGGTCTTTCCGCACGCTTCCAGGTATTTATGCAGGTGGCACATAAGCGAAAATATCGCAAAACACTGCAAAGCGAGTTTTTCAGACGGTAATTGGAAAAGGTTTAAGGGTCGTTGGGGGAATTTGTGTGACTCTTCGTCGCCAGAAATTTACGACTACAACTATAACCGCCTGTACCAACAACTAGTCGCAGATAACCGTCAAAGTAAGCGTCATTCAATATCATTATCATTATTTTTGGTAAAATTACGTTTTCGTATGTTATAGTTTTTTTTTTATTTCAGGGGTTTTGAATTATGTGACTCAGACTTGGTTAAACCCATACAAAGACATGTTTGTCACAGCCTGGACTAACAGAACGCCTAACTTTGGTCAACGTACAACTAACAGAGTCGAGAGTCAACATTCAAACTTAAAAAGATATCTGAGAACCACTAATAACTCACTCTCGACACTGGTAGGTTTTGTTGATCAAATGGTAGAATCGCAGGAGGTAAATGTGATAATTGCGTACGAAGAATTACGTCACCAAAGGCATGAGCACATGTGATCGTGCTTAAAATTCATGCGGAGTTGACAATCGAAGTTATTATGGGAGGATAGTATGTGAGAAATGATGAACATGGGTGAAAACCGCGTACAAAACGGAGTTGTGGATGGTCCGGAATCGCAAAATGAAGTTTCTGTCGAAAAATGGGAAAAATTGGTCTTCGCGGTACGCTATGGATAAGTTCAGGGTTCGTCGCGGTACGCGATACTTGAAAATATCTGAGATTTCTCCGGATTTCTCCGCGGTACGCGAAGCTCACTTTTTGTTTCTCCGCGGTACGCGACGGATGCAGATGTCGCCAACTTGCTTAAAAAGATCAGATTTCATCAGTCATCATCATTCTTATCATCTTGTTTCTTCCAGCCGAAGACACCACTATCACCTTTGAAATTTTCACCATCCAACCCATAAAATCTCTGTTTCGAAGCCTCTGGAACGTTTAGATCGCATCCAGGAACGTTTATACGAGTTCAGATCATCTTTCTATCCGCAGAACTTCTCCAGATTAGGTAATGGTTCATTTTAACCTTCTATTTTGATAACGAATGATTAAATCTTGTTTTTGAACGTAATGATATAGTTAGGGTTGTTGATTATTGCCTAGAAGATGGCTAGGATTGATTTTGAATGACAAACTCGAACTGTTAACGGATAAATCCTTGTTTTGAGCCGTTGTAATGCCCGGTATGCATGAAATCATAACAATGGTTATAATGGTTTAAACCATTTGGTTGTGACAATGTAGGTGATTAGTTTGATTAATCTTTGACATGCAACGTGAAAACCATGTGTTTCAAACTAATCACAGTCATTAACATACTCGTTGGAACAATTATCTGATGTTTCTGATAACAGTCAGATTAGTATGTTAAACATGGTTATTAAACCTATTCCAATACTACATTGTGATATTTCATGATATTCGGGTTATCAATAACAAGGATTGGTTATTCCTAAGCCATTAAACTGTCTAGAAATTGCTTAAGCATTATAATCAACAACATTAACTACTTGATTAATCTGAGATCATACTGATTAATCAAGGGGTGTCATCAACCTAGTATTGGGAATCTGAATCAGTATAGGTTCCTACATTATCATACATTGTATGATATTACATTAAAATATGTAAATAAATACTAAACCTCGGATTGATGACTGTTAAGGCAATGTCTTTGACATTGGACGTTCAAAACGATTTAATCAGCAAGTTAAAACATTAATAACATAGCAAACATAAACTAATGCAGAATCTCATCATTAGCACCAGTTGCGTGTGTTTCTACAATTTGAGACATCAAGTGAGTTTCGTACAACCCCTTTTCTTTTTAATGTTTTATAAACATCGGGGTAACTCTGCAAACTATTTTCTGAACATATGATATGCATCACTGATATCTGTGTGATTTCATGTGACTTTTGTGTGATTTCATGGGATTTTGCCGTTAGTAACAACTATCACAGTATCAAAAGTCCTCATTCGTGAACTGTATCTAGTGAACCCATGTGCGGCCGAACAGGAACCATTGATAGTACTATTGGCTGACAACCCATTTGCTGGGAGGATTGCATCTCCCCTGGTGTGAATGTTTGGTACCTGTTTCCATAACAACTTCTTAATGTTAGTGATAGACATTAAGATAATGAGGCAATAAGATATTTACCGACGGGTAGTATCTTCGTGAACAAACAACTGTCCGAAAGGAACTAGATACGGGTCCCATGGTTATCCAGAACTGAACTTTTTGAGAACATACTTATCATATCATATTGTTTTAAATGAACTGTCGAACTCACCAGCTTTGTGCTGACATTTTAAACTTAACATTTTTGCAGGGCAGCGGTGATAATACGGTGAGGATGCACGTCACACTTGTGTAATTAAGAAGCTTAGATTGTGTAATAACTATGTGGTTATATTACTGTATTGACGAAACCTTTGTAATGTATTAATTTAAGTGAATCTGTGTGCTGTGATATTGGTTCAAGTAAGTCACCCCTCATCTCTGAGACATCACCACTATGCTTCCGCAACCGATAGAATGAGACTTATGACAACATCTCAGGTGACGAGAGGTGGGGGTGTGACAGGGTGGTATCAGAGCCACAGGTTATAGAATTTAGGTGGACTTAGAGACCTAGACTATAACCATAGGCTCGTATAGTGACACAGAGAGCACCGAACATGTTTAACGAACAAAACTTGTTTTGAATTAAGCCAGGATAATCAGGTGGTCCGAATTCCAGTTATGAGTGGCCAGCATAACTGAAATTCGCAACACGTGTGCATTTTAGTTTGATTCAACTCAAGCAGAACATTAATAATAATAGGAACGAATAGTTACGTTGAGATAGGAGGACGTCTCATATCATGTTTACGTTGAATATTATATTCAATATTTATTTCATGGTACTGATCTGAGAATTCTGTTTCTACAGCGATGGCAGACCAAGGGGAAAGATATATATATCAGCGGTTTCCTTATGTGGTATTGGATGATACTCCGAGTGACAGTTCGGGAGCAGACTCAGATCCTGACGAGGCTTTGTCGGTAGCCTCACAGGCGACACCTGCAGCACCACGTACACCGTCAGCTCCTAGACCAGTTACGCCGCCACCACCAGCACCAGCACATGCACCAGCACCTATGCCATCCCCACCGAGAGTCCCAGCATGGGATGGACTTAGGAGGATGCGGGGACAGGCCCGCAAGACCACTGGATTACCTCCCAGACATCAGATGGCTCAGCGGGATGAGCCACAGGCTGTTCACGAGGTGGGAGAATCCTCCCACCAAGCCGAGTTGCGGGCGCAAGTGCAGCAGATCTCTCAGGATCTACAGGCCTTGAGACATGATGTATCTCAGCATCATACACTTCTGGAGGATACCCGCACTACTGTTCTGGATATTCTCACTTCTCACCTGACCCTTATGGAGCAGGTGAATGTTTTAGGTGCTAATACTCAGGCGTGGAGAGCAACGATGGAGGAGCGACTGCAGAGAACCTGGGTGCAGAGGCTTGTTGTTACATTCTGGCAGCAGGTTGCGGTGTGGAGTGCGGGAGTAGAAAGGGTGAGAGAGTTCGTGGTTTGGCTTGGGATGGCGAATTTTGAGACTAGGATGTTAGTGGTGGGAGTGTTTATGGCAGCTGTAGCCATGTTGTTTTCTTGTTTATCGTATTTTTTACGATAAGTATGATGAGGCGGTTTTCTTTTGGGTTATCATATGTACTGACGGATAGGTTGCTAGTGTATGATGCATAGGGAAATTTTTGGTTGTGAAATAGATCTCCCTTTAGTTGGTTTTGATGTTTGGTGTGTTGGTAGTTAATGTACAAAAACTTTTTGATTGTATAAAAGCTTATCTAGTGATAATCGTTTGAATTTTTATTGTGTTGTATGTGATGTGTAATGTGTGTGGTTATCAAACATATCAAAGTCCCTTGTGGCAACATTTCAATTGTCTGTGTGACAACATAACAAAGTCCTGTGTGGCAACATAACAAAGTCCTGTGTGGCAACATAACAAAGTCCTGTGTGGCAACATAACAAAGTCCTGTGTGGCAACATAACAAAGTCCTGTGTGGCAACGTTTCAAGTCCTAAGTGATCTCATATCCAAAAACATGTAAATATTAACATATTGATGACACAATGCTGTGAGTTGTGAAATATTTTGACATGTTTTTGAATTATTAGGACTAAGTATAACTACAAACATTGGTATGATCACTGTGTATTGATCATCTATCTGGACTGTGCCAGGTAGTTATACTGTATTTATTATAATCACATTTTCAATTTCATAAAGTCAGTATAACTGAACATGATTGAATTTATGTGATTTAATGGGTTATATATATCTAATGTTCTTGAACTGATCTGTGTTGTCTGCATGTGAGCAGAAAAATGGCTCCGAAACGAGGTCGACCGACCAAGAGATCTATGAAGAACATTACTAACCCGGGGTCAAATCAAGTTCCACCAGTAAATACTGAATCAAATCCAGATCCGCAAGTTAATCTGGAAACAAGTACTGGTCCACCTGTGAACCCGGGAGCAAACCCTGTTCCACCTGCTGGTGCAGGCGGATCTGAATCAAACGAAGCAATGATAGCACGGATTGTGCGTGAACAGCTATCGGCTTGTGGTGTTTTGATACCACATCAACCTCATATCGCTTCGGGTTCTGGCGGGGATCATACTCACACAGAACATAATGCTACCGGTGGTCATGCCGAAACTCATCATACCACTGGTACAACTACAACTGTTCCTGATCCACCACGACAGGGATGCACTTATAAGTATTTTGCTTCCTGTAACCCTCCTACTTTCACTGGTAAAGAGGGAGCGGCCGGATTGCTAAGGTGGATCGAGGAAATGGAAACGAAACTGAAAATCAGCCAGTGTCTAGAGGAGCATAAAGTGTCTTATGCTGCCTGTTCTTTCAAAGAATCAGCTTTAACCTGGTGGAATACCCAGGCAAAAACGTTGGGCTCAGCTACAGTCGACTCAATGGGCTGGAATGAGTTTAAAACTCTGATTAGATCAGAGTACTGCCCACTCACCGAAATACAAAAGCTCCAGGAGGAATTCTGGAATCACTCGATGATTGGAGCTGACTGTTTAGCGTATACTCATCGTTTTCATGAACTCACATGTTTACTTCCCGATATGTTTCCTACTGAAGCTGCGTTAATCGAGAAGTATATTAAGGGTTTGGTTCCCCAGATTCGGGGAATGGTAACTGCAGCAGAACCCACAACCCTCAAACGTGCAATTCTATTGACCACTAAGCTTACCGATGAGGCGGTAAGGAGTGGTATGTTGGTAACAAAAACTCAGACGGCCGTGGGCCGTAGTGATGTCGGTACCTCAATTGTTTCTAAAGGTACCAAACGAAAGTGGTTTGGCAAATCTAAGGCGAGAGCTCCGGCTGAGATCAACCAGAGCAAACAAACTGTGAAAAACTATGCTGCTGTTACTCCTGAGAGGAGAAACTATGTTGGGCAGGCACCTAAATGTACTCGGTGTTCATTTCATCATACGGGACAGTGTCCTACTTGTGCCAACTGTAATAGAGTTGGGCACTACACCAAGTATTGTAATTTACCTGCTCGCCAACCAAATCAAGCACCACAACAAACCACTCAAACAAACAGGTCGTGTTACAAGTGTGGGAGTCCTGACCACTTGATTAGAAATTGTCCAAACAATAACAACACCAATCCGGGGAATGAAGCTAGAGGTAGAGCTTTCCAGATTGGTGCTACCGAGGCGAGACACGATGCTAACACTGTTACTGGTACGTTCTTACTCAATAACTTATATGCATCAGTTCTCTTTGATACGGGGGCAGATAAGAGTTTTATCTCTCCTGAATTTGCATCCTTACTGTCATTGCCTGCGGTAGAATTAGAAACTCCTTACGTTATTGAACTTGCTAATGGCAAGTTAATCAAAACTAACAGTGTTATTCAAGGATGTTCCTTGAATCTGAATGATCATCTTTTCAATATTGAATTACTTCCTATTGAGCTTGGGAGTTTTGATGTCGTTGTTGGCATGGACTGGCTTTCCATTAACCAAGCTGAAGTAATATGTCAAACTAAGATGATCCGTATTCCGTTACCTGAGGGTAATACACTGATAGTTCAAGGTGAACAAGCTGGTAGAAAACTGGGTATTATTTCATGCATGCAAACTCAGAAATGCTTACGGAAAGGGTGTCCGGCCTTTCTAGCTTATGTGATCAATAACAGCTCTTCACAAGAACGTATCGAAGATATTCCGGTAGTCAAAGATTTCCCTGAAGTTTTTCCGGATAATATATCAGGATTACCCCCAGTGAGACAAGTTGAATTTCGTATTGACTTGATTCCAGGTGCAGCACCTGTGGCTAAAGCTCCTTATCGTTTAGCACCCTCAGAGATGCAAGAGCTTTCAGGTCAACTACAAGAACTGTTAGACAAGGGTTTTATTAGACCTAGTTTCTCACCCTGGGGAGCACCGGTCCTTTTTGTGAAAAAGAAGGATGGATCATTCAGGATGTGTATTGACTATCGGGAGCTCAATAAATTAACAATCAAAAACCGTTATCCATTGCCCCGAATAGATGATCTGTTTGATCAACTTCAAGGCGCTACCTACTTTTCAAAGATTGATTTGAGATCCGGATATCATCAGTTACGAGTGCATGAAGATGATGTTCCTAAAACTGCATTCCGAACTCGATACGGGCATTATGAATTTCTAGTAATGCCGTTTGGCTTAACAAATGCACCTGCAGTTTTTATGGACCTGATGAATCGGGTATGTAGGCCTTACTTGGATAAGTTTGTGATTGTATTTATTGATGACGTTCTTATTTATTCTCGAAGCCAACAAGAACATGCTCAACACTTGAAACTGATCTTAGAACTGTTGGCACGCGAAAAATTATATGCCAAGTTCTCCAAGTGTGAGTTTTGGTTGCGGGAAGTGCAATTTCTTGGACACGTAGTGAATCAAGATGGCATTCAGGTGGATCCCAGTAAGATTAAAGCTGTAGAACAATGGGAAACACCGCGAACCCCAACTGAAATACGTCAATTCTTAGGGCTAGCAGGTTATTACCGTCGATTTATCAAGAACTTTTCAAAGATAGCCCTGCCACTAACTACATTGACGCAGAAAAACCAACCATTTATATGGGGTTCTCAACAGGAGGAGGCGTTCCAACTGTTGAAACACAAACTCTGCAATGCACCTATCTTGGCATTACCGGAAGGCATCGATAATTTCACAGTATACTGTGATGCTTCTCGCCAAGGTCTGGGGTGTGTTTTAATGCAGAACGATAAAGTGATTGCTTACGCATCTCGACAGTTGAAAGTACACGAGAAGAACTATACCACTCATGATCTAGAACTTGGTGCAGTGGTGTTTGCACTCAAGATTTGGAGACACTATTTGTATGGTACTAAGTGTACTATATACACTGATCACAAAAGTCTTCAACACATTCTAGATCAGAAGATGCTTAATATGCGACAAAGGCGGTGGGTGGAACTGTTGAACGACTATGACTGTGAAATTCGTTATCATCCAGGGAAAGCGAATGTCGTAGCCGATGCCTTGAGTCGCAAGGAACGAGTCAAACCTTTACGTGTAAAAGCGTTAGGAATGACTGTTCAAACCAGTCTAATTTCTCAGATTAAAGAAGCTCAGCAACAAGCTTTACAAGCAACAAACTATTCTGCTGAGGGATTGAGGGGATTAGACAAGAAACTCGATATCAAAAATGATGAAGTGTTGTATTTCAAGAACCGAATTTGGGTTCCTTATTTCAGTAACTCAAGAACAATCATCTTGGATGAGGCGCACAAATCCAGGTATTCTATTCATCCAGGTGCTGACAAAATGTATAAAGATCTTAAAGATTTTTACTGGTGGCCTGGAATGAAGAAACACATAGCAGAATACGTGGGTCGATGTTTAACGTGTTTAAAGGTTAAGGCAGAACATCAACGTCCTTCTGGGTTATTACAACAACCGGAGATTCCCATGTGGAAATGGGATCAGATCTCTATGGATTTTATCACTAAACTACCCAGAACATCGCATAATCATGACTCTATATGGGTTATCGTTGATCGCCTTACTAAATCGGCGCATTTCATTCCCATCCGAGAAGATTACTCTATGGATCGACTTGCAAAAATCTATGTTAATGAGATTGTATCTCGTCATGGAGTACCAATCTCTATAATTTCTGACAGAGATAGTCGATTTACATCACGATTTTGGCAAACTCTTCAGAATGCTCTGGGCACTCAAATCAATATGAGCACAGCTTATCATCCGCAAACTGACGGGCAAACCGAGAGAACTAACCAAACTCTGGAAGACATGTTGAGAAGCTGTGTGATTGATTTTGGTGGTAGCTGGGATGTTCATCTTCCACTTGTTGAATTTTCATATAACAACAGCTATCATACCAGTATTAAATGCGCTCCATTTGAAGCACTCTATGGACGCAAGTGTAGATCACCTGTCTGTTGGTCAGAGGTAGGTGAAAATCGAATCATAGGCCCAGAACTTATTCAAGAAACAACTGATAAGATCGCACTCATACAAGAACGAATTAAAGCTGCTCGCGATCGGCAGAAGAGTTATGCTGATAACCGTCGTAGACCTTTGGAATTTCAACTTGGTGATCTAGTAATGTTGAAAGTCTCACCATGGAAGGGCATCTTCAGATTTGGGAAGAGAGGTAAACTTTCACCAAGATTTGTAGGTCCATTCAAAATTCTTGAACGAATCGGATCCGTGGCTTACAGACTTGAATTACCTCCTGAACTCGGTAACGTTCATGATGTCTTCCATGTATCAAATTTGAAAAAATGCCTAGCTGATGAATCCTTGATCGTACCTCTTAAAGAGGTTCAAATTGATGAGAAACTTCAATTCAGAGAAGAACCAGTTGAAGTGATGGATCGAGAGGTGAAGGTATTAAAACGCAGTCGAATACCTATCGTCAAAATTCGATGGAACTCAAAGCGTGGACCTAAATATACGTGGGAACGTGAAGATCAGATGAAACAGAAATACCCACACCTATTCACATGATCAATTGTTATCGAGTAAGTCTTTCCTAAATTTCGGGACGAAATTTTTCTAACAGGAGGAGACTGTGATAATTGCGTACGAAGAATTACGTCACCAAAGGCATGAGCACATGTGATCGTGCTTAAAATTCATGCGGAGTTGACAATCGAAGTTATTATGGGAGGATAGTATGTGAGAAATGATGAACATGGGTGAAAACCGCGTACAAAACGGAGTTGTGGATGGTCCGGAATCGCAAAATGAAGTTTCTGTCGAAAAATGGGAAAAATTGGTCTTCGCGGTACGCTATGGATAAGTTCAGGGTTCGTCGCGGTACGCGATACTTGAAAATATCTGAGATTTCTCCGGATTTCTCCGCGGTACGCGAAGCTCACTTTTTGTTTCTCCGCGGTACGCGACGGATGCAGATGTCGCCAACTTGCTTAAAAAGATCAGATTTCATCAGTCATCATCATTCTTATCATCTTGTTTCTTCCAGCCGAAGACACCACTATCACCTTTGAAATTTTCACCATCCAACCCATAAAATCTCTGTTTCGAAGCCTCTGGAACGTTTAGATCGCATCCAGGAACGTTTATACGAGTTCAGATCATCTTTCTATCCGCAGAACTTCTCCAGATTAGGTAATGGTTCATTTTAACCTTCTATTTTGATAACGAATGATTAAATCTTGTTTTTGAACGTAATGATATAGTTAGGGTTGTTGATTATTGCCTAGAAGATGGCTAGGATTGATTTTGAATGACAAACTCGAACTGTTAACGGATAAATCCTTGTTTTGAGCCGTTGTAATGCCCGGTATGCATGAAATCATAACAATGGTTATAATGGTTTAAACCATTTGGTTGTGACAATGTAGGTGATTAGTTTGATTAATCTTTGACATGCAACGTGAAAACCATGTGTTTCAAACTAATCACAGTCATTAACATACTCGTTGGAACAATTATCTGATGTTTCTGATAACAGTCAGATTAGTATGTTAAACATGGTTATTAAACCTATTCCAATACTACATTGTGATATTTCATGATATTCGGGTTATCAATAACAAGGATTGGTTATTCCTAAGCCATTAAACTGTCTAGAAATTGCTTAAGCATTATAATCAACAACATTAACTACTTGATTAATCTGAGATCATACTGATTAATCAAGGGGTGTCATCAACCTAGTATTGGGAATCTGAATCAGTATAGGTTCCTACATTATCATACATTGTATGATATTACATTAAAATATGTAAATAAATACTAAACCTCGGATTGATGACTGTTAAGGCAATGTCTTTGACATTGGACGTTCAAAACGATTTAATCAGCAAGTTAAAACATTAATAACATAGCAAACATAAACTAATGCAGAATCTCATCATTAGCACCAGTTGCGTGTGTTTCTACAATTTGAGACATCAAGTGAGTTTCGTACAACCCCTTTTCTTTTTAATGTTTTATAAACATCGGGGTAACTCTGCAAACTATTTTCTGAACATATGATATGCATCACTGATATCTGTGTGATTTCATGTGACTTTTGTGTGATTTCATGGGATTTTGCCGTTAGTAACAACTATCACAGTATCAAAAGTCCTCATTCGTGAACTGTATCTAGTGAACCCATGTGCGGCCGAACAGGAACCATTGATAGTACTATTGGCTGACAACCCATTTGCTGGGAGGATTGCATCTCCCCTGGTGTGAATGTTTGGTACCTGTTTCCATAACAACTTCTTAATGTTAGTGATAGACATTAAGATAATGAGGCAATAAGATATTTACCGACGGGTAGTATCTTCGTGAACAAACAACTGTCCGAAAGGAACTAGATACGGGTCCCATGGTTATCCAGAACTGAACTTTTTGAGAACATACTTATCATATCATATTGTTTTAAATGAACTGTCGAACTCACCAGCTTTGTGCTGACATTTTAAACTTAACATTTTTGCAGGGCAGCGGTGATAATACGGTGAGGATGCACGTCACACTTGTGTAATTAAGAAGCTTAGATTGTGTAATAACTATGTGGTTATATTACTGTATTGACGAAACCTTTGTAATGTATTAATTTAAGTGAATCTGTGTGCTGTGATATTGGTTCAAGTAAGTCACCCCTCATCTCTGAGACATCACCACTATGCTTCCGCAACCGATAGAATGAGACTTATGACAACATCTCAGGTGACGAGAGGTGGGGGTGTGACAGTAAACATGAAACATGGATTTGAAACAAGTTTAATAAAGACAATGGGTCATCATAAAATACCCATGTTTAATAACTTACGTGGCAAGGTTTTACATAAAGCTCTTGATTTACTACTTGATGAAATAAATAAGATCAAGGTTATGCGTCAAGGTAGTATGTCATGCGGCCACCAGTGTTGTGGCTTGCCATGTGCCTGTCGGATCTCAACATACGAAAATACAGGTATCAAATTACTATAATCAATTCCTCTTTGTTTGTTTTTTACATTTTTTTTGTTGTAAACTGATTATTTTCCTTTCATTTGTATACAGACACGATTATCCCGCTTTCTGATATAGACATCTTCTGGACAAAACTTGATACTCGGTACCCGACACTTCTAGAAGACGAAGAAATCGACGTCGCAGGACAAATGGGTCTGGTGACGCAGGAAATAAATTCAAAACCTGAGTCAGTGAAAAAGAGTCTGGTTAAAAAAATACTTTCGCAAGTGTTTCCGTTTAAAAGTGAAAAAAAAACGCCATTGGTTCAGAAGGATACACGCGGACGTCCGACATTGAAGACTCAACAACAAAGGGGGAGTGAAACTAGACAAATCGCAGTTGTCGACTCACAAGAGAGTAGTTTTCAACTTCAAGGCATAGTTCATTCACTCCAGCAATGTCAAACCAGCAAATACCCCCTCCAACGTAGTCGTTCAACGTCTTCAAGAGGGAAAAAAGGACTCGAGACAAGTCAAGCTGAATCGGTAGTTGTCTTGCCAGTGAAACCAGAAGGAATGAACAATCTTAGACGATTTGGTGGTTACATTCCTTCAATGCTTCATTGTTATGTAAGCAACATACATGATGTTATGCCAGACGGTAATTGTGGATTCAGGTCTGTAGCCGTTGGGTTAGGGTGCGATGAAAATCAAGGGGGTTTCGTTCGCCAGCAACTGTTACAAGAGGTGGACACCAATAGGGAAGCATACAGATATGTTTTTAACTCCGTTGATGAAAATTTATATGAAGCAGTACGTCATAGCATAAACTGGTTTGATATCAGACCTGCACCTGAAGAACATTGGATGCTTATGCCTTATACGGGACTCGTTGTTGCACAAAGATTTGGCGTGATAGTTCACCTTATCAGTGCAGAAGGGTGTATCACGTTTTTCCCGTTATGGTTTGTCACACCCCCACCTCTCGTCACCTGAGATGATGTCATACGTCTCATTCTTTTGGTTGCGGAAGCATAGTGGTGATGTCTCAGAGATGAGGTGTGACTTACTTGAACCGATATCACAGCACACAGATTCACTTAAAATAAATACCATACAAAGGTTTCGTCAATATAGTAATATAACAACATAGTTATTACACAATCTAAACTTCTTAATTACACAAGTGTGACGTGCATTCTCACCGTATTATCACCGCTGACCTGCAAAAATGTTAAGTTTAAAACGTCAGCACAAAGCTGGTGAGTTCGACAGTTCAATTTAGAACAATATGATATGATAAGTATGTTCTCAAAGTTTCAGTTCATGATAACCATGGGACCCGTATCTAGTTCCTTTCGAACAGTTGTTTGTTCACAAAGATACTACCCGTCGGTAGATATCTTAATGTCTCATTATCTTAATGTCTATCACTAACATTAAGAAGTTGTTATGGAAACATGTACCAAACATTCACACCAGGGGAGATGCAATCCTCCCAGCAAATGGGTTGTCAGCCAATAGTACTATCAATGGTTCCTGTTCGGCCGCACATGGGTTCACTAGATACAATTCATGAATGAGGACTTTTGATACTGTGATAGTTGTTACTAACGGCAAAATCCCATGAAATCACACAAAAAGTCACATGAAATCACACAGATATCAGTGATGCATATCATATGTTCAGAAAACAGTTTACAAAGCTACCCCGATGTTTATAAAACAGTAAAAAGAAAATGGGTTGTACGAAACTCACTTGATGTCTCAAATTGTAGAAACACACGCAACTGGTGCTAATGATGAGATTCTGCATTAGTTTATGTTTGATATGTTATTTATGTTTTAACTTGCTGATTAAATCGTTTTGAACGTCCAATGTCCAAGACATTGCCTTAACAGTCATCAACCCGATGTTTAGTATTTAATTACATATTTTAATGTAATATCATACAATGTATGATAATGTAGGAACCTGTACTGATTCAGATTCCCAATACTAGGTTGATGACACCCTTGATTAATCAGTATGATCTCAGATTAATCAAATAGTTAATGTTGTTGTTTATAATTGCTAAGATAGTCTCTAGACAGTTTAATGGCTTAGGAATGATTAATCCTTGTTATTGATTTCCCAAATATCATGGAATATCACAATGTAGTATTAAAATAGGTTTAATAACCATGTTTAACATACCGATCTGATTGTTATCATAAACGTCAGATAATCGTTCCAATGAGTATGTTAATGACTGTGATTAGTTTGAAACACATGGCTTTCACGTTGCATGTCAAAGATTAATCAAACTGATCATCTACATTGTCATAATCAAATGGTTTAAACCATTATAACCATTGTTATGATTCCATGCAAACCGGGCATTACAACGGCTCAAAACAAGGATTTACCCATTAACAGTTCGAGTTTGTTACTCAAAATCAATCCTAGCCATCATCTAGGCAATAATCAACAACCCTAACTATATCATTACGTTCAAACTCAAGATTTAATCAATAAAAATCAAACCAGAAGGTTTAAAATGAACAATTACCTAATCTGACGGATTCCAATGGATGAAATGATGATCAGAACTTGTTTTAACGCTTCTGGATGCGATCTAATCGTCGTGAGGCCTTCAAATACGAAGAAATGATGAATCGGATGAAGATTTTCGTGGTTTTGTGGCTGGTACGTCGTGAGGATGATGAAAAATGAGGATGAGGATGAAAATCTTGATTTTTAAGCAAGTTGCCCGACAAAATCACCCCAGGCGCATCGCCCGGACACCCGCAGCCATACCAGGCGTACCGCGCGGACAAGGGGCACCCAGATATTTTCGGGGGTGACCCACGCGCATCGCCTAGGTCGTCCCTTGGGTTGGGGCGTACCGCCCTAGAGGTTTTTCACCCGTTTTTCGACGGAAACTTCGTTTCGCGATTCCGGACAATCCGTAACTCCGTTTCGCGCACCGTTTTTGCCCACGTTCATCATTTTCCACGTACTATCATCCCGTAATAGTTTCGATTGTCAATTCAACATGGATTTTTATCTCGATCAAATGTGTTCTTGTCCGTGATGACGTAATCCTTCGTACACAATTATCACATGGTTAGCTCCATCGACAATACCACAACATAATGTGGTTTGTCTTCTTCATATGCCAATGCATTTCGTCAACCTAAGGTTGGAGGGGGATTATCCGATTCCAACTCTAAGTGCGGTTTGGAAACGTTACAGAAATGATGCGGCCGGTGCGTGGGAGATGGTTTATCAAGAACGAATCCAACGGTATAAATCGATTATAGACGCAAACAAAGAAGTATATTATCACAACGAAACTTTGTAACAACGACAATTTGTATTTATCTGTCATTGTCTCTAACGAAACGTTTCGAACCAATAGTCTATATTACAATTAAATATAATACAATTATATATAATACAATTAAATATAATACAATTATATATAATACAATTAAATATGATACAATTATATATAATACAATTAAATATAATACAATTATATTTAATATAATTAAAATTAAATACAATACAAGTATATATAATATAATATCATTATATATAATATAACATTAAATTTAAAAAAAAACTAAACCTAAACGCCACGTAGTGCCCACTACGTGGCGTTTGCACTTTCAATAACCACCAAACGACACCCCCGTTCGGACACAAACGCCACCTCTCCACCCGTTTGCTCTCTACGCCACCGCCGCCGACCACCGTTTGGACACCTGTTTGGACCTCGTTTGCGACTTCAAGGTTAGTAATCCGACCCGTTTAATCGATTAGTGTTAAGGTGGATGACCGGGGGTTGGGATTGTGAGGCAAACGAGACCCGATTACCCCGTTTGGAGCACTACGGGGCGTTTGCCACTTCTGGTTTAAACCAAAAGCCCCATTGGGGCCACTACGGGGCGTTTGCCCATTCTGGTTTATTTATTTAATAATTATTGTTATTATTATTATTATTGTTGTTATTATTATTATTATTTATTATTATTGTTATTATTATTATTATTATTATTTATTGTTATTATTATTATTATTATTATTTATTGTTATTATTATTATTATTTAATATTATTATTATTATTATTTATTGTTATTATTGTTATTATTCTTATTATTATTTAATATTATTATTATTATTATTTATTGTTGTTATTATTATTATTATTATTATTATTATTCTTATTATTATTATTATTTATTGTTATTATTATTATTATTTATTGTTATTATTATTATTATTATTATTATTATTTAATATTATTGTTATTATTATTATTATTATTTATTGTTATTATTATTATCCTTCAGATATGTCTTCTTCTGATGAGATGGAGTTTGTTGATGACGATGTGGGACAGCCTCATGTTGATGATGTAGACATCGAGGATTTAGACGAGCTTATGGACCATCCCTGGTTGGCATTTCCTCAGGGGACGAACGCGCGTAAGAGGCGCGATCGACTCCTGAAGAAGGAGATGGGCAACCAGAAGGCGATTGACTACGATTTGCTGGCCGAGCTTGGCCAGCAGGAGAGGATGACGGAGTACATTGGCGAGGACACGCCATGGTCTCGTCTGTTTGAGATGACGTATGCTCCACAGTATCGACTCATCACGGTGGAGTTTCTTTCGACATTCAGGTACAGGCCTCGCCCTCCTGATTTCCAGCCACAGCCAGGACAGGCGCAGCACGCGGAGGTATCATTTAGACTCTGCGGGGCCGCGTACCATCTGTCTTTGGCAGAGTTTGGGAGTGTCCTCGGTTTGTACACCGAGGAGGAGACTCATATGCCGATCTACACGACGGCTATTCATACAGCTGACGACGCCGTCGTCAGTGCTTGGTGGCCTCGGATCGGCGATGATGCCTTTGTCCGCAGTGCCCGGGTCACGCGTATTCGTGACCCCCTCATCAGGTATTTGCACCGGTGCATTGCCTCGTCTATTACAGGACGTGGCATGAGCCAGGAGTGGTGCACTTCACAGGATTTATTTTTTTTGTATTGTATTTTGAGTGGGAGACCGTGCAACCTTGCACGTTGTCTCGCGGAGTACTTTAGCACATATTACCACCGCCAGGAGAGGGGGCTGATCTTTGGGGGGTGTATGTGACCCGTATTGCTCGTTTTAACGGGCTTATAGATCTAGAGCCTGCCGGTATGGAGGCCTTTCATCCAGTTCATTTAGATCGACGGACGGTGCTGGGCATGCGTATCGCGCAGACATTTCCACGGCTCGGGCTTCGATTTTCACTCGTCAAGGGGGTCATTTGGCAGCCGGGGCCAAATGATCTCCATTACAGAGACGAGGACCCTATGCCTGTGTTCCCACAGCAGCAGCCACAACATGGCGAGGGGGAGCCGCCACCGCCGCCGCCGCCGCCACCACCACATGGCGAGGGGGAGCCGCATTAGGATGTGCCACATCAGCATCCTGAGCGCATATACAGAGCGGTGCGGCTTCCGGCTCGTGTCGAGGCTATGCTGCAGGGTATAGCTGATTCGACGCAGCAGCTCGTCCAGCAGCAGGCACACATGCAGCAGCAGCTCGAGCTCACGCAGCAGCAGTTGCAGATCCAGCAGCAGGTGCAGATCCAACAGCAACAGGTTGAGCAGAGTCAGCGGCTCGCTCATACCAGCGAGCAGCTGACGCGACGACTGGATCGGTTGGAGGATCTGATCTCGTGGCATGTGCATGTCGAGCTTAGGCATGCACAAGGTGAGGTATCCAGCTTCCTGCAGTTCCTCAGCCACGAGATTATCCTCCTCCACCTCCACCTCCACCTTAGTATTTTCAGTCTTATTTGTATTTGTTAAACAGACATTTGTATTCATGTTTATGGTTTGTATATATTTGGTTGTTTTGGTTGATGATGCGTGCATATATCTGGTTGTTTTAGTTAGTGATGCGTGTTTATTATTTAAATATGTTTTGTTGGTGATACGTGTTTATTATTATATGTTTTGTTGTTGATGCGTGTTTATTATTTAAATATGTTTTGGTTGGTGATGCATTATTTATCGTATTATTCTGTAACATCAGTATGCTTAAACAAAGAACGTCATTCATATATCAATTAATTAATATATTTAAATTTTAATTAAATCTAAAAATTAAAAACATTTTTAGCTTTCAAAACTAAAAGTTTTAAAAAATAATTAAAAAATAAACGAACCGAGAGACCGTAAAAAATAAAAAAAAACAAGTTTTAAACAAAAAAATATTAGATTTTTACAAACAAAAAAATGCGTTTAAAAAAATAACTAAACTTTTACGTACGAGAGATACGTCGTCGTAAAGTATAAATGCTACGAGAGATACGTCGCAAAATATAAAAATAGTTTTTAAACAAAAATTTTATATTTTTAATATTTTTAACAAAAAAACTATATTTTTACACCCAAAAAATCATACCCAAACCTCCCAAATCACACTCAAATGCCCCAAGCTTCTGCGTTTTGTTTTTTTAACCCTATACGCCCCGTAGTGGTCACTACGTGGCGTATAGGTCTGAAAAAGCTGACAAAAGAATTCTGTCGTTTAAGGTTATCAGTCTGTGGCTAAAACGCCCCGTAGTGGCCACTACGGGGCGTATGGATGGCGACGGGGTGTTGAATTAAAATTCTGGGGTGTGTAGATAACCACGTCCTATTAAAAAACCAAAACGGTCGGTCATGTACCTCTTCTTTCATACAAACATAAAAGCTGCAGCAGGTAAATCCTCTCTCCGACTGTCCCTAAGGCGGCTTACAGTGCGCATTTTGCACCCGTTGCACTTCACACGTGGATTGCAATCAGCCACACGGATGCAATGGAGATGAACGTATGTATGTTAAATGCACTTGATGAAGTGCGTTGAAATACAAGCTTAGTGGGCCCTCTCAATTTTTTTTTTTTTCTTTTAACATGTAACGGTTATATGATAGAAAAAAAAAATATTTTAAATCTTTAACAGCTCTTTTTTTTAAAAAAAAGGGCTAGTTTTTTTCCCCTATAAATACCCACTCAAAATAACTCATTTTTCACACCAAAATCTCATACAAACTTCTCTCAATTTTTTCAACTTTCAAACTCTCAAAAATGGATCCAAGAGCCCCCTTTTCATTTACCCATTTGTTAAACGACGACGATGTCCAGCAAAACCCACCTCAACAACCTTCATTCCCTCAGTTCTCACAAACACAACAGTTTTCTCAGTACTCACAACTACAACCGTTTCCTCAGTTTCACCAACAAGGACCTTCATTCCCTCAATTTGGTCAATTTCCTTCCATGCCACAGTTTTCTCAACCACAACCAGCTTTTGATGCTCAACAATGGCAACAATTTCTTCAATGGCAACAATATCAAAAAACATCTCAAATGCATCAAACTCAATTTCTACCAACTCAGGAACATGTGGAATCACCGTCAAAAGGAAAGGCCACAAAAAAGATGAAAAAACCAAGCAAGATGGCGAATGAGAATGACGAGCAACCAACCAAGACGAGTCGTCAAAAGTGGCCACAAAGTGATGAGGTGTTGCTTGCACAAGCTATGATTTCAACTTCTGAGAATCCAATCACTAGCAACAACCAAAATGTAGATGCTTTTTGGAGTAAGATTGAAAAATACTACAATGAAAGTCAACCTTCAATTCCAAGAGATGCTCATAATCTAAGAAGTCACTGGCATATGTTTAAATCTAAGTTGAATAGATTTAATGAGTTGTTCTTACAAGTCAAGTCTGGTTATAGAAGTGGTTGGTCAGACGACCAGTACATCCAAGAAGCTCGACAGTTGTACATTAACGATCCATCCAACAAGACTGCTGCTGCTTTCACATATGAACATGTATGGAATGTTGTGAAAGAGCATGGTAAGTACAATTCTGCTACTCATATTCATGGCTTTCAACCACCTAAAAGAACAAAAACTAGCAGCTCGGGGGCGTATACGAGCTCTGCTTCTGATGCCAACTTTGGTGAGAATCCTGAAATCGCAATATCACTTGAAGATATTGATAAAGAAGACTTTGAAGTTCAACTTCAGCAGGTTACTACAACACGTCCAATTGGGAGGGACAAAGCCAAAGCTAAGCTAAAAGACAAAGCAAGAATAGAGCCATCTGAGTACGACCTAAGGAAGCTCAAGCTCATTGATGAGATATCCTCAACCAATCGTGCTAAATGTGAAGCAATTGAAAAATTCGAGCATAGAATCGATAAATTCTATGAAATTGAGAAAAAGAAGCTCGAGATGAAACAAAAAAAAACTGAGATGCAAGAGCGGCAAATGATGATGCAAGAGCGGCAACTACTGATGCAAGAGCGACAAATACTCTTCCTTGACACCGCTAACATGAATCCATTTGAACGAGCTGAACACGAGGCAATATGCGAGCAAATCCGCAAGAAATACGGCTCCAATCGTCATGTTTAGATTAATTTTAGGAAAATGTTTAGATTAATTTATTGTTATGTCTATTTATGATTTATGTATTTTTATTTTTAATGTAATTTCTTTTTATGAAATGGAAGATTAATTTTCCAACGGCTAGTTTTCTAACGGCTAGTTTTCCAATGGCTAGTTTTCTAACGGCTAGTTTTCCAACGGCTAGTTTTCTAACGGCTAGTTTTCCAACGGCTAGTTTTCTAACGGCTAGTTTTCCAACGGCTAGTTTTCTAACGGCTAGTTTTCCAACGGCTAGTTTTCCAACGGCTATAAATACCTATCTAGAACAACCATTTTCAACACACACACATTCCTTTTCCTCAAACACTTATCTATACAATTCAAAATGAGCTCAGATGATGAACAAGTCTCACAAAACATCCCGATGATTTTGTCTCAACACTTTCAAACTCTCATTTCCGATGATGTTGAAAAATAACAATGCAGTTGTTTGCACTTGATGCTGAAGATGGTGTTGATTCACAAGAAGGAAGTTCTTCTAGAAAGAAGGGCAAACGAAAATACATAAATAGAGGTCGGAAGGATGGAGACACCCGTTTGTGGAACGATTACTTTGCTCCAGAGCCAGTGTACGATGAAAGCTTTTTTAGACGAAGGTTCCGGATGAGCCTACGTCTTTTTAATCGCATTGTTGAAGAAATCTCTAAACCAGGAAGTTGTCAACATTTTAATTATTTCACACAAAGATATGATGCTATTGGTGTAAAAGGTCTTTCACCAAGACAAAAATGTACAAGTGCCATTCGTCAGTTGGCTTATGGTACATCAGCTGATCAATGTGATGAGTACATACGCATTGGTGAAAGCACTTCCATTGAATGTCTACACAAGTTCTGTAGGTCTATTGTTGAGGTTTTTGGACCACGATATCTTAGAAAACCTAACCAAGATGACATTCAACGGTTGCTACAGCTGCACTCTGAAAAACATGGGTTTGTTGGAATGCTTGGAAGCATAGATTGTATGCATTGGGGTTGGAGAAACTGCCCAACGGCTTGGAAAGGGCAATATACTCGAGGTGATCATGGTTATCCAACCATCATGCTAGAGGCTGTGGCATCACACGACCTTTGGATTTGGCATGCATTCTTTGGAGTGGCAGGTTCAAACAATGATATCAATGTTCTTAATCAATCACCGGTATTCAATCAAATCTTGGAAGGGAATGCACCACAGTGCAACTTTACAGTGAACGGGCATGAGTACACGCAGGGATACTATCTTGCAGATGGCATTTACCCAGAATGGTCAACACTGGTAAAGAGTTTTGTTTATCCTCCAAACAATAATCTTAAAATGCAATACTATAAGCGACGACAGGAGTCTTGTCGAAAGGATGTTGAACGAGCATTTGGTGTCCTCCAAGCAAGGTGGGCAATGATACGAGGCCCTGGAAGATCTACCAGCATACCGATGTTGGGTGATATAATGCATGCATGTATCATTCTACATAATATGATTGTAGAAGATGAAGGTCATGCGATAACTAATTGGTCCCCTGAAGAACACGAGCCTGAACCATCAAGTTATAATGAAGGTGCACCGGCTGAATTTGCAAACTATCTGCAGAGGTTTAAATCCTTACGAAGCAAAGATACTCATATCGCATTGCGCAACGATCTCATGGAACATCTTTGGAATCTTAGGCAAGCTAACCAAGAGTAGATTTTATAGGAAAACTTAATTTTCGTCGTCTTATTTTCTTTAAGTGTTTTTATTATTTTTAATTTTAGGTGCAGTTTAATTTTAAGTATTTTTATTTTATTTTTAGGAAAATGTAATTTCTTTTTATGTAATGCCATTTTAATTTTTATTTAATTTTTTTCTTTTTTAATTATTTAATTATATTTTATATTTATTTATTAAATATGTTTTTACATTAAAAAATCATGTTTAAAAGAAAAATAGAAAATGAAATGATGATGTGGAAGAGAGAGAATGCATGTGGGAAGGATGTGTTGGAGTTAAAAAGAGGAGAGAGAATGCATGTGAAAAGAAAGAATAAAATGCTGATGTGGCAGTGATGACTAGGACTGCATGTGGTAAATGCTGATGTAGCATTGCGGGTAGTCTAATCTCACTCTTTTCTCCAGAGTTGATCTCTCCTAGGGTTTGCTCCGACCGCTGAATGAAGTCCATCGCGTAATCTAATGGATTTGTTCATGTTGGGCATTTTTGGATGCTTTTAGTTTTGCGTAATTTGATCTGTGTGTAAACTTAACCTATTTTGTTGTTTGTTTGTTCATGAAATAGGATTTCAAGTTCAATGGCGTGGTGCAGTTGATTTGTATTTTGTCAGATCAATCGACATTACCGCAGCGGCGGATGATGCGGACGTGAATCATGGAGACTCTATATTTGATAATCAGGTGGTAACGTTGTATTCTTCGGTCGAGATTGCTCCCATTATTTATAGGTTTTGCGTTATTTTTCGTGAATCGAAGCTAAATGTTGCTTTATCCTTCTTGAATCAAGTTTTGTCTTAAGAGGGAACGTTTCTTGTAAAGTTCAAACGCTTTTTTGTGTTGTACGTGTCTTTTCATGTTTCTTGTTCTGTTTCTTTAGTCATTGGTTAGGCTTTACTTGCCATCCTTTTTTCAGCCTTATTAAAATCGGATAACATGAAACTAAGCATGGCTGAATACCTGGTAAATTGCAGAAACATACTAAAAGGAACACTCAAATCTACTATGAATTTTTCTCTACATGATTTGGAGGTGTTGTTGGGGCATGTGGGGATTTCTATGTCTTGAAGAGGTTTTTGCTTTTTCTTGGGGAAAAACTAAAACCTCACTGCTTTAAGTTATGATACAACTTTTATCATTTTATGCTTCTGCAGATTCAAACTTTTGGAATGTACCGGTCTTGTTTTGATTGTGAAAAGTGATAAATAAGAAAGGACTAAAACCTATCTTGTCTTGTAATAGCTGTAAGTCTTTTAAACACGAATTTTGATAATATTTTTTTATAATATCTGCTGTGATCGAATTAATAAGATGTTTAGCAACTTGCGCACCTTGGAATATTGACAAAGCAAGAGAGCTTTATTTATACACACATATAAACCAAGTGTTCAACTGTTATTGCTGCAGATCACGCTTCACAAAGTGAAGTAAGTTGCAAGATCTGCTCAATTGTGTAACAAAATTATAACAAGGTTTGAAGAGGTAGATCTTGTTGCAGATAATATAAATATGTTGTTTAGGAAAAGTGAACTAAATTTTACATTAAATTTACTGAAAAGCTTTTTGGTGCTGCAGGGAGATGTCTTTGTTCCATATTGGGCAAACCTAGACCGAAACAAGGCATGTCGGTACCGGTTAGTGTCATAAGATGCAAAGTGGTTGTAAACAGTGTATGTGCTCCTTTTTTGCATCTGCTGTTTGTTTTCTCATGTTTACATATCTACTTGAACACCTTAATGCTTCCTATTTTACCATTTTTTTTCTCTGTTTTTTGTTTGTTTTTTCTCTGTTTTTTCTTTGTCCAGCTGGATGTGCGTGCAACTAAAGAATTACAAGAAAAGGTGCGAGTACCTGTAAGGTCAAGTCTTCGATGAGCCTTCTCCTGCATCAGTTTTCAGGTATAATAAGCTTGATCAGAAAGTGTTGACGCCTTTATAACTTGTTCAACATTGAAGCTTAGTCAAGGTACTGTTTATAGTTTAGTTTCTCTGCATATTTTAACTGTTACTACATTAAAAGTGAAAGAAATTGGTACGTTTTTAGTTGTTTTGGAGGTGATGTTTGCTTGGTAGGCTAGCTCAAGGTATGCCAACACGGACTACTTACTTTGTTGAAAACAATTAAAAAATAAAGTAAATAATATTATTAAAAAATAAAAAATATGTTTTGTAGCTGTTTTAGATGTGGTACTAACATAGAAGGGAAGATAGCTGGGGTTTGTTAGGCTTATTGATGAGGTAATCCAACTTGTTTTTAAGTTCAGCAACTGATTTGCATGACATTTTCGTGAGAATTATTTGTTTTTTAAGATGGAAGTATTTCTTGGATAATCTTATTGTGTCCGATATTTGTTTATTTATTTTACTTAGAAAACTTGAGCATTTTAGGTCTGCAGGTTCTTCTCGTCTAGGTCTTCCTACTCAAGGTTAATATTACTGAGCTTGCTGCATGTGACAATAAATAAATAAATAAATGATTTGTGTTTTTTGATGTTTTTATGAATTTTTTTAAGTTTAATGGTGCATGACGGTAGCATGAGTGAAAGTGAAGAAAAAATGAGGTAAGGAGGCGATGCTGGTGGTTTGTCAGGTCAACCGACGCTGTGGCAGAGTCAGGTCATTTGGATGCAGCCAGCAGTGAATCATGGAGAGTCAATATATGATATCGAGGTGGTACGCGGTTGGTCGAGTTTGCTTCCCATTTTTTGTAAGTCTTGTTATTGCTTGTTTTTTTTTGTGTTGTTTTAGGCAGAATTGCGTTAAAGATGTTTAGAATGCTGAAAGTTTCGCAGTCTTTTTTTGTTTAATTTAATGAATAAATAACTCCTAGGAGACTACTCTCTGCCCAGAAGAGAAGATATTGCAACTTTATCCGAGATGTATGTTGCAGCTTTCATCTACTATTGGTTTGCAGATTAAAGCTACTGTTACTCTTTATAATGCCATTACATGCCCTAGAGAAAAAGAAGCTAATGAAATTGGTTTTGTTTTAAGGACCATGACCATTGCTTGAATCTCTTGCAAATTTTCATACTTGACGAATTCTAAAACGTTAATCGGTCAAGGTCAGTTGAATATTAAACTCACTGTGCAGTTTGCTTTAGTTTATATTTCACACTGTCATGCTATTAAGAGCTATTTTGAACACGCTTAATTCTTGTTTTTTTTTCTCTATGCTTGTTTTTTTGTTTGACTAGTTTTATGTGCGAGCATCAACTGAAGTGATTCAGAAGCTTTTCAAAAACTGCTAGAATTGGTGCAAGTACTTCAATACCTGGATAGATAGAGTTTCATTTGGTGAAGGTTCGCTTGCATCCTTCTTTCAGCTTTGTTATGTTTTTAATGTTGGGCCTATTTCTTCTCATTTTTAGGGGAGGCTTCCACTTTGAGATTTATGTTTGCTTCATCTATCCTCATTTTTATAAATTCGGGGAATGAATAATAAAAACAGTGCTTGTCAAAGGCCAGAGCTTATATGACAACAATACTAAATCCAATCCATACGAACTGCTGCTGACAAGGCATGTCGGTGCCGGTTAGTGTCATAAGATGCAAAGTGGTTGTAAACAGTGTATGTGCTTCTTTTTTGCATCTGCTGTTTGTTTTTTCATGTTTACATATCTACTTGAACACCTTAATGTCTCCCATTTTTCCATTTTTTTTCTCTGTTTTTTCTTTGTCCAGCTGGATGTGCGTGCAACTAAAGAGTTACAAGAGAAGGTGCGAGTACCTTTAAGGTCAAGTCTTCGATGAGGCTTCGGAGCCTGCATCAGTTTTCAGGTATGATAAGCTTGATCAGAAAGTGTTGACGCCTTTATAACTTGTTCAACATTAAAGCTTAGTCAAGACTCAAGGTACTGTTTATAGTTTAGTTTCTCTGCATATTTTAACTGTTACTACATTAAAAGTAAAAGAAACTGGTACTTTTTTAGTTGTTTTGGAAGTGGTTTTTACTTGGAAGGCTAGCTCAAAAACACTGACTACATACTTCTTTGAAAACAATTTAAAAATAAAATAAATAATATTAAAAAAATTAAAAAATAAGTTTTGTAGCTGTTTTAGATGTGGTACTAACATAGAAGGGAAGATAGCTTGGGTTTGTTAGGCTTATTGATGAGGTAATCCAACTTGTTTATAAGTTCAGCAACTGGTTTGCATTACATTTTCGTGAGAATTATTTGTTTTTTAAGATGGAAGTATTTCTTGGATAATCTTATTGTGTCCGATATTTGTTAAATTTATTTTACTTAGAAAACTTGAGCATGTTAGGTCTGCAGGTTCTTCTTGTCTAGGTCTTCCTACTCAAGGTTAATATTACTGAGCTTGCTGCATGTGACAATAAATAAATAAATAAATAAATAAATGATTTGTGTTTTTTGATGTTTTTATGAATTTTTGTAAGTTTAACGGTGCATGACGGTAGCATGAGTGAAAGTGAAGAAAAAATGAGGTAAGGAGGCGGTGCTGGTGGTTTGTCAGGTCAACTGACGCTGTGGCAGCGTCAGGTCATTTGGATGCAGCCAGCAGTGAATCATGGAGAGTCAATATATGATATCGAGGTGGTACGCGATTGGTCTAGTTTGCTTCCCCTTTTTGTAAGTTTGTATTGCTTGTTTTTTTTTGTCTTGTTTTAGCCTGAATTATGTTAAAGATGTTTAGAATGTTGAAAGTTTCGCAGTCCTTTTTTGTTTAATTTAATGGAAAAATAACTTCTAGGAGACTACTCTCTGCCTAGAAGAGAAGATATTGCAACTTTATCCGAGAGGTATGTTGCAGCTTTCATCTACTATTGGTTTGCAGATTGAAGCTACTGTTACTCTTTTTAATGCCATTACATGCCCTAGAGAAAAAAAAACGGTAATGAAATTGGTTTTGTTTTAAGGACCATGACCATTTGTTGAATCTCTTGCAAATTTTCATACTTGACGAATTCTAAAACGATAATCGGTCAGGTCAGTTGAATATTAAACTCACTTTGCAGTTTGCTTTAGTTTATATTTCACACTGTCATGCTATTAAGAGCTATTTTGAACACGCTTAATTCTTGTTTTTTTTTTTTTTTTTCTCTATGCTTGTTTTTTGTTTGACTAGTTTTATGTGCGAGCATCAAGTGAAGTGATGAAGAAGCTTTTCAAAAACTGCTAGAATTGGTGCAAGTACTTCAATACCTGGATAGATAGAGTTTCATTTGGTGAAGGTTCGCTTGCATCCTTCTTTCAGCTTTGTTATGTTTTTAATGTTGGGCCTATTTCTTCTCATTTTTAGGGGAGGCTTCCACTTTGAGATTTATGTTTGCTTCATCTATCCTCATTTTTATAAATTCGGGGAATGAATAATAAAAACAGTGCTTGTCAAAGGCCAGAGCTTATATGACAACAATACTAAATCCAATCCATACGAACTGCTGCTGACAAGGCATGTCGGTGCCGGTTAGTGTCATAAGATGCAAAGTGGTTGTAAACAGTGTATGTGCTTCTTTTTTGCATCTGCTGTTTGTTTTTTCATGTTTACATATCTACTTGAACACCTTAATGCCTCCCATTTTTCCATTTTTTTTCTCTGTTTTTTCTTTGTCCAGCTGGATGTGCGTGCAACTAAAGAGTTACAAGAGAAGGTGCGAGTACCTTTAAGGTCAAGTCTTCGATGAGGCTTCGGAGCCTGCATCAGTTTTCAGGTATGATAAGCTTGATCAGAAAGTGTTGACGCCTTTATAACTTGTTCAACATTAAAGCTTAGTCAAGACTCAAGGTACTGTTTATAGTTTAGTTTCTCTGCATATTTTAACTGTTACTACATTAAAAGTAAAAGAAACTGGTACTTTTTTAGTTGTTTTGGAGGTGGTTTTTACTTGGAAGGCTTGCTCAAAAACTCTGACTACATACTTTTTTGAAAACAATTTAAAAATAAAATAAATAATATTAAAAAAATTAAAAAATAAGTTTTGTAGCTGTTTTAGATGTGGTACTAACATAGAAGGGAAGATAGCTTGGGTTTGTTTTGCTTATTGATGAGGTAATCCAACCTGCTTTTAAGTTCAGCAACTGGTTTGCATTCCATTTTCATGAAAATTATTTGTTTTTTAAGATGACCTAAATGAGTAATTCTTGGATAATCTTATTATGTTCGATATTTGTTTATTTATTTTACTAAGAAAACTTGAGCATTTTAGGGCTGCAGGTTCTTCTCGTCTAGGTTTGCCTACTCAAGGTTAATATTACTTAGCTTACTGCATGTGACACAAAATAAATAAATTAATGATTTGTTTTTTTGATGTTTTTAAGAAGTTTTTTAAGTGTAATGATGCAGGACTGTAGCATGAGTGAAAGTGAAGAAAATAATGAGGTAACAAGGCGGTGCTGGCGGTTTGTCAGGTCAACCGACGCTGTGGCAGCGACGGTTCATTTGGATGCAGCCAGCAGTGAATCTTGGAGAGTCAATATATGATATCGAGGTGGTACGCTGGTGGTCGAGTTTGCTTCCCATTTTTTGTAAGTCAAGTTATTGCTTTTTTTTTTTTTTTGTCTTGTTTTAGGCACAATTGTGTTAAAGATGTTTTGAATGCTGAAAGTTTCGCAGTCTTTTTTTGTTTAACTTAATGAAAAAGTAACTCCTAGGAGACTACTCTCTGTCCAGATGAGAAGATATTGCAACTTTTTAAAAAGAGGTATTGAATTTGGTTTTGTTTTCAGGACAATGACCATTGTTTGAATCTCTTAGAATTTGCAAAACGATCACCGGTCATGTTCAGTCGAATATTAAACTCACTGTGCAACAATTTTTGCTTTAGTTTGTATTTCACACTGTCATGCTATTAAGAGCTATTTTAAACACGCTTAATTCTTAATTTTTTTCTGTATGCTTCTTTTTTGTTTCACTAGTTGGATGTGCGAGCATCAAATGAAGTGATGAAGAAGCTTTTCAAAAACTGCAAGAATTGGTGCAAGTACTTGGATAGAAAGACTTGCATTTGGTGAGGCTAAGCTTTCATCCTTCTTTCAGCTTTGTTATGTTTTTAATCTTGTGCCTATTTCTTCTCATTTTTTGGGGAGGCTGCCGCTTTGAGATTTATGTTTGCTTCATCTATTCTCATTTTTATAAATTCGGGGAATGAATAATAAAAACGGTGCTCGTCAAAGGCCAGAGCTTATATGACAACAATACTACATCAAATCTGCTGACAAGGCATGTCGGTGCCGGTTAGTGTCATAAGATGCAAAGTGGTTGTAAACAGTGTATGTGCTCCTTTTTTGCATCTGCTGTTTGTTTTCTCATGTTTACATATCTACTTGAACACCTTAATGCTTCCTATTTTACCATTTTTTTTCTGTTTTTTGTTTGTTTTTTCTCTGTTTTTTCTTTGTCCAGCTGGATGTGCATGCAACTAAAGAATTACAAGAAAAGGTACGAGTACCTGTAAGGTCAAGTCTTCGATGAGCCTTCTCCTGCATCAGTTTTCAGGTATAATAAGCTTGATCAGAAAGTGTTGACGCCACTGTTATCGATAGCGGTCGTAGCGGCCGCTATAGCGCGCTACGACGCGAAGCGTGAGCAGCCCGCTATTAGGGTTTTGCGGTACAATAGCGGCTAATAGCGGATAGGCGGGAACTTTAGTCGACGGTGGACTCTGGAGACGATGAATTAAACGGCGATAGGGAATTGGATTGCGGCCGATTGGAGGGCGAATTGAACGGCGACGGGAGATTGGAGGACTGAATTCGACTGAAATTGACGACTGAATTGGAGTGAGGACTGAAATTAAAGACAAATTTGAGGATCTGGAAGCACTTCTGCAGTTCATCCTGGTTAATTAGCTGAAGGAATTGACGAATTTGAGACTCCGACTCCTGTCAGACGTTATAAGCACATTCTGCCTAATTTTTTTTATTCTTTATTGCACTGTGAATTGATAATTGGTATTTGGTGAATTGATAAAGTGTATTTAAGTGATTAGTAGTGAGAAATTATTACATATTTGCCCTAGTTTGGTGGTGTAAACTATAAATGTTTATTTTGTTGCTATTTTGGATGACTATAATATTTATTCAGTTTTTATATTATTTAATCGCTAAACACGAAATAGCGGTCGCTATTTACCGCTATTCGCTACGTAGCATATAGGTAGCTTATCGCTATTTACCGCTATTCGCTATCAATAACTATGGTTGACGCCTTTATAACTTGTTCAACATTTAAGCTTAGTTAAGGTACTGCTTATAGTTTAGTTTCTCTGCATCTTTTAACTGTTACTACATTAAAAGGAAAAGAAATTGGTACGTTTTTAGTTGTTTTGGAGGTGGTGTTTGCTTGTAAGGCTAGCTCAAGGTATGCCAACACGGACTACATACTTTGTTGAAAACAATTAAAAAATAAAGTAAATAATATTATTAAAAAATAAAAAATATGTTTTGTAGCTGTTTTAGATGTAGTACTAACATAGAAGGGAAGATAGCTTGGGTTTGTTAGGCTTATTGATGAGGTAATGCAACTTGTTTTTAAGTTCAGCAACTGGTTTGCATTACATTTTCGTGAGAATTATTTGTTTTTTAAGTTGGAAGTATTTCTTGGATAATCTTATTGTGTCCGATATTTGTTTATTTATTTTACTTAGAAAACTTATGCATTTTAGGTCTGCAGGTTCTTCTCGTCTAGGTCTTCCTACTCAAGGTTAATATTACTGAGCTTGCTGCATGTGACAATAACTAAATAAATAAATACATGATTTGTGTTTTTTGATGTTTTTATGAAATTTTTGAAGTTTAATGGTGCATGATGGTAGCATGAGTGAAAGTGAAGAAAAAATGAGGTACGGAGGCGGTGCTGGTGGTTTGTCAGGTCAACCGATGCTGTGGCAGCATCAGGTCATTTGGATGCAGCCAGCAGTGAATCATGGAGAGTCAACATATGATATCGAGGTGGTACGCGGTTGGTCGAGTTTGCTTCCCCTTTTCGTAAGTCTTGTTATTGCTTGTTTTTTTGTCTTGTTTTAGGCAGAATTGTGTTAAAAGATGTTTAGAATGCTGAAATTTTTGCAGTCCTTTTTTGTTTAATTTAATGGAAAAATAACTTCTAGGAGACTACTCTCTGCCCAGAAGGGAAGATATTGCGACTTTATCCGAGAGGTATGTTGCAGCTTTCATCTACTATTGGTTTGCAGATTGAAGCTACTGTTACTCTTTTTAATGCCATTACATGCCCTAGAGAAAAAAAAATGGTAATGAAATTGGTTTTTTTTTAATAACCATGACCATTGCTTGAATCTCTTGCAAATTTTCATACTTGACGAATTCTAAAACGATAATCGGTCAAGGTCAGTTGAATATTAAACTCACTGTGCAGTTTGCTTTAGTTTATATTTCACACTGTCATGCTATTAAGAGCTATTTTGAACACGCTTAATTCTTGTTTTTTTTTCTCTCTATGCTTGTTTTTTGTTTGACTAGTTTTATGTGCGAGCATCAAGTGAAGTGATGAAGAAGCTTTTCAAAAACTGCTAGAATTGGTGCAAGTACTTCAGTACTTGGATAGATAGAGTTTTATATGGTGAGGCTTAGCTTGCATCCTTCTTTCAGCTTTGTTATGTTTTTAATGTTGGGCCTATTTCTTCTCATTTTTAGGGGAGGCTTCCACTTTGAGATTTACGTTTGCTTCATCTCTCCTCATTTTTATAAATTTGGGGAATGAATAATAAAAACAGTGCTTGTCAAAGGCCAGAGCTTATATGACAACAATACTAAATCCAATCCATACAAACTGCTGCTGACAAGGCATGTCGGTGCCGGTTAGTGTCATATGATGCAAAGTGGTTGTAAACAGTGTATGTGCTTCTTTTTTGCATCTGCTTTTTGTTTTTTCATGTTTACGTGTTGCCCAGATCGATCAACGCTCAACCAAAAATCAAGAATCAATAACATTCAAAGGTTATGCGTATGAATCTGTACGCATGTATCTATTCTCTAGATACGAATGTATGTATACAATTTTGACATAACCATGGTTTATATAACCCTAACTATGGTTATAAAGTTTCACTTTTGACACTATACACCCTTGTATAATTATAAGGTTACGTATTTGACTAAAACATGACTTTGACTTAATTACAAACTTGACTCATAACTAGTGTTGACGCCTTTATAACTTGTTCAACATTAAAGCTTAGTCAAGACTCAAGGTACTGTTTATAGTTTAGTTTCTCTGCATATTTTAACTGTTACTACATTAAAAGTAAAATAAACTGGTAGGTTTTTAGTTATTTTGGAGGTGGTTTTTACTTGGAAGGCTAGCTCAAAAACACTGACTACATACTTTTTTGAAAACAATTAAAAAATAAAATAAATAATATTATAATAAATTTATATAGTATGTTTTGTAGCTGTTTTCGATGTGCTACTAACATAGAACGGAAGATAGCTTGGGTTTGTTTTGCTTATTGATGAGGTAATCCAACCTGCTTTTAAGTTCAGCAACTGGTTTGCAATCCATTTTCATGAAAATTATTTGATTTTAAGATGGCCTAAATGAGTATTTCTTGGATAATCTAATTGTGTCCGATATTTGTTTATTTATTTTACTAAGAAAACTTGAGCATTTTAGGGCTGCAGGTTCTTCTCGTCTAGGTCTGCCTACTCAAGGTTAACATTACTGAGCTTACTGCATGTGACACAAAATAAATAAATAAATGATTTTTTTTCCCTGTTGTTTTTGAAGTTTAATTGTGCAGGACGGTAGCATGAGTGAAAGTGAAGAAAAAAAGAGGTAAGGAGGCGGTGCTGGTGGTTTGTCAGGTCAACCGACGTGGCAGCGACACGTAATTTGGATGCAGCCAACAGTAAATCTTGGAGAGTCGATATATGATATCGTGGTGGTATGCTGTTGGTAGAGTTTGCTTCCCATTTTTTGTAAGTCTTGTTATTGTTTTTTTTGTTTTTTGTCTTGTTTTAGGCACAATTGTGTTAAAGATGTTTAAAATGCTGGAAGTTCCGCAGTCTTTTTTTGTTTAATTTAATTAAAAAATAACTCATAGGGGACTACTCTCTGCCCAGAAGAAGAGAAGATATTGCAACTTATCCGAGATGTATGTTGCAGCTTTCATCTACTGTTGGTTTGCAGATTGAAGCTACCGTTATTGCCTTTAATGTCAATACTTGCCTTTGAGAAAAATAATTGGTAATGAAATTGGTTTTGTTTTAAGGACCATGACCATTGCTTGAATATCTTGCAAATTTTCATACATGACATTCTAAAACGATCATCGGTAGGCAGTCTTCTTTTGTTTATTGGAGAAATCTGCCACAACTTTGGATGCAACATCAGCCTGTTCAAGCTACTGCACCCTATCCAGTTCAGCTGCCATCCTAGGCATCGACCAGAGCAGTACCTCATCTATGTCAAATCCTTTCTCTAGGAGGAGATAAGAGAGTCTTAGAATCTCTTCATCCTGTGAGGTGTCTGGTCGACCCTTCTTCTTTGATGGCCTCCAATCCTCTTGACCAACTACCTCCTTTAGGGTTAGTTTTCTTTTTCATTTGTCCATTATGTTTAACCCAGAGGAGATGGATCCTGTGGTCTCACCAGTTGGTTCATCGGTCAATTTTTTTTCTGAGGAAGACACCTCTAGAATGACTGGGCCTTGAAAGCAGTTTTAGCTTCGGAGCTAACCTTAACATTCACTATCCCGTTCGGTTGACCAATCAACTTTAAAGATTCCTTAGCAATCTCCTCAGTGAACACAGGATTGGAGGAGAGGTCTTCAGCAGTTTCAGTAGCTTCAGTCCCAATAGGGTACTTAGTCCCGAAAGGAGACTCGTGGGTCCCAACAGAGGACCTAGGCTTGATGATAGAAAATTAGTTCCCAAGAACTCATTCCATTCATTATCCAGATTGGAAATAATGGAAATTGGCTCTTGAGGTTGCTCCTTCTCTCTTCTGGCTGGACTGCCTGACCCCTTAGATTGCTCAGGGGAAGCAAGGGTTTGAGGGTCAGGATGGAAGGGAGTGCAGACCATTTGGGCGGAGCTGCAGGTCTTTGATCTTTGCATATTTTTCTTCGATCTGCAGCCTCAGGGAGTCAGGGTGGCCACTTCAGCTTCAAGGGAATCTACCCTGATTTGGAGTGTGGTGATGGTGGCCGTCAATTTCTCAATGGTGGTGCCCTCATCCACCGTAATGGAATTATTGGACGATGAAGTCCTGAGCCTTCCTCCTGCACCTCCACCACAAGATGTGGGTTCTTGACACCCTGAATTCCTCTCATTAAAGATGACCTTAAAGAAGTCATCAACAATATGAGTTGCCACAGAGGAGGTCCTATTGTCTGTACAACTGACATGATGAATCTGAGAAGGTTCAGTAGTAGTGGCAGCCTCCATTGTATTGACCCCTTACAAACTTTTGGGGTCAACCTCTGTTATTGTAAGCTCTGGATCGGGGAACGTTTCTTACAACTCTGTCACCACTCTCAGTAAAGTTTGGGAAGTGGAAGAGAGTGCGTCATTCAGAGCAACTGAATTGGTTTCTTGAGCCTGGGTAACTGGATGAGTGGGGGGCATTGATAGGAAAGATATTCTTATGGACCTGGAAGAAAGTCTTTGTACTAGTGGAGTTGCTTCAAAGGAAGCAAACTTCATTGTTGTTTCTCTTTGAATATTCTTAGGTATGTATAGTGACATACACTCAGGGTTTCTAGGTTGTTGAAGGGCAGCCACTTGATACAGAGGAAGATACAATGGTAAAGCAGTACGTGTGGACTGTACCTTAGGCAGAACTGGGCCCTACCAGTTATTTTAGCCTTTTTCTTTGAGTTCGGAAAAAGGTGCCTGAACGTTGGCGCTTGTAGGTGACTTTGATGAGGTGAGGAGTAGGTGTGGGTTCAACATCTGATCATGTCTATACAAATAAACAACTCCAGTGCAATGTATTCATTTGAAGAGTTTTACTCAATAATCTTTCATTTGATTCTCGATCCAAATTACTTGAGTTTAACAGTTAGAGGCAGCAATGTATTCAGCTTTTACAGTAGAAGTAGATACACAGGCCTGCTTCTTATATTGCCATGAGACTATTCTGAACCCAAGAAATTGAAAGCCTACCGAGGTGGACTTCTTGCTGATGCTGTAACCTCCATAATCACTGTCAGTGTGAGTCATAAACTGAAAATCTGCAGGCCTAGGATACCACAATCCAATGACTGGTGCTCCTTTGAGGAAAAGTGTCTTGTTAATAGTCCATTTCTTGAAGTTGTTTGTCAGTAGAAATAAGGATAAAGTTTCATACCATTTTCTAGAAGCTTGATGCAGCCTATGTAAGGCTTTATCAAGCTTATAGACATGATCAGGCAAATTTGGATTCTCAAATCCATGTGGTTGACAAACATAGACTTTTTCATCAATTTTCCCATAAAGGAAAAGCACTCTTGACATCCATCTGAAATACTTTATAGTTTTTAGCAGCTACAAATGCTAAAATTATTCTGATGGCTTCAATTCTTGCAACTGGAGCGAAAACTTCATCATAATCGATTCCTTCCTCTTGTGTGTACAATTGTACAACCAATCTTGCCTTATTCTTGATGACAACACTTTTGTCATCATTCTTGTTTCTAAACACCCACTTGGTTCCGATGACATATTTGCCCTTTGGCAAAGGACATATTTTCCAAACCTCTTGTCTTTCAAACTGAAGGAGTTTCTTCTGCATTGCTTCTACCCAGCTGTTATCTTTCAATGCTTTAGCAACTTTCTTTCGTTTTATCTGGGATAGAAAACAAGAAAACAAACAGATGTTTGCTTCTTGCAAAAAACTTCTTGTTCTTACTCTTTCTTTAACATTGCTAATAATGTTCTCAGCTGGATAAGTGTTGTGAATGCGAGTTCTTCTGATCACATCCACCTGGGAGCATAAATCCAGATTGCTTAGTTCAAGATTCGGAAGTACAACCTCAAGTTGTATTTATGTCAAATCTTGGATTCTTTGATGTTGAACTGTTGTGGGTTGATTCTCTCTGTATTGAGAGGCTTTCATTGTGGTTACTTCTTCAAAAGGGCTGCTAACTGCATCTTGACTTTGTGGAACACATGTATTATCACTTAAAGCAGTGGCTTGAGATGATATGATAGTTTCTAACTATGAAACTGTTTGTACATTAAAGTGGATTCTGACAAGGGTTGTCTTCAAGCTATTGGTAGTTCAACATGATAATCATCCTTCTTTCTTAACTAATTTGAAACTGAGGTAGTTGTCTGAGGTTCTACAGCACACTCTTTTAAAAGATTAAAAGTAGATGTGAATTCATTAAGATCAAATAGGCAATCAATACCAATTCCAGATTTATTGATAGTATGTTCATTGAACTAAACATTTGCAGACTCTTAAATAATCTTGGAACCTTTGATGTATACTCTATATGCCTTAGCATGATAAGAGTATCCAACAAAGAAGTCCTCTGCTGACTTCTTAACAAATTTGGCTAATTGATCTTTGGTATTCAAGATGGTGCATTGACAACCAAATGGTTTAAGAAATCCAATAAATGGTTTTCTTTTATGCCAAATCTCATAAGGAGTCATACCTTGTGATTTAACTACCAATATTATATTTTGAACATAACAGGCGGTACCAAAAAGTTATTGGTAGCTTGGTATAAGATAACATGGTTCTAGCTGCCTCAATAGTGTCATATTTATTCTCTTAGCAACATCATTTTGTTGTTGAGTCTTGGGAGCACTAAATTGTCTTGTAATACCTTTGGATTCACAAAAAAAGTTCAAAGTATGGTTCTTAAATTCTGTATCTTGATCGGACCTACTTATTTTCACATTGTGATCACTTTCGTTCTCAACTCTAAAAATAAATGATTTCAAGATTTAAGCAGTCTCATCGTTGTTACTCAAAAAGAATACTTATGTGTATTTTGAGAAGTCATTAGTGACCACCAAACAATAGGATTTTCTACCTAGACTTTTCACACTTGTAGGGTCAAACAAGTTTATGTGAAGTAAATGTAGGACTGTTGTAATTGAATTTATCTCTTTGGCATGATGAGAGGATTTGTGTTGCTTCCCTTTTAGGCAGGCAACACATTTATCAACACAAATAAATTTCTTTGTTGGTAAACTTGTAACTAAATTATTTTTGACTAGTTTATTCATATTTTTCAAATTTACATGACAAAGTCTTCTATGCCAATGAAATGATTCACTAAGTGAACATTCTTAACAAATTGTAATTTAGCTCCTTAATCTGGTTTTAGGACAATACACTATGTTTCTGGTCACATGTGAGACACTTAGCAAATTGTAATTTAGCTCCTTGACAAAATGAACATTCTTAAAACTTACTTAATTGTTGGTTATTGTTCCCCTACTAGTGATATAACCACCTACCGGATCACTTCCAAAAGCAACCGACACTTCATAGAATGGTTCATACTTATGCGGGTGGTTCTTGTTTCATGTCATGTGCCTGGAGCAGCTACTGTCAACTATCCACAAGTTGTTCTTTGAGTCTTGCTGCTCCTGCACACATAAAAATTGATTCAGTTTCTGATGTGAACCTAAGCCCATGTGGTCTTGGGTTTGTCATTTGTATCATTGTAGGTGAACTTCTTAGACATCATCTTAGGTGGTACATATAATGAACTTTCTGGTGACACTGAAGTTTAAGTGGAGTCCTTCCTCTTCCAAACTTTGTTGACCTTTGGAGTTGATTGATTAATTTTCATTTTCTTCTTCTAGCCGTCATCGGAAGCATTTCTTGTTTTGCCTTCCAATGGTTTGGATTTAGACTTAGGTGTTGCTTTCCTTCTGCTTGTCTTCTTCCGAATTAAAAGGACTTCTTGTTTTCTTTATTGTCGAAAGCGGTTCTAACTTTTGCTTACGATGGACTCTTTACTTCGGTATACTTCCTGTTCTTTCTTGTCATGTTAGTAAAAGTAGATGCTTTCGAAGGTTTCTTCTGATGCTTGCCTGCATGACATTTTTCTTTCGAAACCAAATTGTTGGCCTTCCGAAGAATGAGATTGCTTATTAGATTAAAGAAGCAATTAGCAACATAGTGATCAGTGTCTCCACAGACTAGACACATTGGTTGATCATTTGATGGGTTCTGAAAGTTTCTCCTTGATGATGATTCTGAGCTGTGATTTTCTGATCTGAACTGACTTGACTTTTACTTGAATTTACAGACATGACATATGTTGGAGTGGTTTGCCTGAACTCTTGTTTTACTAGCATTTCTGTTTCCTAATTTTGCCCTATATGACTTGTCAGATGGACAAGTTACATAGTCACTTAAGGATGTACTTCCCGTTTGTACATAGTATGGCTTCTTGTTTGGTTGAGTGATAATAGTAGGAGCAACTTGTTGAAGAAGTATGGCATGAGTTACAACAAAGTTCATGTTACCAGTTTTCCTCTTGTTCTTTTTGAAGGAAGAGGAAGATGAACCATCTTTTGACTCCTCTTTTGAATTCTCAGTTAAATCTTTGGATTTTTTCATATTCTTATCTTTCTTTGATCCTTTCCTTGTTAAGGTCCTCGCCTTAACATGCTTGTCGGTAAGAGTCGCAGCAAGATGGATATCATCAACTAGAGTAGCGTGTTTGCTACCCCAAAAAACATCTTGAATCAACATTGGTAATCCACCAATGTATTTTTCAATTCCTCTTGTCAAAGGAGTCACCATATCGGGGCAAAGCAGACTTAACTCATGAAAGCGATTGTTGTAAACCATGTTTTCCCCACTTTCCTGTTTGAGTTCCCAAAACTCATATTCGAGTTTTTTGACCTCATTACGTGGGCAAAATTCGCGAGTTATCCTTTCCTTGAGTTGATCCCAAGCCAAGGTAGTTGCAGCTTCTCCTAGAGTTCAACTAGAGTAGCGTGTTTGCTACCCCAAACAACATCTTGAATCAACATTGGCAATCCACCAATGTATTTTTCAATTCCTCTTGTCAAAGGAGTCACCATATCGGGGCAAAGCACACTTAACTCATGAAAGCGATTGTTGTAAACCATGTTTTCCCCACTTTCCTGTTTGAGTTTCCAAAACTCATATTCGAGTTTTTTGACCTCATTACGTGGGCAAAATTCGCGAGTTATCCTTTCCTTGAGTTGATCCCAAGCCAAGGTAGTTGCAGCTTCTCCTAGAGTTCGTTTCTCATTGTTCCACCAAGTGAGAGCTCGTTTCTGAAGAGTACCAGCAACATAACGAACTTTCAAATCATCAGGGCAGTCACTATTGAGGAAAGTATTCTCCATACTTTCATACCATTGTAGTAAACCAGCAGCCCTATTAGATCCATTATACTTGGGTGGATTACAAGAATTAAAGTGCTTAAAGGAACATCTTGGTGGATTAGACACTTCTAAATTAGCATTGTTAGCATTGTTTTGATTAGCATTAAAGTGTTGTAGTTGAATTACCATGTTTGGTATCACTTCGGCCATTTGGCATGCGATTTCGGCAGCCATTCTACGCTCGTTTGCACGACGACGGTTTGCCATTCTGAATAGAATAAAGATTTGTTAATATTTGAGTTTGAATAACATCATTGCCTGAATAAAAACCTATTTGGTTAAGCTTTTGGTTCTACTTCCAATGTATTATTGATGCTTATATATATGGTATACCGCAGCCAACCCACTACATCAATAATACTTAGAAATCATACCAATCACCTGACTAATACTAACCTAAACTTTACACATACGCTTGATTAGAAGTTTGAATAATTGACTTTGAATTCAAATCAAAATCTGAATATTCTATGTATCTTTGAATTTTCATTCATAAGTAAGAATATTATGGACTTATAACCTTTTAGATGTTGTGATGTATCACCGTCACAAATATTAGGTATATTGTTATTGTTTTCTTAAATCATGTTTACCAAACAAAAAATATGTAACATCATTACCTTTTATATGTTATGATATATCATCATCACATATCTTAGGTATGATGTTATTTTTTTCTTGAATCATGTTTATCCAGCTAAGAATATGTATCACCATATTCTTTTTTAGATGTTGTGAAGTATTGCTATCATGATGATGATATTGTTTTTTTGAATCCTATGTTTTTGTCAAACAAAGAAGAATGACATCATATCTTTTAAGTTATAGTGATGAATCACCATCACTAACTTTGAGTATATGATGTCAAAGGATTTGGAATTTTCGTACGTAGAGTTTTAAAATAATTTGAATTCGAATAAAATCAAGGCAGTAGTATCCAAATTGGATACCTTTAATTTGTTACAATTTGGTTGCAAGATAAAATCATGCTTTGGCCTATAGGTAAAATACTCTCATTAAGATATCCTCAGAAAAACTATACAGGTCCCAGTCGAGGATTATGGATCACTTTTCTAAACAGGAGTCTCAACTGTCGATTTTCACCTTTTCAGTTAGTACATGTTTATCTTAACAACTTAATTCTAACAGAAATTTGAAATTCATTTTTGAAAGATGTATATAGAATTTGATATTATAAGATTATATATCTTAGGATTTATAAGAAAAGATAAGATAGATATTTAGAGAATTTGAGGTTTGAAATTTGTAAAACTATTTCAAATAAGTTGAATAGTTAAGTGTGTATTAGTTGTTTAGATAGGAATTATAATTTGAAGATTTAGGTAGTACATTGACATTGTGACATTGTGGCATTGTTAATACCTTAGATATAGTACTAACATTACTATTCTTAGATAAAAATGTCATGAAATAAAATAACACATAATAAATCATTTGGACTTGTTTAAAACAATAAGAAATGGTATTCAAAATTAAACACCTTTTGACATATTAGAATTATATAGTTTGTAAAGTGTTTGGTGTGACATGCTTTGGCCTATAAGTAAAAATACTCTCATTAGGAGTCCCCAAGAAAGATAGACTCCCACAGTACATCGGGGATTTATACGAATATCTTTCCTAGACAGGAATCCAAACTACCGGTACTTCACTCTTCCAGTTACTAAATGTCCACTTACAAACTGAATTCTAACGGGATTATAAAATCAATTTGAATACATATAAACATTTATGTATTGGATTAACATTGAAGATTTGATTACACATTTAGCCTAATGATTTGAATGCCTAATATCTAAAGAGTTGTCGCGTGTTTGGGAATATGTGATAAGAATTAGGATAATTTCTAAGTTATTCTTAAACTAATGAATAACATATGTCATAATACTTATAATAGTCTAAGGTATTCCTCTATGGTATACCTAAACTATGGGAAGCATATGATGCTTATATTCTAAGTCATTTCTCTATGATATTCCTAACTATGAATGTCATATGTTCGTTATAAACTAAGGCATCATCTATGGTAACAAGATGTAACATGTCATATAATATGTAACACATAATGTAAAGTTTAACAGGTAGCACATAAACATACAAGTATAGAATAAATAATATGAGATAACTCATATTTGGGATTAGCTTAGTTATAGACTAGGTCACCATTTCTAATAACCTAATTTTATATAACAATGGCTCTGATACCAATCTGTCACACCCCGATCGACGGCGGAATACGTCGAGGTGCGATGTGTAATTGTCCAAAAGTTCATGGTGTATTGTTAGTTTCATATTTAAACATTCTCATTTAAAACCAAACAATATTGTCATTCAACATAAACATTCAATACATTCAAATCAATCACTAAATCATAAATTTCATTACAATAACTTGATTTAACATTAAACTAGGACTTATAATTCTTACATGATCTTCATCCATAGATTTGACCTGTTACACATGTAAAATATAGTTTGATCAACTATTTGCATAGTTGGTGAGAACTCATAGATTTATATATATAGATATTAAAAGATTCTAAACCAAATGTTCCATAATGAAATAGATTCAAAGCATACATGTTTACAAGTCACACAATGTTTATGTCTTCAACAAATGTCCTCAAACAAGTGCCATCACAATATTCAAATCTAGACTAGCAAGGTCATATATTTAAATATGTAATTCACAAGTTTGCAATGATGTACACTTTCACTTATTTACACAAATACCTAAGTCAATGTGTGAAAGGTATCTAACCATTCCAAGATACTAGTGTATGCTTATGTTTATATTTGAAACGTCTTCTATCCTAACCAAATGTTTGCAACAAGTATAACACATATGACATTCAAACCTATTAAATCTAGAACTAATGCTTTTGCATCTAGAAATGATTTTGTATCAAGAATAATATTGTTAGTGTATAAGGCATATGTAACACCCCAAAATATTACAAAAATGTAAAAAAGGATATGAGAAACTAACTTGATTTTTGCTAATATTTTCCCATTTAGTCTCTACAAACAGATATCTTTCTTAGCATTAAACTATTTATAAAGCACTCGTTGGAAGTATGTCGTAAGTAGAATTTCTTAACATAACATACATACACATATTAACACATAAGGTTGTCAATGCATAAGACCAACCAAAATTACCATTTCTTAAAAAAAAAACAACGGACCAAACCAAGTCTTGGTAGTGTTACAAGATTTCATTGGTCAACTTATAATAAGAATTTTCTTGTTTCCCTCAATAATAAGGCTTCATCATTTACCTCATCATTTGTCTCATTAAGAGGACTTCATTATTTTCCCTTGTTAAGAAGACTTTATCGTTTGCCTCCACAAGGGACTACATCATTTGATCCACTTTATGCATGACAATCTTATCATAAAACTTTCCTTTGATAACATACGTATGCATACTATCACATAGCAATACCATGAATTTTCTTAAACATAAGACAGTGGCAATTATCATTTATCATTAAGCTTGTATTAATATAAAGTTCCTTAAGTATTTTCTTGCAACAGATGCAAGACTCTCTTAACACTTGTAACTATATAAAACCCACATTTTACAACCTATACTTTAAGCTATATACATATTCTATGCATATTTAATATCTATTATCTTGTGAAGACAAGATAGTTCATTAATCGATAAAAATGTTGCAACATTTATGTATCCTCTTCTAACAAAATTAGCTTCTAGTTAGAGTTATTAAAATCATCTCTAACATCTTTAGCATACCAATTCTAGGTCAGGTCAGTCTTCACATTACTTCTTGTCAAAAAAACAAGTTGTATCATTTTAACCTTTCATAACCTTCGAGCTATCTTGATGGTTTAACATTTCAGACTCTAGACTTTGCATTCACTTATACCTAATGCTAGTCATGCATTCATTTATCTTCGGTTATCAATTCCTAATCACACCTTTATCACATATGTTCGTGTAGTCGGCTTAATGTCTCACTTTCACGTTTAGTAGACATAGGTAAAATTCCCAATTCCTAATATCAACATGTATTTCTCAACCTAGTGAGACCTTGTTAGAATTTAGGATACTAACAAAGCATTATTATTCATAACACAGAGAATAATCTCATTAAATCTCTAAGTCAAATTTTAATTTGTATTACTTTAATCGGATATACTCATCCTTAGTTTATAATATTATTTATTCGGAAGTGATGAATAATAATTCATCCATAAATAAGGTTCCTTGTTCGTTCGTAAGCCATTTCCCTCATTCGTAAGTTAGTTTCATCATTCGTAAGTCAATTGAATCACCTACACATAAACTCAGTAACCCGTACTAATTATCTTCATCCGTAATTGATTTCTTTAGTCTATATGGATATACGTACACTCCTGTCTTCATCATGTTATCGTTTCCCGAATGGTTACACCATACGTTGCATCCGCCATTGTTGTTCTCATCACTTCCCATGTATGCTTTATTTCTTGGACCGTCATCGTGTTTAAGTTACATTTATACCGTTGATCGAACACTGTTTCCATGTTCTAATTGTTTACTTCCTTATCGACCTTTGAATTAACACATTTACGATTCCTTAAGGTAAGCCATTCAGCAATAGCTTCCCAATAACCTCAACGATGAAGTCAATGTGACCATAATGCAATTTAGAACATATAAGGTATTCACATGATGGACAATAATACAAAATCATTTGTATAGTAAATCATTAATAACAGTGTCCGGAATATCATTAATCATTTACGTTTCCAACCGTGTTTCTTTTATTCTCATTCATACTTTATACCTATTAATCCATGAATCTTTGTCAAACCAATAAAGTAACACCTTAACACTTCATCTGCCTAAACAAGCATTCCCAATTGCTTTCACAACTCTTTCAACCTTTCTAATTGCATTTTGTTCTTTGCCTTTATTGGCATCGAATAGTTATAATTCGTTCAGACATTGAATCCTTCATTTTGTATTCAACTCATATGACAGATGAAACCCGAGCATTAATCATATAGATAAATCCGTAACCATAGTAGCTAATTACGGTCACTATTTATCTGTACTCGTGTGTCTAGGGTTTTTTCCACCACATGCTTAGTTCATTTCTTAATAAACATTTTTACCAATAGTCAAGACAATCTTACATATTCATGTATCTTAACACATATAGGCACATATACATGCATTTTCACTTTAACTACTTCACATTAACTTTAAGACACATATATTAAATCTATTTCAACTATATCATAACATATACTCTTTACTTTAGTAAAACGCTCGTGGCAGAGAACTACCCTTGGCTAGCTTCCTTATCTTTTGTTCCATTCTTAGTTTAAGTTCAAGCATCGGGTTATGCCCGAATCTCTCAAACTATGGCTCTGATACCAACTTGAGAGGCCCCGAACCCCGGGAGTCCCCTCGGTTGGTTAAGCTTCAAAAGCATAACTCTTAAACTGTACAATAGTCATATATTATAGCAGCGGAAATCCTTACATAACTTTTAATCATAAATAAAAGATCTAAACCATATTCGTGAATTATTCTTTAATCTTAATAAGAATGCCAGTTCTGGAATAGGTAGTCCTCATGTCCTGTCACAAGCCATCATATCCTTATCATAACTTGCTCAACCTGACATGCATGCTAAATCAAGTCAGCTTTCGCTGGTGAGTTCTAAGTTAACTTTTTATAAAAATCTTTACTCATTCATATCTTTATATAACATAACATAATTCAAATACATAACATACATATCATCACGACATCAATCATACTGTGCATAAAACTTTAGCCTTCACTGCTGACTGAAGTCAACATGCTTGTGCAGCACAAGACTCTATAACTGACGACCAAAGTCGACATGCTTGTATAAATACAAGAATCTAACTATCAACCCGAAGTTGACAACTCATGCATGCATAAGATTTCCTCAACTGGCGACACACAGTCAACAGGCTTGTGTTTCCACAAGACTCTTTAACTATCAACCGAAGTTGACAGCTCATACCGGTACAAGACTTCTTTACATAACAATCATTTACATAACATCACTTTACATATGCCATTCATATCCATAACCTCATTCATCATACATAACGTGGTTTAAATCATTTAAACTATCATAATCATAAACCATTCTCCGCACCGCAGTGCTCAAATTTTGCCAACCGCAGCCGAGACTTCAAAATCACATTTCCTGCTCGACCTCGGCCGAGACTTTCAAAATCATTTCTTTCTCAACCGCAATTGAGACTTAAAACATTCTTTACACCTCAGCTGAGACTCTTAAAATCATTTACTTCTCAACCGCAGTTAAGACTTAAAACATTCTTTACACCTCAGCTGAGACTCTTAAAATCATTTACTTCTCAATCACAGTTGAGACTTAAAACGTTCTTTACCTTAAAACATTATTTACCTGACCATAATCAGGTTAAAATCACTTTCATACAATAGCTTTATAACATGCATACCAGCCCAAAATGATAAAACATTTAAAATAAGGCTACAAAGAACTCACCTTAATACAAAGCTTGATTCACAATAAATTCCAAACTAGCATCGGCTTTTGGAATTGTTTACAACCTGTACAACATTATTACTTTAACACATAATTCAAGCATTCTTATATAAACCTAATAGGGCTAGTGGTTAGATTGAACTATGTTTTTACGTGCATGATTTATCCTAACCACCTACACCCATGCTTGACATTCATACTTTACTTTACTCTCATTCTCATAATATTCATTTACTTTCTTTCGATCATATCAACGTTCTTGGTAATTCACATCAACCCTCATACTCATTCATATTACCCATAAATACACAAAACATTACTTGAACTTTACGTGCTTCCTTTCTCAACCCAAACCATACCACAACCCTTTGATTATATGAATGTTCACACAGGTTTTATGATCACATAATATATAATCATACCAAACTCATGGTTACACATACACCCATACAACTCATTAATCCATTCACATGCGTTAAGATTCTCTTAACTGATTTCATACATATTAAGAGGATCTTAATCATGTCAACAAACACGCATGTTCGTTCTTGTTTAATGTTCTTAATTAACAACAATAACCACTAAATAACGTTCCAATATTAGATCTAATCCACCTATTATCAAACTAGAAGAAATTGAATCAATACCTGTTCAGACGGATTTTCGATCAAAAACGGATGATCCAATGTTATATAGATGATCTCCAACTTGAATCTGATGTTCCTATAGCTTAATCAAGCTGATTTGGAGATTTAAACTCATATAGATCGACTTTTGACGCTGTGAGTTCGAAGAAAGAAAAATAAAAGTTTTTGCCATGAAATTTTGATGATTTAATCAACTTTAAGTCGGTTTCCCTTCGTCGCGTACCGCCAAGAGGGCTTAAAAAAGGCTTGGCTTACCGCAAAGAAATCCGGAGAATTTTAGATATTTTGGGTTCTTCGCGTACCGCCAAGAGTCCCCAAAATCTCCTTGGCGTACTGGGAAGAATCCCAAACCCAATATTAACCTCATTTTCTTTCGTTTTACAATTCCGGATGATACGAATTCAAATGATTATAAAAATTTTCGGTTGTTACACCACATTATACAAAATCACTGACCGTGGAACTAGATAATCACGGACCAAGTGTAAAATCATTCTATATGAAATCACAGACTGTCACTAGACACCCATAATCGAGGAATTACCTAAATAAATCACGGACCAATAATCACGGACCGTAATTTAACACTCATAATCAAAGACAAACTGTGTAAATTACGTACCAATTAATCACAGACGTGTTATATAAAAATCACGGGCCGTCATTTTAAATGCATAATCAATAGCTAACTACATAATTGCATACCAATAATCACGGATCAAACTTAAAAATCACGGACCACAAAATAAAATCGAAAAAAACTATAGCAATGTTATAGTCAAATTAAAGATAATAAAATTGTCAACCTTATAATAATAGGATATAAAAAAAGAAAAAATGAAAAAAAAAGTGGTAATGAATTTGATTAGTTTTCTTATTTTTTTTGAGTAAATTACATAAATCGTAATTTATATTCACTCATTTTATGAATGACATTTTATTAAAAATAGTTTCAAAAAACATCCTTAAAATGGTAATTTATAATGGATTTCTGTAAATCGTCCTTTAATTATATCACATAAATCGTCCTTTATATCAAGAAAAAGGATGAAATCCATTATAAATTATCTTTTTTAAGGATGATTTCTGTAACTATTTCTAATAAAGGACGCCATCCATAAAATGAGTGAATATAAAGGTGATGTATGTAATTTACTCTTTTTTTTTTATAAAAATGTGCCAAATAATGTTACAAACCTGTAAAAAGAAAACTTTTTTTTACATGGTTTTCACATTAAGGAGGGGTTTTTATTTTATATATACCCTCTATATATATACCCTATACATATATACCCTATATATATGTATATATTTCAAAATATTGATTAAGTTAATTCAAAAAATTTTATCATTAAAACAAATACAAATAATGAATCAGATATCTAGATTTTTGTCACGAAGAGATCATAGCTCAAATACTTCAGCTAATGATCAAGAGGAAGATTTAAACAACAATATGAATTCTTTAGAAATAAGTATTTCTCAAATTGAAAATAATTTATTAAATTGAAATATGCCTAAACAAGATGTAAAAACTATATATAAAATATGAACTTTTGATTTCTTACAAGATTACTCAATCAAAATGACTGAACAAACTATTCCTATAAATAAAGATCATCAAAATTTACAATTATTATCTAAAGAAGCTATATTAAACCATAGAAAGAATTATAAATTTTTACATATAGGATTAGTACATGTAGCTATAAAACCTATGTTCAGATTAAGAATAGACGCTCCCATATTAACTATATTAAGAGATGCTAGACACACTAATTTCAATAATTCATTATTAGCTATGGCTGAATCAAATATAGCCAATGGTCCAATATATTTTAATTGTTATCCTACTTTTTCTATAGGATTATTTGATCCAAACATTCTTGATACTTTAACCTTAACAATAAAAACAAGAAATTTAGAATTTAAAGAAAAAACTAATGCTGCAGTCGTAATATATAGAGTTTATTATAAAACCATGACTACAACTATATAACCAAAAACTAAATTATCATCTCCAAGAGATGAAACAATATTATTTGAAGCTAATACTATGCATGCTAAAGTTATTACTCCAAAAAGATTAAAATGGAATGAAATAACACAATCTTTAAATTGGAATTTACAGGATATAAATCCACAAAAACCAATAGATATAGAAAATCAAACTTCAAATATTATAGAAAAATCTGATGGTTCAATAGAAATAAACTTTAACAATAATAATAATTCTGTTAGATATTCAACATCAAGCAGTAGTATAAATAGTATAAATAGTTTACAAAGAAATATTTAAGAAGATCACAATCTATGAAAATTGCAGGAATAGACTATTATAATTCTATACCTAAAGCTTTTTATGAACAAGAATCAGATTTAGATAATAAATCTGATAAATCATATAACCCTAGTAAATCTGATATGGAATTTTATAATAAATTATGAGTGACACTAAAATGCAAATAAAAAATTCTCAAGTTCAATTTTATGTTTCTGCATTAAAAGAATTTCATAAAAAATTAAAAACATATAAAGAAGAGTTAGAAAAAACAAACCAATATTTAGAAGAAAATAAATATAATGATAAAATACAAAAATACCATCATATGAATTTTAAATATTTTTTACAAGATAAAATAAAAATTAATAAAGAACTTATAAAAATTTGTTCTACAAATATAGCAAAGTACACTTGTTAATATGAGTGATACAAAAATTCAGTGTAGAAATCCTCAAATGAAATTTTTAAAGGTTTTATTAAAAGAATGTTATGAAAAAGTAAAAGTTTCTCAAGATAAGTTACAATTTATAGATAATTATTTTAGTAAAGATGAATTCGAAGATGATATAGAAGACCAACTTGTAACGCCCGTCTCCCGGGACACGTCACTTTGTCGGATTTACTCATAAGCACAATGATAAAATAGATATAACTCAATCGCAGCGGAAATAAAACATATTATACATGAGTAAACCCGATTACACATCTATGTCGTACAACCATTTTTATTTATTTATTTTTACAAAATAAACATCTATGCGAGTCTTCTCAAAACCTGCAGCCAGCATCCATCCATAGTCACTTATGCCAATTGTTTCTTGCCTCGACTAGCTGAGGCTTCACAATCTCTACCTGATGTGCACGCTAAGATTTGTCAGCTTAAGCTGGTGAGTTCTAAGTTTAATAAACATCGTTAATTTCAAACAATATATTTCAAAAGCATTTTACAAAAGCATACATCGATATACAGGTATCATATTATATCAACAACATTTATTTAAAAAATCTGTTTTACCCGAAGGTAACTTCTTACCCGAAGGTAAACTTCTTTACCCGAAGGTAACTTCTTTACCCGAAGGTAACTTCTTTACCCGAAGGTAAACTTCTTTACCCGAAGGTAACTTCTTTACCCGAAGGTAAACTTCTTTACCCGAAGGTAAACTTCTTTACCCGAAGGTAACTTCTTTACCCGAAGGTAAACTTCTTTACCCGAAGGTAAACTTCTTTACCCGAAGGTAACTTCTTTACCCGAAGGTAACTATGAAAAACTTTTATTCACCCGAAGGTGCTTTCAAAATTTCTTTTTGAAAACTTTATAATAAGCACCGTAGTGCAAAAACCTTATTCGAACACCGTCTTTACCTCAGACCTATACACCGGCATTATCCTGTTATATCGAAAGAGCATACGACTACACACCTTCGGTATACTAGGACCATGTCTTTGTTAGTATATGAGATTTGGACCTCTTCATAACTCTTTTAATAAACTTCTTTTCAAAATAAAGATTCGGGTTGCCTCTTTTTATTTTAAAAAAATTACATACATAAAATTCGGCATTATCCCGACATAACATTGGTATAAACGGGAAACATCCCGGCATCAATATAATATCATATACATCAATCATTTCAAATATATTTATCATGCATACACATCAGCCCTAAAACATTAAAACAGTAAAAGAGGGCTCATAGAACTCACCTGATCTATGCTTCTATCGTACAATTTTAGCTCCTCAGTTATTATCTTACGTGACCGCCAATTTCCTAATAACATCAGTTCCCTAATGGGATTACTTAACGTATCTTTATATTTTTAGGTATTGACTCGAGTCTTTAATTGGGCAGCATAACGGCTTATGCTTTTCGGTTTTCTTAAAAATATTTGGGCAGAATTTCGGCTTATAAAACTTTATTTTAGAGTTTTAAATTGGACAGAACCTCGTCTAATAAATATATATTTTTATAAAATATTTGGGCAGCATCTCTGCATACTCCGTGTTTTACAAAAATATTGAAAATAGCCTCCACGCATAATATTAGTGAGGTTTTAAACAAACAATATCTCGACCATACTAATTAAATAATTATTTTAAAATAAGAGTATAATAGGTGGTTACCTCAAAGTAGCTCGTACCAATGCTCGCTTAACAATATTTGAACGGAATTCTAGTAACTACCGTATCCGCTCAAGGGTTTTAGGAGAGTATTTTGACAGAGTTTTGTTACTGAAGAAAAATGAAAATTTGATCATCGACGTTCATCTATTTATAGACGAAGATTCCTTCGTTATTAAGAAAGGAATAATATATATATGGTTCAAATCGTTCGACGTATAACTTTCGAATTTCGACATATGTTTAAATTGATTATTTTATTATTTTTTATTATTTTATTATTATTATTATTATTATATTATTATAATTAATTTAGCTCAATTCTTGTTTTTCCCTTATAACTTTTTGCATCTGATGTTTTAAAAAATTTTGAATATGCCGTTGAAATCTACTAATTATTCTCTACATTTCTACCCAAGTTTCGTTGAAAACGGAGCAGGGTCAAAAATAATATATTTTAATATTCACGAGCTTATATCTTGCTCATACATTATCGTATAACGGTCTGGCTTATATCAATGTGATCGTAATTACTTCAGGATTGTTCATAAAAATTTTGAACCCAAACGGTCACAGAAATTCTGCACGTTATTATTAGGCTCTATAACGTGTCCATACATTATCGGATATTTTTATCATTTATATCCTTTTGATCATAATTACTTTACGAACGTTTATATAAATTTTGAACATAAAGGGTTCCCGAAATTTTGCACGTTTATTATTGGGTTGCTAATTTTTATTTTATTATTATTATTTTTTTTCGGATGTTACACCAAGGTGGTGTTTGTTTTTTAAGAGGTAAAACGTCTGCGATCTGCGGACCACATCTGCAAACCTCTTTTGCAGAAGAGGTGGACCAAACCTCTGCAAGAAGAGTTTTTGAGGGTGTTTGTTTATCAAAAACATCTTCAAACCAAAAAACCTCTTCATAAGAAAACCCAACCCACCGTCCATTTCCCGATCGTCCCCCTCCACCCACCGATCCTCCGGCCACCGATCCACTGTCACCATCACCTCCGATCGTCCCCCTCCACCCACCGTCGACCGTCGATGAGGCTGTCACCATCACCACCGCGTCTCTAGGGTTTCATCCGACTTTAGGGATGCGAAGGGTTCGACGACAGGATGCGATTGAGACTGTCACCATCACCACCGCGGCTCTAGGGTTCAACTGTGGAGGGCGACGACGACGGGGAGGCGCGACTGAAAAGGGGCGACGGCGGTGGGAAGCGCGACTGAAAAGGGGCGAACCCTAGATCGAACCGGTGGGGGCGATGGCGGTGGGAGGCGACGGCGGTGGGGGAGCCGGCTGTGGAGGAGACGGCGGTGGGGGAGCCGGTTGTGGAGGAGACCGGCGGTGGGAGGCGACGGTGGTGGGGGGCTGCCGGTGATGAGCAGGAGATGAGGGGTGATCGGTGAGCATGAGATGGGGGTGAGAAATGAGAAGATGTTTGAAGATGTTGGTCCATGTCTTCTCCAAGAAGAGGTCTCGCAGACGTTTTTTAATGAAATGTCTGCGAGAAAACAAAACACCCTACATCTTTCCTTGGTATGCGAGCTGCAGACAAAAGGGCTTTCGCAGACCTTCGCAGACGTTTTTTCAAAAAACAAACACCCTCCAAGTAAATAAATTATATTATTATACTAATTTACAATTTCATTTAAGAGAAGAAATACAATATCGGTTTAGAAAGATAAGAATAATTTCTACTGAAATATCAAAATTTACTTGTTAGAATGAGTCACAAGGAGACTATGATATTTTTAAGATGTGAAATATTAAATAAATATAATATAGATAATTTATTATGGTATCATAAAACTTTTAATCAAGATTATAGAGAAAGGCATACTAAAGAATGGGAAAAATATATTATTAAAAATGATGAAAATATTACATTTTTTACCTGGTTACCTATATATTGTAAAAATAATAATATTAAATATCCTACTATTAAACATATATCTGTTAATAATAAAATTACAAAAAATTATAAGTTAATAAGAAATGATGAAGAACTAATTAGTATTCATCCACCTCATGAAAATATAAAATTTATTAAAGATAAACAAGAATATATAGGAACACCATTATCTAGAATTAGTGATGATGATTCAAAAAATTTACATACAATTATTTTTCAAAACAATTATACAAATGAAAAATTAAACACTATTGGAGAACAATTAAAAAGAATTGAAAATGAGACAAATGAATTAAAAATAAATGATAAAGGAAAAGGAATAAAAATTGAAAGTCCTATAATTAAACTTTAGAAAATCCTATATTTAAACACTTTACAATAGATACACCTATAATACTTAATAAAAAAGAAAAAACTTTAAATTTAATGCAAGACCATCTAGAAATATTAAAAAAATTTAAGAATTTAAGTTTAAATACTATAAGAGACGAATCTGAAAGTACAGATTCTTCCTATGAAAATTTAGAATCTCAATTTAAAAATAAAAGTGATATAATAAATAAATTAAAAGAATTTAATTTAAGGCCAGATAATAGGAATTGGTATTATAAACCAACCCCTCCTGATTTACAATATGAAGAACAAAGTAATAGATTTCATGCTGAATACAGTGGTAAGTCTATATATGAATGGAATATTGATGGACAAGCAGAAGCTCAAATTTTAAATATATTACAAGAATTGACTATGGCTTCTAATGCTTTTAAACAAGTAGGAAATAATGAAACACAGATTCTTAAAATGATTGTTTCAGGATTTTCGGGTAATTTAAAAGGTTGGTGGGATAATTATATAACAGATTATGAAAAGAATATCATTATAAATGGAAGAAAAATTAAAATAGAAAATGGTTTACCTATTCAAACTGAAGAAACAGATATAATAAATACTCTTATTTTTGCTATTATAAAAAATTTTATAGGAGATCTTACAGACTATCAAGAAAGAAATTCTTTAATATTACTAAATCTTACTTGTAGAAAATTACAAGATTTTAGATGGTATAAAGATGTTTTTATAGCTAAGGTTATGACAAGAAATGATTGTAGACAATCTTATTGGAAAGAAAGATTTATTGCAGGTTTACCAAAATTATTCGCTGAAAGAATTAGAGAAAAAATTAAAAGAGAAAATAGTAATAATATACCATACGAAGATTTAACATATGGACAAATAATCAATCATATTAATCAAGAAGGTTTAAAATTATGTAATGATTTAAAATTAAAACAAAAAATGAAAAGAGATGGTATTAGTAGTAGAAATGAATTATGAAATTTCTGTGAACAATATGGTTTTGAAAATATAAAATTACCAAATACTTCTAAAAGAAAGAATAATATTAAAAAACATTTTAAAAAGAAATATAGAAAGCCAAAAATTGAAGATCAAAAATATTATAAAAAAGATAAAAAACAAAAATTCTATAAGAAAAGAAATATAACTTGTTATACTTGTGGTAAAAGAGGACATACCTCAAAAAATTGTTATTCAAAAAGAAAAATAAATGAATTAAATTTATCTGATGAATTAAAAGATCAAATAAATAAAATATTAGACACTAAAATTAGTGAAGAAGAATTTTCATATTATGATAGTAATGATATAAATTATATTTCTGATAGTGATAATGATAGTATTACTAATGAAAGCGAAGTATGTAAATGTATAGGACCATGTTTATGTAATATTGGATCTGAAAATATGATAAATAGCGAAGAAAATTTAATATTAATAAAATTATTAGAAGAAACTGAAGATAGTAATCTAAAAAATTTATATATTGAAAAAATAAAAGAAAATTTAAAGAAAAACTCTATAACTGATGAAGAAAATACAGAAATATATAGTTTAGAAGAAATTTATAAAAAATTTAAGAAAAAAGAAATCCCAATTACTATTCAAGAATTACAAGAAGAATTAAAAACCATAAAAGAAGATATTAAAACAATTAAATTACAAATTAAAAATATTGAAAAAGATAAGAATAAAATTATTGATAATAAGGTTAATAAAATAAATATATTAAAAGAATTAGACTATCAGAAATGGTATACTAAAGTAAATATTATCATTAATAATGAATTTAGAATAACTTTAACAGCTTTAATTGATAGCGGGGCTGATATGAATTGTATTCAAGAAGGAATTATACCTACTCATTATTACGAAAAAACTTCATATAGATTATCCACAGCTAGTGGTTCAAGACTTATAATAAATTATAAGTTATCAAATGTACATATATGTAAAGATAGTTATTGTTTTCAAACTCAATTAATATTAGTAAAAAATCTAACTTCACAAATTATATTAGGAACCCCTTTTATTACTCAATTATATCCTATAACTATAAACAACAATGGAATTATTACTAAAGTTTTAAATAAAGAAATTATATTTGAATTTGCTGAACCTGTTTAATCTAAACAAATAAATATTATAAATTTAAAAGAAAAACAAAAAGAATTTTTAGTAAATGAAATAAAAAATGAAAGAATAAAAGAACAATTAAAAGAAAAAACTAATATAATTAAAATTAAAAATATTGAAGAAAAGTTTATAAAAAATGTATGTGTTAATATACCCAATGCCTTTTGGCAAAGAAAACAACATATTGTAGAATTACCATATACAAAAGATTTTGATGAGAAAAATATACCTACAAAATCTAAGTCTATACATATGAATCAAGAATTAGAAGAATATTGTAAAAAAGAAATAAAGGATTTATTAGATAAGAAATTAATTAGACCATATAAGTCTCCTTGGTCATGCTCTGCATTCTATGTAAATAATAGCGTTGAAATAGAAAGAGGTGCTTCAAGATTAGTAATAAACTATAAACCTTTGAATAAGGTTTTAGAATGGATAAGATATCCTATACCAAATAAGAGAGACTTGTTAAAAAAGATATATGATGCTAAGATATTTTCTAAGTTTGATATGAAATCAGGATTCTGGCAGATTCAAATTTCTGAGAAGGATAAATATAAGACAGGATTTAATGTTCCATTTGGACATTACGAATGGAATGTAATGCCTTTTGGTTTAAAAAATGCTCCTTCTGAATTTCAGAATATTATGAATGATATTATTATTCCCATAGGAAATTTTTCAATAATCTATATTGATGATGTTTTGATCTATTCTAACTCTTTAGAACAACATTTTAAGCATTTAAATATATTTTATGATACAATTCATAAGAATGGATTAGTAGTATCTCCTACTAAGATAAATCTATTTAAAACAGAGATAAGATTTTTAGGTCATGATATTAAACAAGGAACTATTATACCCATAAATAGAAGTCTAGACTTTTCTAATAAGTTTTCAGATGAAATCAAAGATAAGAAACAATTGCAGAGATTTTTAGGATGTTTAAATTATATACACGATTTCTTTAAAGATCTAAGAATTATATGTAAACCCTTATATAAAAGATTAAAAAAGAATCCTGAACCATGGACTCAAGAACATACTAATATTATCAAACATATTAAAACAAAAATAAAACAATTACCATGTTTAAATATTCCTCACCCTAACGCTAAATTAATAGTTGAAACTGATGCTAGTGATTTAGGATTTGGAGGAATATTAAAGCAATCTTTAGAAAATAATAAAGAACAATTAGTTAGATATTATTTTGGATCATGGAATGATACTCAAAAGAATTATTCAACTATAAAAAAAGAAATTTTAAGTATTGTATTATGTATTAAAAAATTTGAAGATGATTTATATATGAAACCTTTTTTATTAAGAATTGATTGTTTATCTGCAAAACATATTTTAGAGAAAGATATAAAAAATTTAATTTCAAAACAAATATTTGCAAGATGGCAGACATTATTAAGCAATTTTGATTTTCAAATTGAATTTATAAAAGGAGAAAATAATTCTTTACCAGACTTTTTATTAAGAGAATTTTTACAAGGAATATGAGCAAGGATACAAAAAAGATTGTTTTATCCAAATCAAAGTCATCATTATCAGCAAGTTCTTCTTCAAGTTCTCCATTACCTATTCACAATAGTTTTACTCCATTATCTCCATTTCCAAGATTTAGACCATCTTCACATGTTCCTATATCCTCCAGACCACCATATTCTTCTATTGTTCAAACAACTAGAATTCTACCTCAATCAATTATTCGTCCCAATATATCTCCTATATCCCTTCCAACAGATTCTAGTTTATATTCTATAAATCCTAATCATAAAATATCAAGATTTTAGAACCTATTGAAGAAGAAAAAGTTTCTCAAAGTTTTTTAACCCTTATAGATTATTTATATCCAAGAAATTGTCATTTTTATGATTCTGATCAAAAGAATATTGATTATTATCAAGCTATATTAGTTGATACCGGTTCTGTTGATATTCAACATATTCTCAATCCTCAAAACCCATCAAAAATTGACCATTCTAAAATAAAAATTAAAAAGATTATAAGTCTTGAAGAATGGAAATCTAAACCATTCGTTCAAAAAACTCTTTCAAATTTCAATTCATATTCTCAATATAATTATTACGATTATCAAGAAGCTTGGGAAAAGGCTCTTTTATTTAGAAATTTTAATCATTCCTGGTTTATATACTATGATTAGCAATTCTCAAACAATTATCCAAGATGGTTTGTTAAATGGTTTAAGTATATTGGAATCATTCCAAATGCTTTTCCTAAACAAATTCTTGAGGCCTATAATAAGTTTATAGACTATTTTAAGCAAGATGGAATCCCTGATTTTGAATACACTCTTCAATTTATGACTGTATTTCAAATCCCTTGGATTTTCTCTTGGACTTATCATTATCAAGTTAAACAAGATATATCTCCTCATCTTCTCCTAAGACATTATAGGAGTAAATGGTGGAATAAATTTTCAATTGAAAAAGCCAATATTGCTTCTGTACAAAAATATTATATGTCTATATCCAGTCAATATGAAAGATCTGTAAAGACTCCTATTATTCAAAATCTAAATTCTTTTCAAGATCAAGACTATATAATTCGACTACAGTCTTGTTCTACCCTTGAAGAAATGCAGAGAATTATTAATGAGATTAAGCAATCTCCTTCGGGGTCAAAGCGTTCTACCAATGAAGAAGATTTACGAGATTCTCAAGATCCGTATGAAGATATTGGACCCATATAAGATATCCATGGGTTAATAAAAAATCTAAGATATGCATGGGTTAATCTCAATTATTGTCAAAAAGATAAAGATAAGAAGATAAAGATCTGTCAGAGACGTGATTTTCAAGATATCAACTTTATGTCAACTTTTATTAAAGTAGCCAAAAGATAAAGATAAGAAGATAAAGATCTGTCAGAGACGTGATTTTCAAGATATCAACTTTATGTCAACTTTTATTAAAGTAGCCAGCCACTCTGCCAACTTTAATAAAGATGATATTAATTATTCTGCAACAAGACAATTTACTTTTCTCAATGGCCGACAAGATTCAATTATCTTCCAACTCTGATAAGGCTGAAGGCTCTATAAATTGAAGGCTCTATTGTATTATAATTCATTCGAAAAAACACTTAGAATTAAATGTATGAAAAAACCCTCTCTTCAAAAACTTGTATTATCAACCACCCAATGTTCAAAATCTTTAGATTTTCAAGTTATTATTGCTCCACCCAATTGTAAGGAAATCATTTGTAATTCAGATATTCAAGAAATAAATCAAGGTATTATTTAAATATGAGTTGTTTAATTTATGTTTCTCACTACTACAAAAACAGGTATTTGCTACGGTCAAATCCGTAGCAAATCCGTAGCTAACACTCTTTTTGCTACGAATTAGTTACGGATTTGGTCCGTAGCTACAAGTCTCGTCGCTAATTTAGTTTGCTATGAATTTTGCTACGAAAAATAATTTTGCAACGGTTTTAGATACAAAAATAAACGTCGCTACTTTAGATACGAATTTCGCTACGGAAATGTTAGCTACGGATTTCTCTACGAACTTTTTGCTACGTATTTTTAGCTACAAAATTCTGCTACGGATTTATCTTTACGGATTTCGCTACGGATATTTTGTTATGGATTCTGCTACGAATTGGTTACAACAATTTTTTACAATTTTTGCTTTAGATTTTGCTACGAAGTTTAGCTACGAATTTTGCATTGATTTTTTGACTTTTTTGCTACTAATTTAGCTACAGATTTTAAAATATTTTTGCTACAAAATTTGCTACGGATTTTATAAGAAATTTTTCAATAATTTTCATTTTTTATCCTATTTTTTTATATTCCCTGTAACATTGAATTTAAATTTCAATAAATATATACAAGCAAAACCAAATAAATTGCAAATATAGTCAACTTATATAAATTTAGCACAATTTAGATCCAAACTATCCAAAAACCAAAATAATGTTCGCAATTTAGCGTTTATCCAACATAAAGTCATATCCTAACTTGGTGGAAGGTTCTGTTGGCTTTTTAACAACAATTGAAGTTTGTCATTCATTTCAGCATATAGCCTCGCATTTTCTTCAATTTTCTCCATCATAGCTTGTTTCTCTACTTTATCTTGTTCTATTTGTTCTTTCAATCGCTGCACCTATAATTAATATTTAATATATTAGCACAACAATTTTAATATTTCATTAATATGAAATACATTGATTACTCATTTTAACAAATTACAAACAATTATCTCAATATTAACTCAAAGGGCATTACTTGGCACACTAAACCTGTACAGATTTGGATCCACCAGAAGATGGCATGGTGTCCAACCCCCCCCCCCCCCCCAAAATCCCCTTCCATACCAATTGATCATTTAAATCAAAAAATAGCCAATTGTTTTCAAACATCAAGTTCTATCAGAATAGCATCTCATTTATTGCTTCAACTAATCTCCATCTTTACATCTATTAGCTTCATAATTTATCAATATTATTCTACCAGCACCAACTTCATCCTAAGTAATATCAGTGTAGCATCTAATTTATTTTTTCAATTGATCCCTATCTTTACATCTATTAGCTTCATATTTTTTTCAATATTGTTCTACGAGCACCAACTTCAGTTAGCCTATATACTCCTGATATAGCCATCAAGACTATCAATAGATAGCAGAAACATATAACTAGCACATTTCTACATGGTCAAAATCACATGCACAAATATGAAGATATTATCATCCCTAAACTTGCAATTTCAAACATTTAGCTTGCTTAAAACACCTAATATAAGTTCATGCAGAAAAATATGGCATTTTATAAGGCACTACAGATTAACATAACTCCATAAACACCAATTTCTTTAAATAACTCACTAATTTTTTGTATCACATGAAACTATATAGATTTTCTTTACGAAAAGAGAACACTAACCTCATCATTTCTACTCGGTGGATACGAACTACCAGTACCCGACATTGATGATGCACCTGCCATCACAACATATGGGTCAACACTGTTGCTACTCCCGTACAATCTCCCCTTTTTTTTTGCCTCCCGTGGTTCGTAACCATAAATCCAAATCAAACTCCGAGTCTGAGTAATCATCCTCAACATTTTTCTCCTTAACATATTCCTTATATGTTTCCTGCAATAGGAATAATAAAGATGGTACTTTAACATACAACTATTAAGTAGTAAAATCATGCATTTAGAATCTTAAGATACTTACGTAAGATTCGCGTGCCCTCGAGTCAACCCAAGTCACATTTTGCTCCTGAACAGTCTCTTCCACATCATTGGCTTCTCCTGAACCATCTGTTACTGACCCGCTATATCCTTCCAATCTATCTAGTGGTCTTGACCCTTTCTTTGCATGTGTTTGTAACCAATACTCATCAAAACTAGCACGACGCTTCAATGCCTTATCCTAAGAAGTTCATTTTTATGAATGAACAATAAGATGTAATTATTGAAGTATAATATGTATATAACTAGGACAAATTAACATTTCTTACCAAGTTATGTCTAACAGTGACAAAGCTCTTTGAGCCAAGAGTATGCCTTCCACCTTTTGCTTTCTTTCTATTATCAATATTTATAGAAGACTTCCCTTTCCATGAAGTGGTATTCCAAGCCTCAACTAGTGTTGTCCAAGACTCCTGACTAATCCAGTGTGGCTTAAATGGAAGAATGACAGTCAAGTCATCCCTAACTTCTATACCCTCTTGGGTCGCAAGTGCCTTGGCTTTATTACGAGCCCTCATCAACAAATCAGGAAACTTTCCCTTAATGCATGTCTCCCAGCAAGAATAAATTAAGGATTTATATTCATCTTCCCACACATAGTATCTCTATTAAAGAAACACTAATTAATAATGTATACATTATTTACTAGGTAAATTATATAGAAATGTATCATAAATACTCACTTGAAAACGCTCAAACATGCGTTCACGATGATGGAAAGGAACATCTTTCCAACCTTGCCATGGACCTGACCACAAAGACTTCAAACCTATTAACCCTATGTCAATAATTCGGCTAATCGCACCAATCTAATATAAATGCCCTTAATTTTTCACAAATGACACTAATTATCCATAATTTATCTGAGTTGTCAATAATTGTAATCATCAAATTTGGCCATTATTGACCAATATTGACCCTAATCGACTATCATTAACCAAAATTGTCCAAATTTCACCTAATTAATCATCATTGATCAATATTTGAACTACTTAACCTGAATAATCATAAGTAGTTGTAAATGATCATCATCGATGCTAATTAGAAATAACTAACACTATTAAACAAAAGCATAACATACTATACATGATTGATCAACATTGACTAATATTAACTCTAATTGACTATAAATTCCAAAAGTGACCATTATTAACCATGATTCACATATGTTTATGTTTGTGTAGTAGTGATGTTTAATAAATAAGTTAAAAAACATTATATGAATACAATGAGTATGATAGCATTATTGACCTAACATGTTGTATTAGGTCATAATTGTCACAATGGTACATTATACATTGGTATTTGTAAGTTATAAGAGCCATTAAGGAGTTCTAATGGTCATATGTCCTCATGTTGACTTGGATTCAATACCGCTAACCATTATTTGACCTACAATAGCTATGTTTAACCACAAATCATTACGATCAACCAAATTTGACCTCCATTTCCCATGATTGACCTAATGTGCCATATTACGCTGTAAATGTCATAATTGGTCATGATGATTTATAATGGGTTATTTTAGGTCATAATGATTCATAATGAGTCAAACTAGGTCATATACAACCATATTTGACTGCGGTTGACTATCATTGACCATGATTAACCATCTTTAACCATGTATACCAACTTTAGTCATGAATCAGTGTGAGTAACGAAATTTGTAATAAGTAACAACAAGTCATGCGTGTCTTAGTGAGCTATATTGGTTATAAGAAGTTATAATAGTTTCAATTGGGCATGATTGGTCACTTGATCATATTTAGTATAAATATATTATATTTGAAGAATTGTTCAACAAGTAATTATAATTAACTTTGTTTGGCAATGCTTTAATATAGTTAACCTAATTTGTCTTTAAAATTTAGCTATTTTTAGAAGTTACTTTTGAATATTGATTATATGTTTAAACCACAGAAGCTGCGTTTATTAAAGATTATATATTGTGTTGAAATAATTAAAATACTTAAATCACATGGGGTAAAACTGTAATTTACTCACTACATTATTTTCAACTTTCCTTAAATATTTTTTTTTTTGGATTTTCCAACGGATTTTCCTATTAAGTTTATTAAACATTATCAATTATATTCTAATGTATATTTTTAGTTTTTGCTATGGGGATTTTGTAAGGAAATTTGTTTTCCTATAATTATTTATTGGTCTTTCCACATATTTTGCAATGTTATTTTTAGTTATTTTTTCAAAATATTTTATTAAGTTGTTTTTTAAAATATATATTTTATCAATTTTGCTACAGATTCTGCTACGGTTTTTGTATCCTGCTGGATATCCATAAAATAGTAGTGGAATATGACCGTAGCAAATTAGTAGCTAATACGTAGCAAAGTTGATAAACAATTTTTTTATTGGTTTTGCTACGATTTTGCTATGGATTTTGCAATTCCATTTTTAGTAATTTTTCTAAATTAATTTTTTTTTGTTTTGCTACGAATTTTGCTACCGATATTTTCAAAATATATTATGATTGTTTATTTTTTCGATTTTGCTACGGATTTTACTATAGATTGTATTAAGTTATTTTTTAAGTAGTTATTTTATCAATTTTGTTTCAGATTTTGCTACGGTTTTTTTTTGCTATGGCATATTCGTAGCTAAATTGTAGCAGAATATGACCGTAGCTAGCTCATAGCTAATCCGTAGCAAAATTGAGACAAATTTTTTCCGTAGCGAATTTCTGTAGCTGATGCCTGTTTGTGTAGTAGTGTCTGCCATATTGCTATATTGTTTGTTATTTAAATCTTCATGCTCTCGATCCTTCATCAAATATATATATAAGGTGTGGTTCCTTTGTGTTTAATACTTTAAGTCATTGTTTTTATTATTTTGTTATTGTTTTTTATGCATTAAATAAATTGTTCGTATTTATTTTTTATATTTTATGTATTAAAAGTACATAATTGTGTTATTAGTTACAGAATATATTAAATAATAATTTGAGAAATAAAAATTAAGTTGCTAATTAAACAAATAAATACTATAATATTAAATGAAAAGAATTGAAAGATATATGAAAACCCACAATCAATACGTTTTTACTAAAGTGTTTTTGTGATTTTGAAGTAAAACTGCTTATCCGTTATGTCATTTAGATTGGTAAAGAAGAAATCCTGCAAGAATTAGAAGCTTTGATAATTAAATTTGAGCAAATTACTAACTCTTGATCCCATATTCAATGAAGACCCAACAATCAATTTGTTTATACTAAAATGGGTTTGTTTGTGGAGTTGAGATGCCTTGCATGTACTTCACCACCACCTTAGGAAATATGCGGCAACTCATCAGAGGAAATATGCGGTGGGGGATGTTTCCGACGGTGATGCATGTGTGGTGATGGTGGAAATATGATGGCTTAAAGAGAAATATCAAAATTTTGTTTATTTTTTCATTTCTTTGACTTTTTCTTGTTTGACTTTATTTGATATATTTACTTTTAATCCAAGGGTTACAAGTAAACAAAAAATATTAATAAAATCCGGGAAAAAAGTGCACATTTTTGACAAATATTTGGGAACAAATTAAAGAGACAATTCCAATCAAAAGGAGATGGCGGTTCGTCTTCATCGGGAACAAACGGGCTAATCGACTTGCCCTCACATTCAAGTATCATATTGTGTATTATGATACATGCATACATAACGGATCTAATTTTTTAGGATGCCATGCTCTAGCCGGATTTTTTATAATTTGAAATCTTTTTTTAAGAACACCAAACGCCCGTTCAATATCCTTCCTTGTACCCTCTTGTGCTACTTGAAACCTTTTCCGTTTAAAGGTTGTTGGACATGTTATTGTTTGCATAAAAACCGGCCATTCTGGGTAAATCCCGTCAGCAAGATAATAACCGTGAGCGTACTCGTTATCGTTACAAAAAAACGATGATTGTGGAAACACACCGTTTTCCATATCATTGAGTAACGGCGACGAGTTTAGAACGTTTAGGTCGTTATTCGCACCAGGCATGCCAAAATATGCATGCCAGATCCATAAATCCTGTGAACAAACTGCTTCAAGAATAATCGAGGGGCATCCGTGATCGCCTCTCATAAATTGTCCTCTCCATGAAACCGGACAATTTTCCCAATCCCAGACTCCCAGTGCATACAATCAATACTACCAAGCATACCGGGAAACCCATGATAATTTTCATGGTGTTCATACAAATTCATAACATCATTATAATTTGGTTTGCGCAAATATTTAGGACCATAGAGTCGACGGATATTCTTACAGAAATTATAAAGGCACTCTCTGGAAGTGCTGTCTGACATCTGTAAATAGTCGTCCATTAAGTCTGCCATACTCCCGTATGCCAATTGTCGAATAGCCGACGTACACTTTTGTAACGGTGTAAATCCTCGCTTGCCGTGAGCATCCCATCTCAGTTGAAAATAAGTATCTGCAACCTCCAGATCGTTCACGATACGTTCAAATAGAGGTCGTTGCATCCGGAAACGCCTCTTGAACAACTTCTCATTATACAACGGTTCGGGCCCAAAATAATGACGCATCAACAGATCATGCCCCGCTTCCCTGTCTCGATTAATCTGAATTCTCCTAATTATAGGCCGAGGAATCTGAGAAGCGTTTTCTTGAGCCATGGTAGACAAAGCCGCGATAAAAAGATCAGTACCCTCGCTATCAGAAGATGAGAACACCGTAGAGGATGATGACATTTTTATAAAAAAATGTATAAAAATTAAGAGAGTTTTGAATGAAATTGAGTGTGTAAAATGGTTGAAATGAGTGATTTATATAAAGATTGATTTTATTATAATTTTTTTTTTTAATTGTCCAACGGTTACAAAAAAAGGGGGCCCACCCATTTAAAATGGACCAATCAAATGACACAACACCCAACGGGGAGCGGGGGCCGTGGGGCTGGTTTCGGCGGGGGCTGCTGGCTAGGGGGGCGGTGTTCCCGCTGGACCCCGCGGCGGGGGAGGGCACCGCTGGCCGGGCGGGGAACCCATTGTGGGTGGTCTAACAACTAAGAAGATATAAATATTTTCTTTGCATCAAGTAATGAAAAAACTTCCACTTGAAAACCCTAGCAAGTTTACCCAGGTGTAGATATCGAATCATATGATTTGGCCAGTTTGGTTCGGTTCTTGAGGCGAGCGACTATAGACAATTTGGTTTCTTATTATAGAAAAATATTAATTGCTTTTACCTAATTGGACTGGCATAAAACAAACCATTCATATGAAGATCCTAAAAAGTCATAAGATATGTGACCTGGGGTAATAAAAATAGTAAAATACTCATCAATGGGGAATTAATCAACCAAATTACAACCATTTATAATAAAATTACATCCATGCGTACCAATTGTCCTAGAAAACGATTAAACCTGGGGGTTTGCATAGTAAATAAGACGTTTCCGGGGTTTAAATAGGGAACTAAAAAGAAATGTCGAACGAATGACATCGACAAACAAACGATATTGCAAACGTGCATATAAGATGGCTGGGAGTGCAACAAGCACACAGATAAGGATTGGTATCCATAACAATCCCTTTTTGTAAAGTGGGAGAAAACTAACACCAAAAGCGATCAGCATGGTTGCGATAGATAGGAAAAGAGTTGCTAGACCAAATAGAAGCTTTAAAGATAATGATTCTAAAAAATCTCGTTCGTCATAACGCGAGGTGAGGATGGATAAGAACAGGAGAATTGAGGCGGAGGACAAGATTAGAGATATGGCATCTGCCACAACAAAAACCACAAAGGTTGCTTTCGTACGAAAGAAAGGGATACCGTTGTTTTGGTTGTACCCACCAGGAACAGTAAAAGTTGCTGCAAATACTATGGTTGCAATAAGTGCTCCAACAACAATACATTGACTCGCGGTTTCCTTCATCCACTTCTCACCTTGTGTAACCAATTCTTTGTGCTCCTTTGTGAATAACTCATGCGGTGTTAGACCATCTTTGTTCTTCCGTAATCTATAAGCTGGAGGAACCATTTTCTTTACTTCCTACAATACAAACAAACTAAAATAGTTATAAGCTACTTTATGGTTACACTAATCCTTAAAGCGATGAGTAAATATATATGTACCTGAAACCATGATAGTTCTCGTTGCATTTGTAAAGCAACTCCAGACACACCCTCGAGTGGATTTTGTTTTGTGCAGATACCAACTAAATGCAACATATTGTTCTCATCATCATCTCTAAGAGGAGTTATCATATGCTTCATTGTACCTATCTCATACAATAGGCTGTAGATACCAGCGTGACGATGTTTCACAGCAACGTGAAAAATGCTTTGATTGTTATCATTTACCTTCCATATAAGATCAGGATATCCGCGAATGAGCTCAACTAAAAAATTAGTATTGCCCATTTCTGCAGCAATGAACACTACAGGAGAAGAGTATGTTCTTTTAACTTTGTCTTCGGCTTCCTTCTTATTATGTTCCACAATGCCATTTTGTAGCTGCTGAACTAATTGGTCTTCCTTTTGATTGCTGCTGGTGCTGATTATCTTCATGGTTTTGTCATACAAGTCTGCAATATATTTGAAAATGAGCTTTTGTAGTTGGAGAGCCAGGTGTTCCTTATTTGAAACTGGATTGTTGTCTTGCATGCTCAAATCAGAGGAGTCTTTGGTTATATGTTTGGTTGTAGCATGCATCCTCACAAGACTTTGAGAAATAAAATCTTGTAGTTCCAGAGCTTTAGATGGCTCAGCAGATGCAATCAGCATATTGGTTTTAATTGTCATGTTCTCCACATGTTCATGAATGACATTTTGAAGTTTAATAACTGTAACAGCCCATCCAGCAACTACTTTGATGTGTTGAGCAAACGAAGTTGAAGCAGGTGGTCCTCTAAGTATTGCGTCAATTTCCTTGGTAGGCTTTTTCACAACATCACCCCAAATGTACCTTAGCAGTGACAATGCATTACTCTTCTTTGTAGGAGCTCTCTTGAAACACCCGCATGCCAAAACTAAAAGCAACAAAAGTGAAATATATTGGTGATACTTGTTACACTACATAATTATATTTGTATTATGACACCAATTGTATAGTTGAGGGTGTGGTGTAATTCTGTTAACTATATATTTGGCATGTTAACGAGAAAGGGGGCCGGCACACATATTCCCTCTTTCTCATTGGCCTCCCTCCCTTCTTTCTCTAATGGCAATCATATTGCCCAAGATCTTGAAGAAACTAAGAACATGAGAACATACGTATGAAACTTCTTATGATCGATAATGTTTACAGACACACATACATGATATATATAGCCCTAAATCTATTTTACATATTACATCTTAACCCTTCTAATATATACATATTACATGTTTACACATAACACAACTTTAACCTATTTACATTAACAACCCTTTAACTTTCTCAACCTTGGTTTAACAATTATGTCTAACATTCACCCCCTAATTGTTAATCCAAGTTTGAGTTTTCATCTTCATTTCTTTAGCCTCCATTATCTCTAAACTTTGGCTTCCTTCCTTTGTGATAAATGTCGTCTTCTTTGACTTTCATAACTTTTTCTTTATCACGAGCACATTCTTTATTGACCTTAAAACCTTCTCGAGTATCATCATCTTTGACTTGTTTACCACATTCCTTCACTTGTGTCACACCAACTTTTTGAATCTTGATTGGTTTGCCTCTTGGTGAGACACCACGAATTCCTTCTAGTTTCTCATTGTTGTGACATAGTCCAACAACTTTATCATTTTTACTTTCTGCTTGTAAGACAAGCTTGGATGATGGATTTTCATATTTATTTTCTTTTTCTGGAACTAGAACTTCTACAGTAACTTGTTCATTCCATTCTATCCATTCTGATTCTTCATGATTAAAATAATTAGATAATGAGAACCAATAATTGTTAGATTTGGTTTTCTTATCATCTAAGGAAAACACTTCATGTCACACCCCCACCCCTCGTCACCTCGTGTCTAGCCTGATGTCACTGAACCGGTTGCGGAAGCATAGTGGTGATGTCTCCGAGGTGAGGTGTGACTTACTTGAACCGATATCATAAGCACACAGATTAACTTAAAGCAATCACATTACAAGGGTGTCGCAATCACAATTACATTACAGCTACGTTTATTTAATTACAATACTAATTATATAAGTGCAGATGTCCCAAAAGTGCATCCTCACATGCTATTACTGCTTACCTGCAAAAAGGTTTGAGTTTGAAACGTCAGCACAAAGCTGGTGAGTTCGACAGTTCAATTTAAAACAATATGATATGATAAGCACGTTCTCAAAAGTTCAGTTCCGGATAACCATGGGACCTGTATCTAGTTCCTTTCCGACAGTTGTTCGTTCACGAAGATACTACCCGTCGGTAAATATCTTAATGCCTCATTATCTTAATGTCTATCACTAACATTAAGAAGTGTTTTGGAAACAGGTACCAAACATTCACACAAGGGGAGATGCAATCCTCCCAGCAAATGGTTTGTCAGACAATAGTACTATTAATGATTCCTGTTCGGCCCCACATGGGTTCACTAGATACAGTTCAAGAGATGAGGACTTTTGATACTGTGATAAAGATACTAACGGCAAAATCCCATGAAATCACACAAAAGTCACATGAAATCACACAGATATCAGTGATGCATATCATATGTTCAGAAATAGTTTGCAGAGTTACCCCAATGTTTATAAAACAATAAAGAGAAAAGGGGTTGTACGAAACTCACCTGATGATATAAGGGTAGCAAAATCTCTCAAAGCTAACAACAAAGAGATGATTCTGCATTTAATTACATTTAATGAATTATTTATGTTCTAGTTTACTGATTAGATCTTCCTGAACGTTCAATGTCAAAGACATTGCTTTGAAAGTCATCAAACTAATATTAAGTATTTAATTAGTCAATTTAATATCGTATCATACAATGTATGATAATGTAGGAACCTATACTGATTCAGATTCCTAATATGAAGTTGATGACATGTTTGATTAATCAGAATAATCTAGGATTAACCAAATAGTTAATGTTGTTGATTATAATGCTAAAACAGTTTCTAGATGATTTAATGGCTTAGGAATGATTAATCCTTGTTATTGATTACCCAAATATCATGAAATATCACAATGTAGTATCATAATAGGAGTATTAACCATGTTTAACATACCAATCTGATTGTTATCATAAACATCAGATAATTATTCCAGTGAGTATGTTAATGATTATGATTAGTTTGAAACACTTGGATTTAACCTTTGTATTTCAAAGATTAATCAAACTAATCACCTACATTGTTACAATCAAATGGTTTAAACCATTATAATCATAATTATGATTTCATGAAAATCGGGCATTACAACGGATCAAAACAAGAATTTAACCGTTAAAACATCGTGTTCTTCATTTATAATCAATCCTAGCCATCTTCTAGGCAATAATCAACAATCCTAACTATCTCATTACGTTCAAAATCAAGATCTAATCAATCCATATCAAACCAGAAAGTTTAAGCGGATCATTACCTGATTTGACGGATTCCTGTGGCTAGAACGATGATCAGAACTTGAAAACACGATCCGTGGTGCGATTTATGGCATCAAATGGCTTTAATATGAAGATTTGAGGTGTAGATATGTGTTTTTTTTTCGCCTGGGATCAAGAACAGATCGAAATGAAGGTTTTTGAGGCTTCCCATGCGATCTGATCGCTTTAAATAATTTTTAACCGACTTAGTAGGCCAGGCGTACCGCCCCGGCTGGGCGTTTGGCCCGGGGCGTACCGCCTGGGGAAAAGGGGATGGCCCACCTTCTTTTGGTATCCGGGCGTACCGCCCCAACCCATGGTTTGGTGCGGGGCGTACCGCCCCAGAGCAATTTCGTCCAATTTTTGATTTTAAACTTCGTTTCGCGATTTCGGACAATCCGTAACTCCGTTTCGCGCACGGTTTTCGCCCACGTTCATCATTTTTCACATACTATCAATCCCTAATAACCAAAGTTGCTAAATCCTCGTGGGTTTCAAGCACGACCAAAGGTGCTCACGTCATTAATGCCGAATTTTCGTACGCAGCTGTCACACTTCATAATCAAAGCAATCTTCTTTAATTGCCATTAGGAGGGTTGGTTCCTCGTCTTCTTGCACGAGATTTGATTCCTCTCCTCTATGATCTGGTTCATGGCAATTTGGGCAAAATGTCCAAATTTTTGGCAATTATAGCATTTTACTTTGCTCAAGTTTTTACCAGACCCATTCCGGTTGCTATAATTATTGTTTCTATACTTGTAAGTATTTCATGAAACATTTTCCTCTTTTCTTTGCTTTCTAAAATTTTCATATAAAGGAGTTTCCTCTCCTTTTTCCCGTCTGATCTTATTATCACGCCAATTATCTTGCGATGATTTAGATCTTCCTTGTTCAGGGTTTTCAAAACGTCTTCCATGACCATAGTTCTTGTCGTGACGCGTGAACATGAGTTTCTCTTGATAGTTCACAAGGCCTCCATCCATTAGATTGGTCCTTTCCTCAAAGGCTTTTAATCTACCAATTGTTTCATCTAGAGTTCTAGTTTCAAGATCAACAAATTGTTCAATGGTAGCAACAATTTGAACAAACCTTTTCGGCACAGAAATTAATAGTTTGCGAACTAAGGTTGGTTGATCAAATATTGATCCCAAACCACTTGCCCTTGTGACAATACTATTTAACTTAGCAGTGAATGAATCGATAGCTCTTTCATTTTCAACATCTCAAACTCTGTTTTGAGTGTTTGAAGATGTGCCTTTTGCACTCGGTCCACTCCAACATGCCTTGTCTTTAGTGCACCCAAATCTCTTTAGCACTTTTACAACTTGCAACTTGTAATACCATTTCTTCAGGTAGTGCTTGAAATAAATACGCAGTCGCAGCCATGTCTTTCTTTTCATCGTCTTGCGTATTAGCACTAGGTTCTATCATTTCCCAAAGTTCGTTTGCCTTAAGTATGGTTTTTATACGAATTGCCCATACGGTATAATTTGTGGATTTCAATAACGGGCGTTGAAATTGGGAAATAGAACTTCTTTCCTTGTGTATTACAATTTCTTTATTATTACTTCCTTGTCCTGATTCTGACATCGTATCTTTGGTTTTCTTTCAAACCACTAAACGATTCAGGAGTAGTTTGAACAATTTTCTTATAAATAATGTGATTCCAAAGTTTAATTTTAAACTTTCCACCAAGAATCAAAATCAAAATTTTAATTTATTTTAAATATAAGTATAAGATTCGAACAATAAATTCTATTTTGAATTTGAAAATATAAAACCTGGAAATTGAGAACTCTCTTGTGTTGTTCCCTCTCAATTGCAAACAACCAATCTAACCTTTGTGATTGAAGCTTTATTTCTTGTTTCCATTTTTTTTTAAATCAACAGGCCTTTGGCTTGTACCAAATTCTGACAAGAAAAAATCAACACCCACTTTTCCTTATTTCACTTTTGTGGTTTCAAAAACAAGACCAACAACCCGGTCTTTGTTTCCTTTTCTGCTATCGTACACAAATAAAGGAAAAATTCTTGGCCTTTAAATTAGTCAGCAACTTTTATCTTTCTAGATTTGATTTTGACTTGGGAACAAAAGTCAAAACCAAGTTGAATGGGTACAATCCTACAGCCCCTTTCTGGTTTGTGGTCTGCAACAACACACAATTTTTATTTTTTATCCTCCTTGTCTTGACAAGAGACCTGCTCTTTCTATCTTTCCGATTGTTACCCAAATTCGTAACAAATCAAACACAAACAGCCCTATGGCTTTATTTGATTTTTGGTGAAACAATTGAACATACACAACGCCCACCACTTTATCTGGTTGGAACTGAAACTGTTCCTTTGCTTCGGTGGAACAAAAAAATTACCTTTTATGGATACAAATCAACAGCAATAAACTATAACCCAATTTTTCTTTTGGGTACCAACAAACTTGTGCTGTATCAAAAAACCAAACTAAAAAAAAAAAAATTCACAATCCTCTTGATTGTGTTTGATGTTAAACAAACAATTACAAGAAAACAGCCCCAAAATCCTTTTGATTTGCGACTGTCTTCGAACCAAAAATACCCTCTTTTGATTTTTATTCTATTCAACACAACAACCAACAAAATTCAATTTTTGTTTCTGCCTATTCAGCACATACATGATATATATATAGCCCTAGGTGGACGTTTAAATGAGAACCAATATAAGTTAAGAACTAAAAGAATCATTTCTAGCCACAAATTTGAAGGGTTTAAAGGTAACTTTCCCTATTTTCAAGGGAAATTACTTTTATATCATTCAAAACTTGTGGCTATAAATGTGGTTCCTTTAGTTCCTTCATATTTAATGGTTTTTAATACAATAAGTCCCTGTAGCCCTAAATCAATTTTACATATTACATCTTAACCCTTCTAATATATACATATTACATATTTACACATAAACACAATTTTAATCTATTTACATTAACAACCCTTTAACTTTCTCAATTTTGGTTTAACAATTATGTCTAACAAATCATAGTATCTAACATCCGCAACATCATTCCTATTTTGTTAGAGATGGATAACGCTCAATACACGTACAACATTTCAACTTCTTAACCACATTCTGCCACCTCCGAAACCTACTGCTGCCAAAGATGCAACCGATAAAACTGTTCACGACCCTGCTTGGACACGCCTAGATGCCATTGTTAAATTATGGATATACGGCACTATCTTTAATGATTTGCTGATTACAATCCTCAAACTCAACGTCTCAACTCCACAGCCGCTCAAACATGCCAGGCTAATTAGAGATAATCCTTGTTGGGTCAAAATAATTTAATCAGGCCCATAAGGTTTCAGTGATCCAGCCCAACATGCATGTCTCATTAGTCATTAGCATTTACGAAGTTTTATTTTACGTAATTTGATTTTGATGTTTTTCCTAGTTTATAGGTTGATATGTATTATGAGTTAGTTTATTTATTGTATCCCAAGTTTGATGGGTTATAAATAGCGTAGGATTCTTTGTAATCTCCAAGAGAGAAAAGTTTGTTTTAGTTTCAACAAAAAGTAAAAACGTGGTCTGTCCAATTCATTAAAACATTGTGTTCAAATGTATTAAGTAGCTCATTAGTTAGTTCTATTTATTGTTCAATCGCTAGAACATTCTTTGTACGTGTATATATTCATCTCTTTTGTAAATGACAATTATCAAGTTAGTAAACATTATATTAACTTGTATAATTGCCTTAGTTACTCCCCAACAGGCCGGCTCAACTAGTTTGAGGGCCCTAGGCGGCATTAAAATCCGTGACCCTTCTTTTCTTCGAAAACTTACATTCTTTCCTTACGTTTCTTCGATTCATTCGTTTCTTTGCTAGCTTAGGTTACCCTTTATTAGGGGTGTTTGTGGTTCGGTTTTTAAGTGAAACCATAATAATGGGTTTATGAATAACTAAAACCAAAACCAAACATTTAAAAATAAAACGAAGCCAAACCGTTATTTCGGTTTGGTTTTACAATTTGAACTTTTTGGTTTTGACATTCTCGTTTTGGGTTTTTTGAGCCTGTTAAAGACTAAAACCGAATCAAACCTAAATATTTTATGGTTTAAGACGTGCTAATCACAAATATAATGTTTTTTTATTGAATAACTCCTAAATCATCAACCCTATACATATACATACACACACACACACAAGACATACATACGTAGATACACATATGTATGCATGAATGCATAAACACACATAGTTCGGTCTGGTTTTTAGGGAAAACCGTAAATCACACCGTTAATTGTGACAATTACGTTATAAACCACGTCATTTTGTTTGCAATCCACGTTAAAAATACGATTGTAATTGCACGATTTGAAAATAAGCGAGAAATCGTGAACATGGGTGAAAACCGCGCGAAAAACGGAGTTCCTGATTCTCCGAAATCGTAATGCAATGGTTATTGTTGTTGATTATTGCCTAGATGATGGCTAGGAATGGTTAGAAACGAAGAACTAGATATGTTAACGGTTAAATCCTTGTTTTGATCCGTTATAATGCCCGATTATCATGAAACCATACTATGGATAATAATGGTTTTAATCATTTGATTATAAAAATGGCTGTGATTGTCTTGATCATTCCTTGAAATGCTATATCATATCTAAGTGTTTCAAACTAATGACAAGAATGAAAATAGTCATTGGAATAACGATCTCATGTTCGTGTTAAGAGTCAGATTAATGTATTGATTATGGTTATTAAACCTATTCCAATGTGATATTCCTATGTTTCATGATACCTAAGTGATCGATAACAAGGATTGACTATTCCTAAACTAGAAATCCATCAGGAAACTGTTTCAGGGATATAATTAACAACAATACCTAAATGGTTAATCTAAGAACGTTCTGATTAATCCAATAAGTCATCAACCTTGTACGAGAAACCTAAATCATTATAGGTTGCCATATTATCATACATTGTATGATATTCAATTAAAACAACTGTTTAAGGATTTAATATCAGTTTCATGACTTGAATTTCAATGTCATTGACATTGAACGTTAAGAAAGATCTAATAAACAAATTAAAACACAAATAACGTATAAAATCTTAACTAATGCAGAATTGAACTACAAACGCAAGTCAGAATATTAACTGTTGACTTCGACACTTCAGGTGAGTTTCGTACAACACCTTTTCTTTTTCATGTTTTACAAACATCGGGGTATTACTGTGAAACTGTTCTTAAACATATGATATGCTTCACTGTTATCTGTGTGATTTCATGTGATTTTGTGTGATTTTGCACATAACATTTTATCACGATATCAAAAAGTCCTCATGTTTTGAACTGTATCTAGTGAACCCATGTGGGGCCGAACTTGAAACAATATGATAGTATTATTGACTGACAACCCATTTGCCGGGAGCTTGCAACTCCCCTTGGTGTAAATGTTTGTTGCTTGTTTTCAATAACAAGTTAATGTATGTGATATACATTATGAATGAGGCACTAAGATATTTACCGACGGGTAGTATCTTCACAGAACAGAACATTTCGCCCGAAAGGAACTAGATATGCCTCCTATGGTTATCTTTGGCACTGTGTATCAATAACTTTCATATCATATCATATTGTGTTGAAACATCAATTACAAACTCACCATCTTTGTGCTGACTTTTCAAACTTACAAACATTTGCAGGTAGACAGTGACAACGGGTGAGAAACGCACTATCAGGCACTTGTGACTTAAGTAAATCAGATTGTTAGTGTGTTTAAGTATAAACAGTAACTTGTGGCTTGTATTGACGATATTATACTTGTAATGTTTTATCTTTAAGTTAATCTTGTCATCTCTGAGACATCACCACTATGCTTCTGCAACCTTCTTAGAGTGAACAGTGACATCATCAACAAGTAACGAGAGGTGGTGTGTGACATTAATTATGGTTTCAAACTTTCGAAACCGATCGAACAAATGTTTGAAGAAAAAACCGACCGTGAAACTGAGCTGTATGGGCCCCAAAAAATATGGGGTCGTAGACCGTTGCCTAATTTTTCAATTAAGAGAGCCGGCTCGGCTCCCTAACCCATTCCTTCCCATTTCAACATATCACCTCTTCTTTCTTCCTTCTTAATCATTATCTTCATCCTCGAAACTCAATTGAATCTTAGCACAGCCTACCATCCTCAAACCGATGGGCAATTTGAGAGGACCATTCAAACACTTGAAGATATGTTGTGTGATTGACTTTGGTAGTAATTGGGATAACTACTTACCATTGATCGAGTTCTCATATAATAATAGCTATCATTCGAGCATTAACATGGCACCTTTCGTGGCGCTCTATGGGCGCAAATGTCGATCACCGGTTTGTTGGAATGAGCTAGGAGAAGCACAAATCACAGGACCTGAACTGGTTCAAGAAACAACCAACAAGATCATTCGTATTAATGAAAATCTAACAGCTGTTCGTAGCTGGCAAAAGAGTTATGCCGAAAAACGGCGAAAGCCGTTAGAATTTCAAGTCAACGATTTAGTTCTTCTAAAGGTGTCTCATTGGAAAGGAATTGTTCGGTTTGGCAAGAAAGGAAAGCTAGTTCCTCGTTATGTAGGTCCTTTCAATGTTTTGGAAATGATTGGTAAAGTGGCATACCGACTCGAGTTACCTCAAGAATTATCAAACGTACATCCAACATTCCATGTCTCGAACTTAAAGAAATGCCTAGTCGATGAAAATCTGCACATTCCTCTTGATAAAGTTCTCATTGATGAATCAATGCATTTGATCGAGAAACCAGTGAAGATCGTGGATCGGAAATCAAAAAGGTCAAGAACAAGTGTATTCCTATCGTCTTGGTTAAATAATATTCTAAACGTGGCCCAGAACTTACCTGGGAATGTGAAGATCAAATGAAGGCCAAGTACCTCGAGTTATTCGAACAAGTTTCTTAGTCAATTTCGGGACGAAATCCCCTAAAGTAGGCGAGACTGTAATCCCTAGAGTTTTCTATGTCAATTTTTAATTGTAAGCGTGATTGATCTATAATAAAAGAAAGTTATTGGTATTCGTTAAAACATTTGACCTATTCATTAAACAAATTTTTGTATATATATACATATATAATAACAATTCAAAAGAAATCCTTATAGATATACACACATACACATGTATATATATCTATACATACATATAAATCTATATAGTTCAATTTACTTTACATAAATAATAATAATAATAATATTAAAATTAATTCCAAAGAAATTTTACAAAAAAATTATTTTAAACATATATGTGTATGTAGATATATACACACATGTATATATATTTATATGTTACAAAAACATTTTATATTTCAAATAAGATTTATGCACATAAAACATATGAATAATAATCATAATGTAAATAAAATAAATAATTAAGCACTCATAAAGTTTTTATAAATACAAAAATGATACAAATATCAAATAAAAAAGTTTTAGATATACAAAGTTAAGTGTTAAACACTTAAAAATGATTTTTATGAACTTTAATATATAAATAGAAGTTGAAGGGGCTAAAACTGTAACTTTTATAGAATTCCTTGTGAGTGTAAAGAAATTAAAAGAAAAGTTTAAAGCAACTAAAAGTTAAGGGACCAAAGTTGTAAAAACCCTTACCTTTTCCTTTTTTCTGACCCGTCAGCCAACCGAGTCTATACATACCCGAATCGCGACCCGAACTCCAATTTAGCCACATTACAACTCGATATCGGCCATTTTTGGAAAGGATTTGCAACACGAAATTTGTAAAAATCATTCATTAATGAGAATCATTCACCAATCACACGATAATATCATTCCAAGTTTAACCGATTCGAACCAAAATTAGAATTCAACTCCAACACGTATAAAAACCAAATTAATCCATCCCATTACGTTCGCTCGATCATTCTGAACGTTTCTGAGCACTAAACGATCACCCAAAAGCTTTCTTAAGCTGGAATTCGACCCAAGAATGACCGGAAGCTATTCTCTACTCGAACTCTAGTCAAACCTCATCGAATTAGGTTAAGGTGTGCAAGCACAACTTCGTAAATCCTAGGCAATGATCTATTGGACAAAGCTAGGACATCATGTGAGTAATTCTATACTCCCTCTTTTACATTTTGTACTTTAGAGATGTTACATCTACTAGTGTTGATTAACTAAGTTATTCTAAAGTCAAATTCTATAGATGCAATGCATTTAGTCTATTCGGTTTGAATTTGTGCAATGTGACTTTAATGTGTGTTAGATACCACCTTCACTTTGACTTATGTCAGATGTGTTAAAAGGCCGAAAAGTACAACTATGGGCAGACTTATGAAAATACTTAGCTTCGTGCTTTGTATTAGAACGAGTTTGGAGAGTATATAAACTATTGCAGACTAGTAGATGTACTAAGCTTTTCAGCTAACTATTGATATGAGTTTGGAGACAAAATATTCTATAAACTTAATTGCAAACTAGTAGGATATGCATGCTAGAGTTTAAACTTTGTAGTCTAATTGAATTGCATCAGTTTTCTTATGTATACTATATAAGTTGTATGGGTTACTCACCAACTATGCAAATAGTTGACAAAAATCTTTATTTTGTAAATGTAACATGTTAGGTGGATGATTCAAGGAAGAAATAATTTAGTTTTATGATAGTAGACCTAGATTTAAATTTTAAAACAATGTTAGACTATTTTTATTGATGTATTCGGTATTGAACTATGCAATGAATGATGATTTTGGTTGAATGCATTTATGTTTGTTTTATTGAATTCTTTAATACAATTGTTTAAATATTTGAAACTTATAACATAGCACCATGTGTAATGAACAATCTAACTCACACACCAACATGTTCCGCCATTGGTTAGGGTGTGACAAAAGCTTCCTTCGAAGTTTGGCACACTCGTTTAGGCCATGTCAAATTTTCTTTATTAAAACATTACAAAGTTTGGATTGTTTATCTATTAATGCTTTACTTCCTAAACTAGTTGTTTGTTCTTCGTGTGAACTCGCCAAGTGTAAACGCTTACTTTTTGATCTTAATATTAAACGAGCTTCAAACCCCTTGGATCTAGTTCATTGCAATCTATAGCGTCTATCTCCGGCTACATCTGGTGATAGATATCGCAACTATGCCGTTTTTCTTAATGACTACTCTTGTTTTTTGTTGGTTTTACCCACTAAAATTAAAGTCGAATTTTTATCCTACTTTAAAAGTGTTTGTAAAATTTGTTCAAGCACAATTTTCACGCACCATCAAAGTTTTTTAAAGTGACGGTGGCTCGGAATTTATTAATCATATTGTTCTCCCCTTGTTTAATGAAAATGACACGTTACATCGTGTTTCCTGTCCGTACAACCCACAAAAAAATGGCCGTGCGGAACGAAAACATCGTCACATTGTTGAAACCGGTTTGACTATGCTCTTTAACATGCATCTCTTGACCACTTTTTGGGTTGATACTTTTTCATATGCAGTATATATAATTAATCGATTACCTTCCCCTGTTCTTAATAATAAATCCTCTTTTGAACTCCTTTATTCTAAAAAACCTTCTTACATATTTTTAAGGCATTTGGATGTCGGGTTTTTCAATACCTTCGCTACTACTCGAAAAATAAACTTTCCGCGCGTAGTCTCCCTTGTGTATTCATTGGCTATAGTCCTATATATAAAGTCTATCGTTGTCTTGATCCCATCACTTCTTGTATATACATTACCTGTTGTGAAAAATTCGATGAAGCTTGCTTTTCTTTCGCATCTAATCCCAATGCCACACCAATCTCCTAACTAGAGCAATCAAGTTTTTATGACCTCATTGATCCTATTCACCCTACATCTCAAACCAGCCTACAAACAACCCCTTGTATTTTATGTATTGATCGTGATCCTCTAACTCATTCAACTACATCAGACCATCCACTTGTTTTATATCCCTTGCCCTAAATACCATTGCCCGCCCAAGATGCCGCCTCACCCCAAAGTCCTTTAACCTCTCCTTCTAAATCCCACACATCACATCTGCCATCTAGCTCAATTCTTTCAACCCAACCTATCTCAAGCCCAACCTCAACTGACCCTCAACTAACACCACCGCCGACTAGCAAAAACTTAACCGGCACAAAACCAACACTACCGTCTCCCAACCCAATCCCAACGCGTCCACCACCCCTTGTTGTTACCCATCCCATGATTACCCGTGCCAAAGACGAAATATTAAAACCTCACCATCGAGCTGACCTCTCCATAATCACTCCACTTCACCATGCCCTTGTAGCTAACAATGATCCCAAAAATGTCAAAACGCCATAAAAGACCCCATATGGGTAAATGCTATAAAACATGAACTTCATGCCCTCATCCTTAATCAAAATTGGACCCTTGTTCCTCGTCAAGTCAATTGTCCTGTTGTTGGCTCCAAATGGGTTTATCGTACCAAGTTCATTCTCATTAGTTGAGAGACACAAAGCTTGTCTTGTGGCTCAAGGATTCAGCCAAACTCCCACTCTTGACTACTCTTATACATTCAGTGTCGTAGTCAAGGCTACATTTTCAATATTATTTTATCTTCAGTTATGCTTAATCGATGGACTTTGCGCCAACTTGATGTAAATAATGCTTTTTTACATGGTAACGTGCACAAAACTGTCTATATGGAGCAGCCCCTGGTTTCTCTCATCTCGAGCTTCCTTACCATGTTTGTTGTGACAATTCACAATTTCCAGGTTAGAATCATAACTCGGAAATGAAGAGAATGAGTGTAAGCGAAATCACGAAACGAGGCTCCGATTTCAAGATACACTAAGCGAATATAGCGTTAAATAAAATATCAGATATTTTGAACTCTTCAGGTCTTGAAATTATAACCATTGGAAAGATCTCGAAAAATCGTGAGTGTAATCGAAAACCGCACGTAAAACGGAGTTCGTATGCTCAAGTTATCGCAAAAACAAGAAACCAGTCAGATTGCATTCGAACACGCCACGTGGCACCACGTGTCAATACATGGCATACATGCACCAAATATGCGCCCCAGACCCAGAGTTCTCTTATAAATACCAGGCCACAAGATTTCGAATCTGGTTACAAAAATTTACCTTCAATCTTTCAAATCCCGACCCTACACCTCCAAATACCCACATTTAACCCCTCCAATCATCTACTATTCAACGCGGTGTGCTACTGAACTTCTGTAAGGTAAAAATCTCGATTTGTTATGATTATTGTTTAGATCTTATTATTATTATATAATAGGATTATGACTAATTTTTGGGAAACAAACAATTATAAGCAGAGGTTCTGCCCAATTATTTTCAGGAAACTTAAGAAATATAAGTAGAAGTACTGCCTGACTTAAAACCTGAAAATCTCACTTTTATAAACAGAGACTCTGTCCAAAACAAGTATACGAAACCTCAGTTTTATAAGCCGTTATAATGTACGATTATCATGAAACCATATCATAGATCATAATGGTTTTAACCATTTGATTATAACAATGGTTGTGATTGTCTTGATCATTCTTTGGAATGATAATGACAAGGATTAACTATTCCTAAACCTGGATCCATCGAGAAACTGTTTTGGTAATATAATCAGCAACAATATCTATTTGATTAATCCGGAAATGTCGTGATTAATCCAGTGAGTTATAAACTCCTTATTAGGAGCCTAAATCATTATAGGTTTCCTGTTTATTGCACTCTGTGCGATATTAAGTTAAGGAGGCTGATTAAGGATTTAAGATCAGCTTGATGACTCGAGCTGTTATTCCTTGTTATCGAAAGTCAAGGAATCTTCTGATAATTCAATTCAAATACAAAGAACTCATAAAACATTAATGAGTTGTAGAATTCTCTTCAAATCTTGTGTGATACTTCAATATAAAAACACTTCAATAACACAGGTGAGATCATTTCCCTCTCTCTTTTTAAACATGTACCAAAACTCAGGGTGGAACATGTAGATCCATTTTTAAAGCATATTTTGTTAACTATTTTAAATCATAGTTATCAAGTAAATCTTTTATCAACTCATTAAAAACTAGTGGATCACATGGGAACTTTGGTTATGTGGATGCTATTTGAGGACATTCTTATGTAAATATCATTAACTTGTTATCAAGCCCTTGGTAGTACAGGTATGATCATATGCGGAAAAACAAGTATCATTATCATAATCGATCCGACCTTGGGTTGGACATCATCATATGAACTAACGATCATTTATCATTAGGTTCGGTGTTTGCATGCTTAAATAGATTCAATTTCAAAGTACATGTTTGATCACTTGTGCTTACTATATCATGGAAATCATTGTTTGAACAATCATTTTAAATCAACAAAACCTATGTTCTCACTCAACTACTTGTAGTTGATTTTTATCGACATGTTTCAGGTAATGGGTAACATCAGCAAAACAATCTAGGTCAGGATCTACATGAGAAGTATTCGTGACTTAGAAAGAAAACATAAATATCGTATTGTATAATAGTCACCTTGTAGTAACTTATTGTTGTTTGATATGTCTGTTAGGGGTGACAATTCCAGCCACGAAAATAATCAAGTTTTGGGTTGGCAATTATAACCCGTTTAATAAACAGGCCGTGTTCGGGCTGACTCGTTTATAAAACAGGTCAGGTTCGGGTTGACCCATTTATAAACGAGTTGACCCGCTAACCCGTTTTGTAACAATTGCATACGAGAATTTCGGCATCAATGACGTAAGCACATTTGGTCGTGCTTGAAATCCACATGGAATTAGCTATTGTAATTATTATAGGTTGATAATATGTGAGAAATGATGAACGTGGGCGAAAACCGTGCGTGAAACGGAGTTACGGATTGTCCGGAATCGCGAAACGAAGATTGTATCTACAAGGCCTGATCATTGTTTTACACACAGAAATCCGTCAGATCATGTAACGGTTCGTTTTAACCTTTTTAGCTTGATTTTGATCGATTAGATCTTGTTTTTGAACGCAATGAGATAGTTAGGGTTGTTAATTATTGCCTAGATGATGGCTAGGATTGATTATAAACGAAGAACACGATATGTTAACGGGTAAATCCTTGTTTTGATCCGTTGTAATGCCCGGTTTGCATGAAATCATACCCATAATTATAATGGTTTAAACCATTTGATTATGACAATGTAGGTGATTAGTTTGGTTAATCTTTGAAATGCATGGTTAAATCCAAGTGTTTCAAACTAATCACAATCATTAACATACTCATTGGAATGATTATCTGATGTTTATAATAACAGTCAGATTAGTATGTTAAACATGGTTATTAAACCTATTCTAATGCTACATTGTGATATTTCATGATATTTGGGTAATCAATAACAAGGATCGATCATTTCTAAGCCATTAATATATCTAGAAACTGTTATAGCATTATAATCAACAACATTAACTATTTGGTTAATACAAAATTATTCTGATTAATCAAACATGTCATCAACTTCATATTAGGAATCTGAATCAGTATAGGTTCCTACATTATCATACATTGTATGATATAACAATAAACTAACTAATTAAATATTTAACATCAGTTTGATGACTGTTAAGACAATGTCTTTGATATTGGACGTTCAGAAGGATCTAATCAGTAAGATAGAACAAAAATAACTTATTAAACATAAATAAATGCAGAATCACTTTATTATTAGCAGTCGTGTGACTTTCTGCTACTTCTAAGTTATCATGTGAGTTTCGTACAACCCCTTTTCATTTTAATCTTTTACAAACATCGGGGTAGCACTGTGAAACTTTTCAGAACTATATGATATGTGTCACTGTTGTCTGCGTGATTTCATGTGATTTGTTGAGAACTTGTGGATTTCATGGGATTTTGCCTGTAGATCAAGAACTCTATCAATGATTTAAAAGTCCTCATTTCTGAACTGTATCTAATGAACCCATGTGGGGCCGAACAGGGAACAATGATAGTACTATCGGCTGACAACCCATTTGCTAGGAGTCTGCAACTCCCCGTGCTGTGAATGTTTGTTACCTGTTTCCAGACTTTCTTAATGTAATGATAGACATTAAGATAATGAGGCATTAAGATGTTACCGACGGGTAATATCTTATAGATCAAGAACGTCAGAAAGGAACTAGATATGGGTCCCATGGTTATCTTGAACTGAACATTTTGAGAACTTGTTTTACATATCATATCAGATTGATGAACTTGAACTATATGATCTCACCAGCTTTGTGCTGATGTTTTAAATCTAAACATTTTGCAGGAAGACAGTGACCCACCGGGTGAGGATGCACTACATATTTTTGTAATTAAATAAGATAGTTGTGTAATAACTTTAGTGGTAAAATCTAATTCTGGTTGTGATGACGAAATCCTTGTAATATATGTTCTTTAAGTTAATATGCGTGCTGTGATATCGGTTCAAGTAAAGTCACACCTCATCTCTGAGACATCACCACTATGCTTCCGCAACCTTCTCAGGGTGACGTATGACATCATCTAAGGTGACGAGAGGTGGGGTGTGACAGGGTGGTATCAGTGCCACATGTTATAGAGAATTAGGTTGACTTAGTGACCTAGACTATAACCATAGGCTCGTATAGTGACACAGAGAGCACCGAACATAACTAATGAACAAAACTTGTTTTGATTTGAGCCAGGATAATCAGGTGGTACGAATTCCAGTTGTGAGTGACCAACATAACTGAAATTCGCAACACGTGTGCATTCTAGTGAATTTCAATGCAAGCAGAACAATAATAACTGTAAGGACGAATAGCTGCTTTGAGATAGGAAGAGACATCATATCATGGTTATGTTGAATATTATTATTCAATATTTATTCCATGATACTGATCAGAGATTTTCATACGTGATAATTGATGATACGCCTAGCTCTAGTTTGAGCTCGGATTCCGATTCATCGGAAGCATCGTCGGCTACTTCCCAGTCTGTACCACATGTACCAGCTACGTTATCACCACATGCACTATTTGCTTCACCCAGACATTCTCAAGCACCGGGTAAGAATGCTTATGTAGGGAAGAGGCAGAGTTTATCACCTTAGAGGATTTCGGTATGTGAGGGACTTCGACACATGTGAGGTCAAGCTCGCAAGAATACGGGTCTTCCCCCACGATGACAGCTGACATCGAGGGATGTGCTTAACACTACTCATGAGTTGAGAGAATCCCCCCATCAGGTGGAGCTATGAACACAACTTTAGCAGGTTAGTTAGGATCTACAGAGTATACGCCATGAGATACATCGGTCCCGTACTATTCTAAAGAACATTGGTACTACCGTATTAGAGATACTTATGTCTCACCTGTTTCTTATGAAGCAGGGGAATGCTCTAGATACGGTATCATCTTTGAATACCATGTGTGTGAATATATGAACTATATATTAATATCAAACTTGTATGAATTATAACTAGCTAATAAAAGAGAACTATGTGAGAACATTACTATATGAGAACATTTATGTACGAGAACATGAGAACATATCTGTATGAGAACATATATATTGTGTGTGTAATAACATATTTATTGCTTGTATGGCAATATATTAAAATACAGTACGAGAGCAATAATGTATGAGAACTTATCTGTTTGAGAACATATCAATGTATTAAAATACAGTACGAGAGCAATACTGTATGAGAACATATCTGTTTGAAAACATATTTATTGCCTGTATGGCAATGTATAAAATACAGTACGAGAGCAATATTGTATGAGAACCTATCTAATATCAGTATGAGAACATATCTAATATCAGTATGAGAACATATCTGTACGAGAACATATCTATTGCCGGTGTGGCAATGTATCAAAAGAACTGTATGTGAACATTTTTGTGTGAGAACTTATCTGTGTCCTGTATGTTAATATATCAAAAACATATATCATAACATATTTATATTACAATGCTGTGAGCTGTGTAATATCTTGACATGTTTTTGAATTAACAGGAATGAGTATAACTACGAACATTTGTGTGATTTGTGTGAACCGAGAACATGTTTGAACGGGTTATATATCAAAAACATATATCATAATCATATTTCAACATAAAATTTCAGTGTAACCGAATATGATTAAATATATATGTGATCGAACGGGTTATATCTTTGATGTTCTTGAAGTGACCTGAGTTTTTCTGCATGTCAGCAGAACAATGGCTCCTAAAAGAGGTCGACCAGTCAAGAAAGCTGGCAAGAATAATGCTAACCCTGAACCTGAACAAGTCCCCCCTGTGAACATAGAATCAAATCCGGATCCACACGTTAATCCGGAAGTGAACATGGTTTCACCTGAAAATCTGGAGACCAATACTGTTCCACCTGTGAACCCTGAAGTGAACATTGTTCCACCTGCTGGTGCAAGTGGATCTGAATCAAATGAAGCGTTGATAGCACGAATAGTGAGAGAACAACTATTAGCTTGTGGTGTTTTAAAACAACACCAGCCACATATCGCTACAGGTTCTGGTGGAGACCATGATCATGTAGAACATAACGCTACCGGTGGCCACGTAGAAACTCTTAATACCACCGGTGCAACAACTACAAAAACAACTGCTCCTGATCCACCACAGCAAGGATGTACTTACAAGTACTTTGCTTCCTGAAACCCTCCTACTTTCACGGGCAAAGAATGAGTGGCTGGACTTATAAGGTGGAATGAGGAGATGGAAACAAAACTCAAGATCAGCCAATGTTTGACAGAGCATAAGGTGTCTTATGCTGCTTGCTCTTTGAAAGAATAAGCTCTAACCTGGTGGAATACCCAGGCTAAAACTTTGGGCTCAGCTACAGTTGATTCTATGGGCTGGAATGAATTTAAAACTCTGATTATGTCAGAGTACTCCCCTATTACTGAAATCCAAAAGCTCCAGGAGGAATTCTGGAATCATTCGATGGTCGGTGCTGATTGTTTAGCTTATACCGATTGTTTTCATGAACTTACTTGCTTACTTCCCAATATGTTTCCAACGGAAGCAGCCTTGATTGAGAAGTACATTAAGGGTCTAGTTCCCCAGATTCGGGGAATGATCACTGCAGCTGAACCTACAACTCTCAAACGTACCATCATGTTGACCACTAAGCTTACCGATGAGGCGGTAAGGAGTGGTACTTTGTCCACAAAAACTCAGACGGCGGTGGGCCGTAGTGATGTCGGTACCTCGAATGTTTCTAAAGGTACTAAACGAAAGTGGTTTGGCAAGAACAAAACAAAGGTTCTGGCTGAGACTAGTCAGAGCAAACCAGTAGTGAAGAACTATGGTGCAACTGTTTCTGAGAGGAAAGTTTACACTGGGCAGGCGCCCAAATGCAAGAAGTGTCCATTCCATCATACAGCACCATGTCCTGTTTGTCAAAAATGTAATCAAGTAGAATACTATGCTAAGTACTGTAACTTTCCTGCTCAACCATCAAACCAAATACCTCGACAAACCACTCCAATAAACCGGTCGTGCTTCAAATGTGGAAGCCCTAACCACTTCATCAAAAACTGTCCGAACAATAACAACATCAATCAGGGAAATGAAGCTAGGGAGAGCTTTTCAGATTGGTGCGACCGAGGCGAGGCATGATGCGAATATTGTCACTGGTACGTTTCTTCTCAATAATCTTAACACATCAGTTCTATTTGATACAGAGGCAGATAAGAGCTTTATCTCTCCTGAATTTGCATCATTACTTTCATTGCCTGCGGTAGATCTAGAAACTCCCTATGTCATTGAACTTGCTAATGGCAAGTTAATCAAAACTAACAGTGTCATTCAAGGTTGTTTCTTGAATTTGAATGATCATCTTTTCAATATTAATTTACTTCCTATTGAGCTTGGGAGTTTTGATGTTGTGTTCGGTATGGACTGGCTTTTTGATAACCAAGCGGAAGTAATATGTCAAAACAAGGTGATCCGTATTCCATTACCTGAAGGTAATACACTGATAGTTCAAGGAGAACGAGCCGGTAGGAAACTTGGTATCATTTCTTGTATGCAAACTCGGAAATGTTTATGGAAAGGGTGTCAGGCCTTTCTAGCACATGTGACCGAGAACAATTCTTAACAAAAACGTATCGAAGATATTCCAGTAGTCAAGGATTTTCCTGAAGTCTTTCCTGAGAATATATCAGGATTACCTCTAGTGAGGCAAGTTGAATTTCGTATTGACCTGATTCCAAGTGTAGCACCTGTAGCTAAAGCTCCTTATCGTTTAGCACCCTCAGAGATGCAAGAGTTTTCAGGTCAACTGCAAGAACTATTAGACAAAGGTTTTATCAGACCTAGTTTCTCACCCTGGGGAGCACCAATTCTTTTTGTGAAAAAGAAAGATGGTTCATTCAGGATGTGCATTGACTACAAGGAACTCAATAAACTAACAATCAAAAATCGTTATCCTTTACCACGAATCGATGATCTATTTGATCAGTTACAAGGTGATACTTATTTCTCGAAAATCGATTTAAGATCTGGATATCATCAGTTACGAATTCATGATGATGATGTTCCTAAAACTGCTTTCAGAACTCGATACGGGCATTATGAATTTTTAGTAATGCCGTTTGGATTAACCAATGCACCTGCAGTTTTCATGGATCTGTTGAATCGAGTATGTAGACCTTATCTGGATAAATTTGTGATTGTGTTTATTGACGATATTTTTATTTATTTTCGGAACCAACAAGAACATGCTCAACACTTGAGACTGATTTTAGAACTTTTGGCACGAGAGAAAATATACGCCAAGTTCTCAAAGTGTGAGTTTTGGTTACGAGAAGTTCAATGATTTAAAAGTCCTTATTTCTGAACTGTATCTAGTGAACCCATGTGGGGCCGAACATGAAACAATGATAGTACTATCGGCTGACAACCCATTTGCTAGGAGTCTGCAACTCCTCGTGCTATGAATGTTTGTTACCTGTTTCCAGACTTTCTTAATGTAATGATAGACATTAAGATAATGATGCATTAAGATGTTACCGACGGGTAATATCTTATAGATCAAGAACGTCAGAAAGGAACTAGATATGGTTCCCATGGTTATCTTGAACTGAACATTTTGAGAACTTGTTTTACATATCATATCAGATTGATGAACTAGAACTGTATGATCTCACCAGCTTTGTGCTGATGTTTTAAATCTAAACATTTTGCAGGGAGACAGTGACCCACCGAGTGAGGATGCACTTCATATGACGTATGACATCATCTCAGGTGACGAGAGGTGGGGGTGTGACTCGTAAGGTTTCAAAATTTTTATTTTTTTATTTTTTCTTTCTTGCAACATATATCTAGTTTTTTTTTCTTTTCATTATTAACCATACTTTAATTGATCGAGCAACAAAATTTATATTTTTTCATTTAAAAAATATTTTAAGTTTTTTTAAAGTTAACCATACAAATAAGTTTATTTTAAATTCATACTTTATAATTAATTTGTTGATTATTTTATATAAACGGGTCATGTTCGGGTTGACCTGAATTAACGTCAATCCGGGTTAGGGTTGAAAACTTTGACACGAATTAATATACGGGTCAGGTTCGGGTTGCCAAATCAACCCACCAACCCGCCAACCCATGACCTGTTAACCCGCTAACCCGCCAACTCGACTCGATTGACACCCCTAATGTCTGTTATGCTTGTTAAATAAAATTTAAATCTATGAAACATAGTTAATCATGGATTATTCTCAAATATTGGCATATGAACACATAGTCTCGCGCTTTGGATTCTGCAGCTAGGATCCAAACTCGGGATATCGATACGTGACTTGACCTAATGTCAGGCCCATCCCGAATCTGGATACATCAACAACAATTATTTTGCGGTCGTTAATACCCTATCCTAACACAACCAACATATATATATGGGTTAAATAAGTTATTCATGTTCTCAACTTAATTTTTATGGATATATCAAAACTAAAATGATTATGGTGATTACCTGACTTAGATTTTGTTTCATGAAATGCTTCAGGCTTTCCAGCCAAAAGTGCGAGCAGACTCTTAACAGTGCCATCATGGAGTGGGTACTTTTTAATGATCCTTAGTGCCGTATCTGATAAAAAAATCGACAGTCGCGTATATCCATTTTTTTAAAATTTATATGTATATAAATTAATTATTATTGTAATTAACAAACAAAAAAAACTAATTGAGAGCGGATGCTTACGTACCGAACATGTCAATCTCGACAAGTTTTTCAATAAACCAGCCACGATTATCACGACTCCAACCATCTTCATCAGACAAAACTCCTGATTCCTCGTAGATATAATTAACAACATCTTTATTTCCAAACAAAGCAGCTGCATAGAGTGGCATCATTGTTCTATTTGCACCTGGGATCGTCAGCAGTTTCCTGTTCTTCTTAACCATAATCTTGACTGTTTCAACGTTTCCTGTAACAGCTGCTAAATAAAGGGCGGTGTCGTAATTTTTATTTTGAAGTTCCAAGTCTTTTTCTCCCATCATTTCCACCATCTTTTTCACAAACTCTTCCACACGTTTCGAATCACCTTTTGCCGATGCCGCTACATGAAGCGATGTTTCCCCGTTTTCGGTGATGCTGTACCTCACCAGCTCTGTTTTCGTATCAAGTATGGCTTTAGCGGCTTTCCAGTTATATTTAATGGAAGCTTCGTAAAGAGGGACACCATATTTAAGGTAGTCTTCTCTGCTAGATCCTAGCAGCATCATCATAGTTCCAATTCAGACACTTAATTAATTAATTTCTTTTAATAATCAAATATAAGACTATATTTAATAATGAACTGAAAGAGGCTTAATCATAGTATGACATCTTAAGCAAAGTTGAGACTTTATGAGTAAAAAAGATTTGCAATGAGGGAGAAATTTATTAAAAACTAAAAAAAATGCCTTCATCACAACTGGTTTCAAAGAAGGGCTAGCAGTGGGATGGACTTCCGTAATCATATCAATTGTCTTTTTCATTTGATAGTCACTAGATCTGATAAATATAACGCAAATTAAGATAAATGAGTTGGTTTGGATAATCAATTATTATATTTTTGCTTGAAATGGGTAACGCTTTAACGTAAAATCCGTTTGGGTTAAACATGTCGTTTTTAAAAAAAAATCAATTTCGTTCAAGTTAAAATGAGTTGTAACTAAACAAAATATTTGAATAATTTTTAATGATTTTTTCATTAAATATATTATTGATCATCCTTACCTATTAAAATCCATTATGTTCACATTTTTTTAAGTTGTCCATCTTGACTCGCTTTGCGTTAAAGTGTTACTCATTTCAACTCACAGTATGTCGTAATGCTACCCATTTCAACCCAAAATGCAATAATTGTTTACCCAATTCTATTCATTTATCTTTCTATGGGTCAAGATTTTCAGGTATAAAAAAAACTATTTGTTTACTTACAATTCATTTTAACTTAAACTAAATTGATGTTTTTTTAAAAACAACTCGTTTAGATTCAAACTAATTTTGCTTAAAACTTACCCTGACATGCATCCATCCCAACTTGAACCCATTTTGACCTGTTATCCGACCCGCCCATTTTACCACGCTATTTTCATACACGGAAACCAGAGATCGTTTACATCTTTTAGTATGACACCATAATCGGCGGAACTACTTGTTGAATTTTTAAAAGAAATGAAATAAAAGAACGTAGCATAAATGAAGTACGCAGTTACTTAATTTTCATATATGATTAAGCTGATGATTTAAAACGGAACAAAAGATTTAAATGGGTAGCACACATACCTTGAACTAGGGTCATGTTAGGTAGGTATGGACCCTGTGGACGCTGTCGCTGTGGCTGTGGCTGTGGTGGCGGGTTCTGCTGTGGCTGGGGCTGCTGTGGTGGCGGGTTTTGCTGTGGCCGGGGTGGTGGCGGCTGTTGAGGTGGTGGCTGGGGTTGCATCTGCATATAGTCATATATACCATATTAGTATATTACCATTAGTAATTTTATAACACCATTAGATGATTTTGTGTTTGTGTGGTGGGGGATTGATAATACCTTTGAAACAGATCAACGTATGGCCCGAGATCTTGAAATGTTAACTGGTTGACTTCGAAAACAAACTAACAATTTGTCAGCATACAATCTACTCTACCCTCACCACCCCTTTGATGTACCGATCAACGTCAACAAATTGGACAACACGTATAACCACCACGACTGTTGTTGATCTGATAGAAGAAACGGTGGCAGAGATGGCGGTAGTGAGGGATGAAATGGTCGTTGCTGTTGAATGATTGAACTGTATTATTAATTATTAATTAATTATTCCAGATTGTTAATTACCACTTGCCACACATTCATTTTAGAAAAGTTGAAGTGTTCACATGGGTTGAAGTCAATCGGAGACATTATGCATAACATGACCTTTTAATAAGTCTCCTTATTTGTGCACCACCTCGGTTGTGTCAGTTTTATATAGGGATGGCAATGGGCCGGGTTCGGGTAGGGTATTGCTAATCCCAGTCCCATACCCGATTGTAAAAATGTATCCCATACCCTGCCCATTACCCATCGGGTATCTATCGGGTAATTACCCATCGGGTATCGGGCATACCCACGGGTATCGGGTATACCCATTAGTTTATTAAAAATAATTTTGTGATTTTCCGAGTACATTTGTATAGTATTAATTTTGTGTCATGTTATTGTTTAATTACAAAAATACATTAGAAACATACATATAAAACCAACACCATAAAATATAAACAAATTAAATATAAACATCATGACATATAACTATTAAAAGATGCTATCATAAACTATTAATTTAATATTTAAACTGAAATTACATATCGAAAACAACAAGATTAATTTTTAAATATAAAATAATAAGATAAAAGTTATAATTTGTTATGATGTTTCATTAAAATACTTATATTTTAGAAAAGAAAATTAAAAAATATTAACAAAATATTACGGGTATTACTTCGGGTAAGTGGGCCGGGTATCGGGCCGGGTATTCCTTAATCCCATACCCGTACCCGAACCCGAAAAAAATATATTTTTTGATCCCATACCCGGTCCCATACCCTAATATTCGGGCCAATACCCGGCCCTAAAGTTTCGGGCTTCGGGTTTTCCCACAGGGTATGGGTTTTTCTGCCATCCCTAGTTTTATACGGGCCAATATAGCCCCTATACGGGTCATATAACCCCTACGAGCATGTAGATGACAACCAGATGATGTCTCACATGAAAAGATGATGTATGTATAATAGTACCTTTAATAGAAACAAAGTCATGTTTAGAGTCTGTTTTGATATGTGTTAATTAGAGGGTTTTTATTTTTATTTTATATATATTTTTTCGCAGCAGCGTTTTCTTTGTGTGTAGGTACGTAGGGTCATTATGTTCTATATTTGGGTATAGTGATAGACCTATGTTATTTTAAATAAAAAATACTTAGATGATTAAGAAAATGAATATATATTATATTGTGTTAATTACTATGTGTGTTGGAAACTAGGAGTTTTTTTCTAAATTAAAAACAAGACTTAAATTTAATTGGGTCATGTTTATTTTGAATGGCTTGGTACGAATGGCATCTTAGATTGGATTTCAACGGTCCTCTTCGAATTAACGCTTTGGGGCGTATGCTCAAGTTTACCTCAGAAGAAATCTCACAACTGGTAAACCCTCTTACTAGGGGTGTAAACAAGCCGAGCCAATCCTGAGCTCGTTAAGGCTCGAGTTCGGCTCGTTTAGACAAAATAGGGCTTGAGCTCAAGCTCGGCTCGTTAGAAAATTTTTAGGCTCGAGCTCGGCTCGTTTCTATTTTAATTATGGGATAATATCATATATCCCCTTATTAAAAATCAAAATTACATATATCCCCAATGTTAAACTAAAATTACAAATATCTCCGTGTTCCAAAATTGCCTCTTAGTAGGGAAAAATATGTAAATTATTTTTAGTTAGTTCATTAAGGGTAAAATTGGAAATACATAATTTGTTTTTAATGAAATGGATAAATATGTAATATATTTGGTTTAGAGAGGGGAAATATGTAATTTAGTTTTACGATTGGGTAAATATGTAATAAATGGTTTTAGCAAGGGAATATATGTAATTGACACTTTGATTATTTAATTTATTTACTTTGATTACTAATTTAATATAAATTTATAATTTTATTTTCCAAATTTAACGTAAAATATAACATTTAAATATATTTATCATAATTTTATATATAAAAATAATTAATTTTATAAATATACACTTAATATAATAAATAAAAGTTATAAAAATAAAAAGCTCGTTTAAGCTCGCAAGACGGCTAAAGTTCGATACGTAAAGCTCGAGCTTAGACTCGATAACTAAACGAGCCACATTTTGAGCTCAAGCTCGGGCTCGGGCTCATTTAGGCTCGCCTCATTCGAGCTTTTTACCTATCCGATATCGAGTATTTCACGAGTCGGTTTGATTCGTTTACACCCTACCTCTTACCTTACCTTTGCAAACATGTCTTGGCCCGAATTTGAACCTAAGACATCTAATAGAGAAGTCAAGAAGTAATCATTACGTTATAAGCTCTTGGTTATTATCACACTCATCCCATACCGTTCACACCCTCTAAACTTATACGAGGCATGTAGAGCACAATCATTGTTTTTCAGAATTTTTTAGTTTTAATGATTGGATTCCTATATGTTCAGATGTTTAATTATCTGTGTCTATCTTTTTAGCAAAACCTGGAGCCCTATTTATCTAACACAGAGAAGTACCGCTTAGAGGTGGGCATCAAAACCGGTTTCAAACCCGAACCCGGGGTTCAACCCGGAACCGGACCCGGTTCCAACCCGGTCTACCCCCAACCCGGTTCCAACCCGGTAGAACCCACCGGTTCCTAACCGGTTTCGAATTTGAAATTTTCAGGCGGGTCCAAACCGGTTCCAACCCAAACCGGTTCCAACCCGGTAGCTAGAACCCGGTTCCAACCCGGTTTCAACCCGGTTTTGACCGTTTTAACCAAAAATTCGAGTTCTAGCCGTTGAACTAGCCGTTTGGACCGATTTCTAGCCGTTTTTTTAATGTTTTTTGGTCCAAAACTTAGTATAAATTGTTGTGGCTTGGTTTAGTTTGATTACACATTTGAAAACGAACAATCTAAGCAAAAAACGCTCTCGTTTCGTACACCCGACTGCTTTACACTCTTTGTTTCGCGATCCATTTTTATTACACTCGTATTTTAAACAAGTATAACCTTGTTAAAGCAATGGCTCACTCTACATCTTCTGTTGGTCAAGGTTCTAACACCGAAGTTACAGTTGTCCGTGTTCTTACGCATAGTAGGAACATGGAAATATGGTGTAACTGGGATTTAGTTGAGATGAGTGATGGGTCTCAAAAGGCTCGTTGCAAGTATTGTGGTATGCTTCTTGCAAAAGAATCAAACACGAGTTTGAAGAAACATATTACCAAACCATTTTGCAAGGCGTTGAAGAATGATCCAGAAAGTCAACAAACACAAATCAGTAATGATGGTGGAATTTTTCACTACAACGTAGACGAGGTTCGTGATAGAATAGCGAAGTTCGTGATTCAAGAGGCGTTGCCATTTGGACATTTCGACAACCCTCGTTTAACAAACATGATTCGAGATACGCTTCAGCCTCGTTATAATCATGTAAGTCGAAGGACGCTAAGGCGTCATTGTTTAAAAATGTGGAACAAGGCAAAAAATGATTTGATCTTATTTTTTGAAAACCTAAACACTGGTGTAAACTTAACTACAGACGTTTGGTCTGCACCTCATGGTTTACCGGAATCGTATATTTGCGTCACCGCCCATTGGGTGGATCCCGTTTCGTGGCAAATGATGAAACGTACGATTGCGTTTGAACTTTTCCCGTATCCACATACGGCTGAATATTTGTTTCAACTATTAGATTTCGTAATAACACAATTTAAGTTGGAAAATAAACTATTTTCAATAGCATTTGATAATGCTTCAAACAACACTGCGGCAGTGGAAAAATTAAAATTAAAATATACACCATTTTGCAATGGTATATTTTTCCACAGTCGATGTGTAGCACATATTATTAACTTAGCGGTGCAAGACGGTCTTTCTTCACCGAATCTTGAAACTTTCAAATATGGTTTTAGAAATATGATACATGATGTTTTTTAAAAAAGTAGAAAAACATTTACCGATTACAAAAAATTGTGTAAAGATACGAACAGACCATGGGTCCTAATTGGGATGTACCTACTCGGTGGAACTCCACTTTTAAAATGTTTGAAAGTGCTTTAAAACAAAGAGCAACTTTACAAACATTTCATACGAGTCTTTGTGAAAGTGGTTACGCCGAACAATTTTCGGATTTAGCTTGGGAGAATATTCAAGATTTAAAAGATTTTCTTGAAGCTTTTAAAACCGCCACTACAAAATTATCAGGGGTTTATTATCCTACTAGTCCATTGGTGTTACCAGAATTGTATTTGATGACGTCAAATTTAAAAAATTTTGAAATGAAAAACCAAATGTTTGAAGAAATGATAAGTCCAATGAAACTCAAATTAAAGAAATATTTTAAAGATTTACCACCCATGTTTACTTGTGCCGATGCTTTAAACCCAATTTTGAATGTTACGGGGGTTGAATGTTTGATAGACGAAATAAATGATAATTTGGATATTCATGAAGAAGATCCAAACTTTTCAAATGATGCAAAAAAAAGTTTTCAACACAGTTTAGAAAGTATGTATGAATTTTATTTAATTAAATATGGTCCTAATATAAACATACGTACGAGCACGAGCGCATCAAGCTCGAGTAGTAGACCTCGTGATCCGCTTCTTAGTTTATTTAATACCGTTCGTAATGAAACGGCAAAACGACAAAGGGGTAACACCCCTTCAAGTGAGCTCGGAAGGTACAGTGGAACAGATTTTGTTTCCACTTTTCAATCCGAGGATTATCACAATTTAGACCTTTTGTCATGGTGGAAAGGAAAGGAATCCGATTATCCGATTCTATCCACTATGGCACGTGATTTACTAACCGTCCAAGCTTCTACGGTAGCTTCGGAATCTGCGTTTTCTCTTAGTAGCAGGGTATTATCTTTACGAAGAACAAGACTTACTCCGGAATCAGTAGAGATGTGTATTTGCTTAAAAGATCACTTGGACGCGATCGATCGAATTCAAAACATAACAAACCTCGAAGATGAAATCGAACTTGAAACAAGGGTACACGAAGAGGAGGTGGAGGAAGGATTATCTTCCGACATATCCGATGAAGAACTTGCACAAGAAGCTCGTGCTCGTAAACGTACGCAAACGCAAGCGGGAACGAGCACGGAATAAAACGCAAGCTCCCGACATATCCGATGTATGTCTTTTATTTTTTTAAATAATTAAAAGAGAAATAAATGTTAAATATTTTATTTTTATTTTTATGTTATGTACTTATGTATGTAATTTATTGTAAAATTACTAGAAATAATAATGAATTTTTTTAATATCATTATTTTTTTTATTCATGTTCTTAAATCAAGTATTTTTTTTTTATTTATGTATGTCTTTTTTTTTAAATAATTGAAATATAAATAAATGTATTAAAAGTTATTTTTATTTTTAAGTTATGTATGTAATTTATTGTAAATTATTATAAATAATAATGAATGTTTTTAATATTTTTTTATTTATGTATTCAAATTTAAAAAAAAAAAAAAATTAAACCGAACCCGGTTTGAACCCGGTAGGTGTACCCGGTTCTGGACCCGACCCTACCCTACCCGGTTCTACCGGGTTTAGATCTACAAATGTGAAACCGGTTCGGGTTTAACTCAAAACCGGTTCCACCGAACCCGGTCCATTTTGAACCCGGTTCGGGTTGGGTTTTGAACCCGGTTTGCCCACCTACGGTACCGCTTATACCAGAAGGGTTTTAGGGAAATTATGGGTATTGTTGGGACACTCATCCCACACCATTCACACCCTCTAAACTTATACGAGGCATGTAGGGGACAATCATTGTTTTTAAGAATTTTTTAGTTTTAATGATTGGATTTCTATATGTTCAGACGTTTACAACACCAACATTGTCGAATCAGTGGGTGTCAGAGGGGGGATATACGTCTCGTATGACCTATACGAGGCGTATAAAATCGGTGATGTGTTAAAATAAAAATGTTAAGTGTGTAAATAACAACCCAAATTTTAAATTAACTTGACGACAGTCTAAATAATTAATAAAAAATTGCAACATGTTTCAAGAATCTTGCGACGGCTAGTATAAGCTAGATCCAGATCATCAGCTTCTACAATAACTCGTATAGTCGTATGGAACACATAATTTATAATTTTTTACAGCTGGATTTTAAAATATCAATATATTGTAAACGGAATGTGCTAACTAATTACAGAAATTGTTGTCTTTTTAAGTTTTTTTTTTAAATTTAAAAGTAAAATAATTTAAACAAACAAATAAACAAATTGTTTTGTCTTTTCAAGTGGTGTAATGGTTAAAGTGAAAAAAAGACAACCCAAAGATATCAAGTTCAATTATCACTTGGAGCAATTTTTCTTTGAGGCTGACCCAGTTACTTACGGTCGCACTTTACATGTTTCTCTCGGTTAGCCGTGTATTGATGGGACTCGGGGGTTTACCACGTAAGTGGGTTCCTACGGTTATATAAAAAAATTAAACCCCAAGACAACAAAAACTCAAATTTCTAAACAACTATCTTAAATTTAATATTGTAATCTCTCTTTACTACTTTTCAAAATTAAAAAAATTTCTGATGGTCCATGTCTAAATTTTCAAAGTTACTACATGGATCAGACACATATGCGTTAATATTAATTTTACTATGCATTACTATTAATATATATATATATATATAGGGAAAGGTTTCATTGGTAACCCACTCCAAGTGTGGTAACTATTTAACTACATTTGATTGATTCTTTAAATAATGTGTTTTAAAATCAGTGATCCATATTAAATCTAGAAAAAACAAGTGGATGAAATTTGTTTAAGGGTATTTTTGACATTTGGTGGGGTGTAGTTGATTCCGTTTTTAAAAAAAGTTTACCCCCAATTTTTTAAACACTCATAACTTTTATATACATTATTATTTTTTTATAAAAGTTTCACCATTAAATTTGTCACTTTTTTATCCTTAATTCAAGTATAATTTTGTCAAATTATTTTAAAATTTTTCGTAATTTGCACTGATGCAGCGACGTTTTACACTGATGCAACGACGTTTTGCACTGACGTAACGAAATGAATTTTTTACACTGATGTAATCACAATGAACTTTTATAAAGTTTTCGTAATTACACTGATGTAAGGAGCTGGATTTTTTCAAAGTGTTCTTAATTTTTTAAAATATTAATGAACTAATTTTTGTAATAAAAAATAATTTGTAACGAGATGGAAAGATTTTACGTTGATGTAATTGCAAACGCTCGAAAAAATGAGAGAAAATTACGAACGCTCAAAATAATTTGTAAAACATTTTAAAGATGGAAAGATTTTGAAAAAATGAGAGAAAATTATTGTATTTATTGTTCGTTACATTGGTGTAATTACGAACGCTCGAAAAAAATTAAAAAAAAATTGGCATGACTATTATGGAATTAACGAGAAAAATATAACGAGTTTAATGGTGTAATTTTTATAAAAAAAATAACATAGTATAAAAAAATTATAAGTGTATAAAAATCAAGGGGGAAACTTTGATTTAAAAAAAGGAAAATGGATAGATTTTTAAGAGTGTGACACTTGTCACTCTCTTATTAAATCTGACATTTTATATTAAGTGAAATGACTTGGATACCCTTTTTAATTTAAAAGGGTAGTGACACTTGGCAAAATCTTATTAAAACTGGAAATTTAAAACCATTAGATTTGAGTTATTTGGTTAACACAATTATGATGGGTTCTTATTTGAACCAAATCCTATATATATATATATATACACACACACACACACATATATATCTTAACTACTTAATAATACATATTGGAGAGATGATATACTATTGTCTTAAAATTAAGAAAAATACAATCCAAGAGGCATGTGGTACAACACAAATAAGCTTAAAATCAATCCACATGATGCTTAAACGTTGATTCCCAAGTGAAGCCCTAATTTTTGCTTTCCATCTCCCATCGGTTTCCCCTACCATTCTCGGCAATTTCCTCCCAAACCAGTAAATCGTTCGATTGATCTTCATTCCCTTTGATTCTTCTTACCTTATACGGTTAATATCACAACCAGGAGAATGAGATTCGAGAACCGGATCTTGAAGAAACCTATCTTGATATCTTCGCCACTGAAGCATCAACGCAGAAGGGGTAAGCACCTTCTTTTCTTTTCTTCTTATCTGAAACAATACACCGGTTAGAAGAAATTTGGCTCCAATTTCAAATGTTTGAAATGTTTGATTTCTTATTTAAATAGATGCTTCCGAATATTTTGGTATGCTTCAGAAGAAATTTGGCTCCTTCGTTTGCTTCTTCAATCTCGGTATGTTTCAGAATATTTTTTAACCTAATTTTGGTTCATGATTTTAACATTAATTTTCTGCTTATTTGTATGTATGGTCTTCAATCTTGGTAGTATTCATCACATTGTTCTTTGAAGCTGACACAGAAATTGAAAAGCCTCTATAATCAATATGTGTGTTCTTTGTTCTGAATGATCATTTTTTAACAGCATTTTTTTGATGACTACATTTTTGTTATGAATTTTTTTTGTCCTTAGTTGTTCTGTATACATACATGCATATAACAACATGTTACTTGGTATGTCTCAGAATAAGCTAATAAATATGAATTTTTGAAAATTTAGTGTAATAATCAGATGTTACTTCAAATATCAGTTTATTACCTTCAAATGTGACAATACGAATGTATGTGTATGTATGACAAACAAACAATGAATTTGACCAGTTTACACATGTATGTATGTTCTGTTTACATAAGTTTTCAAATCATTTGTGATGAATCGAATGTTGTACCTAATTTTTGATAGCTAAAATGGTTTGGTACATGTTATCTTTAAATGATTATATCATCTTTTTAGAGTACGCATGTATTTATAGGTATGTATGTATTGAGAACACTACGAAATGCCTGTTTGGTATTGGTTGGGAACTTCTCTTTTTGAGATGATTTGGGAATCCATCTACCAAGAATATCTTGGTTAATGTGAGCCTTTTGATGCCATCTATGTTTTTTTTATTGTCATTTTTTGAGCTGTTTAATTTTGATGAGTTTTCTTTCTTAGGTGAAGTTTTTGAAGTTTGTGCACGTCTTAGAAAGAACAAGGCACACAAGTGAAATTATTCGTTGATAAATTTTATAATCACCACATGCCAGTTAGTTTTTAAATATACGGATGCATAAGGTCAAAACAGGCTGGGTCTAGTTGCAAACATAATCCATACGGTTATTTGAACTTTAGGTGCTAAATATGATTATGAAAACTATACTATCCCAAGGGTTATATAACTTTCTGTAATAAAGTTAATTCAGGGGGTTTTCATTCATTTGCTGGTGGTTTCATTCACTTTCCTAAGTCTTTGGTCAGTTATGTCGTACGTTTTTAGAAAAAAATTTCTTTTGACATGGGTACAACTTATGCTATATGCTTGAGGTCATTTGCACTTACATTTACTATGATAATGATACTAGAACAAAACAACCAGAAACACTTTTCATTGGCTGGTTTTACATCCCAATTCATTGGTAGGAATCATACAAAATCACCAGGTATGCTGACCCTTTTTCTTTTTTCCTTCCTTTCAATTGCAAAGAGCACACTTAGATTTGTAGTCATTTCTGCATGCAACATATTGCAGTAATTGCTGCATATATTTATGTATAATTTCCTGGATCAAAATGATTTTAATATATAAAGTCAAGTATATTATCTGAGATGATCAACTTGGTTAAGTTCTTGATAAATTAGGATTCGGGTTTGGTATTTAGCTAATGCTATTGAAATTTCGGCAACTTTTTAGCTGCAGGCTTTATATTAGAACTTGAGATTTCTCATTTACTACCAAAATCTTCATTTTATTTGAATGTAAAAAAATTTGGGTTTGACTTTTGTAATCAATTGGCTGGGTTTTTTTCTCTTTAAAGTTGATTTGTGTTTTTAGAAATTTGAGTGAAAAACTACCAAACATATCAAAGTTTGTGACTTTTTACAAGAGCTGAAATAATTGGGAAGTTATTTTCGTATGCTGACCCTTGTAGTAATTTTTGTATGTAATTATGTATAAAATATATGTATTTATTAGTTTGGTTTGTATGTATGTTGCCAACCAGGTGATGTTGTTCTTATTAAGGTATGTTCAAGACTATTGCATATATTATGTCAAATTTATGTGTGTAAAACAGTACCATGATTTTTGTAACCGGGTTTGGGGGTTCTTGACTTCTTGGTTCAGTATTGGACTCTGGTGGCTATTTGAACCCGAGTTTAAGCCCAAAAATTGGCCGGTTTACTTGCTGCTCCAAGTACGGACCTGCAGGGGGGGTGCAGCAATGCCTGTTGGTTCAGGCCAAGTTTTTCACACACAAACACACACTAATTTAAGTATAAAAGAAAACTTTCTGCACTATCTAATTAAGATGATTACAAGCATTAAATAGAAAACAAAAACACGCATAAACCTACTCCTAAAAATAAGCAGGAACATGGGCAACACCCCCATGATCTAACCCACTAATCCTATTACTAATAAACTCAATTTAAAACAATATAAATGTGCAACAAGAATATCCACGTCCCATTGCCAATACAATGATCCTTATACCCCTTGAACCATTCTTCTCTTGACCCGCGGATAGCTTACCCAATGACCTTTGACCCGTGAACAATTCGATTAACCCAACAATCACCCCCTTAATCGGTTTGTTCACACTTTTACTTACGACACCGAACCGTCTTCTTTTGAACCATCCCGACCTATTCCGGACACCACGACCTCAACCGGTCACGTCCAAAGTCTTCTCGGTTCAACCCGAAACAATCCACCACACTTGCAACATGTAGCATGGCACCCCGCGAACCGTTCATTAACATCAAGACTTTTCACGAATCAACGACCTCTTCCTCGGCCACATCCAAAGCCACCCGATTTGAACTTCCAACTACCAAAATGTTGTCACCGTGTAGGTTGTCCACCTATTTAACACAATCACGTCAAGTAGGGGAGCGGCCACCTCCTTTTCTTGTTCTATTTTCTTCAATTCGGTTGGGTAGCTACCGAATAAAATGCCATAAATTAACAGCAAACAAAACTCCTTATGTTGTCAACGAAGCAATCCTCCAAAAACTTTGACGATCATCCTGTTCAAAGAGGCTTCTCTACCGACCAAGAAAAAAAAGCCACCGCCTTCTACCGTTTTCTTTCACCCGCCAAACAAACTGAATCCAAAGCCACCTGCTTTGACGGATCCCTTCTGTCCGCTTTTCCCGCATGTGCACCGGTCTCCTCTTTTACGAAACCAAGCCGATCAAGCACCCGCAAAATCCTTCTACTATCACCGGTTGTACACTAGCTGCGCAAACCCGCAACTAGCAACCAAAAAGCTCTTAATCGTCTTCATTTGATCACCGCTAACAGCCCCGAAACAGCCCTTGATGTCGGTCTTCTACTGCGTTTGCCCGGCAGCCAAAGGCTACACCCTTTTTCCCGAAACCGACTCTCAAAACGGCTCTTCAACCTTGGCTCTAGATACCAAATGTTGGTTCAGGCCAAGTTTTTTACACACAAACACACACTAATTTAAGTATAAAAGAAAACTTTCTGCACTATCTAATTAAGATGATTACAAGCATTAAATAGAAAACAAAAACATGCATAAACCTACTCCTAAAAATAAGCAAGAACATGGGCAACACCCCCATGATCTAACCCACTAATCGTATTACTAATAAACTCAATTTAAAACAATATAAATGTGCAGCAAGAATATCCACGTCCCATTGCCAATACAATGACCCTTATACCCCTTGAACCATTCTTCTCTTGACCCGCGGATAGCTTACCCAATGACCTTTGACCCGTGAACAATTCGATTAACCTAACAATGCCTTGGTGTAGCTAGGCCTGGTGGTAGCGCAGAGGTGATGCAGATGGGTGTAGGCTAGGCCTGGTGCAGAAATTATCTCATTAGTTTTCTTTATTTCTGGAAGGCTGGTCCTGAAACCATTGAAGAAGCTATGATATTCGATCTTCGCATAATTCTAAATGATAACATTGCTGGGCAGGTAATTTTGTTTTTAAAATTTATTTTATGTCTTTGGTTGGTGTGTGTTCCTGGTGACATATAGATATATGCACAAACATATGTAATACAAATGTATTGCTATACAGGCACACACATGATGTCTGATAGGCGATTGTTATTTTCAGTTGATAAGCACTTATGACAAAATGCTAAAGGCAATTGAAAAGAAGGTAGAGGAACTCAAATCTCAGCAAAAAGCATGAATTTGAGAATGCTTAAAAGGTTTGTGATTTGGAAATTGTTTGAAACCCATATTTTAAATCTACACTGATTAATGTTGGAACACAAAAGATTGAAGCTTTGAATCTTGTAATTGACAGCTTAAAGAATCTGTTTCATACAACATTATGGTAGCTTATTGTTGTCTTATGATGTTTGTTTGTTTTTTACATGAGTACAAGTGTGGTAGATTAATGTTCCACATGCACTGCTTATTGAATATAAGGGTGTTCTGTGACATCCGGTACCTCATCGTCCGGAAAATCCGTACGGTGTGTGTACTTTCACTATTTACTGTGTGTAAATACAATGCATAAACAGTGTTTGTAATAACAGAAGTCAGAATACAAGTAACAGTTGTACGTATTTATGTGAAAACTTAAATACTGTAAGTACAACAGCTCACGATAAACAACAGTTGTATGTATCTAGGTGAAAACCTAAGTACAGTTAATACAACGAATCAGGGGAAACAAAATGCATGAACAAATGACAAGAACATATCGGTTGCGATCTGATATCCATGGATGACAGGAATCAGATGGCCGATAATTCATTTCGAAAACAATGTGAAAACAGGAAGTTTAGTTGAGTCCGTTGGTGAGGAAACACAATTCAAACATAATTGCAGGGTTATTTCAGGATAATGAACTGACAGTGTGTTTGCATGAGTGACGATTCACACAAACATATCTGTGAGTTTAATGTTCTGAAATGATGACTGAAAAGTAGAAAATAAAAGTCAGAAAGCAAAACCATTGTCGTGTTCGTTCGGGTGACGATTCGAACGAATACGCACCAAGGCGACGCGATCTGACGAAACGAAACCGATAAACGATACGAACGATATTAAAATAAGAAAATGTAATATTTTACGTTTTACAATTTTGAAACTCATCAAAATAATTAAAATAAATCCTTTTAATTAGAACACGTAAATAACACGCGTTTCGTTCCGGAAACGTGCTCACATGGAGGTTGAGAGATTCGGCCATGGTCCATTCGCCAACCACGCTCATTCCCTCGGTCAAACCCCCTCCTATTCGCCACCATACATTTGACCATCAGCCTCATTCGGCCTAAGGGCCATTCGCCAGACTGCTTTCATTCGGCCAAGAGTCACCCGATTGGAATCATTCGTGGGCTACACACATTCGGCCTAACACTCATGCGGCCATTCTCATATGGCCTATAACAACTTCTTTCGGTCCAAAGCCCAAGTCAGTCGGCCATCTCATTTCTTTGGCCCAACAGATCTTCCTTGGCCCAGATTTAATACAATTGACTCAAGGACTGATTTGGCCCATGAAACTGATTAGGCCCAATAACCTGTTTCGGCCCACTCCTCAAGTGGATCAGCCTATTTAATCGGCCCATGCAACTTATCTGGCCCAATTGGTCTAGCCGGCCCATGGTGGTTTAAACCGTTGATTCAGCCCAACTGTTAGGCCCATGTGATGGGATTCGGCCCATTGTTATAAAATCAGCCCACTAATTGGTCCAAGATAGTGACTTGGCCTACATGTTCGGCCCACACCTCATTATTTGACCCACATGATTAACGAGCTAATATAACACCTTGAACTAATTTAGTTATGGTGTCATGCATGTGTAATCAAGTACTAACTACAAAGGTGGTAAAGTTTTGAGATTTGGTTTATAAGGCCTTGAACATGGTATTTATGAGACAACAAATGGTTTTAAAAGTGTAAGGTAAAGGAAGCAATGATAACACAAAACTAGGCAACGAAATGTTAAGGGTTACTAAAATCAATAACAATTGAACGAGGGCCGAACAATGACCGAGACTTACGAGTATTAGCCAAACTTGTGGCTAACACATACACACACACACGAATCTCTACAAACTTATACTTACAAGTTACAAACAACGTGAAATCAATACAGGATCGTGAAAACAAACTCCAGTACAAACAAGAGTGCGTGCATTCTCGTTTAACCTAAGTCAACCCCAATCACAACATGGTGAGTTCATACGCCCCTTTTCTAATATTACTGATTTTAAATCTCTCGGGGCTGAGAAACATGCTAAATCTTTTATTTATTTAAAAGCTTTAGTACAACATATTGCTTACACTATGATTTAGATAATATTGTTTATCTTTATTATCGCTTATCGTAGTATGTGTGTTTATGTGAGAATAACATATCTTAAATGTCTAAGATGATTTATGATAATATAGTATCATGAGTTCACCAATACAAGGGAATAATATAATTATAAGATTAAAACTTATAATACTTTATTATTCATACAATGAGAAATCAGGAAATAACTTGAGACAACTATAAATAACAACAAGAATGATAATCATGATAACATGCTTTCATGATGATAATATCATTCGCCACGTTTATTAACACCGTGTCATAAGACGAGTTCGTATAACACGTTGTTAAAATCACAGAGGGATACATAACACCGATACAACATATGAGACTATTATTTGTGATATCAAGGATGACATCATGACAACCTAGTTTCAAGATGTCATCCCCCTTGTATATTAACATTGCATTATAAGACAAGATCTTATAAGAGAATGTTAAGTACTAGAGTTCCTAGTACCGTGTTGATTTCATGATTAGAACATACTTAGGAGGATATCATAACAACGTAAATTCTCGATATCATTCAATTGTTAAGTAATATAGGTGTATTAAGAATTGACCTTATAGCACCATGTTTGTAGTATGAAACTATGTGATTGTGTGTCTACGTAAATAGGGAGTATACTTTTATGAGCCTACGTGATGAGACTATATGAGGCTATATGAGACTATGTGATGAGACTATGATATGAGACTATGTGATGAGACTATGATATGAGACTATGTGATGAGACTATATGAGACTATGATATGAGACTATGTGATGAGACTATATGAGACTATGTGATGAGACTATATGAGACTATGTGATGAGACTATATGAGACTATGTGATGGGACTACCCGAGACTATATGAGACTATGTGATGGGGCTATATGAGACTACGTGATGGGACTATATGAGACTAGAGGAGACTATGTGAGACTATACGATAATACAAGGTGGAACCATGCGAGAGATAGATGGGTATCCATAGTTGTATTACAAGTAGTGTTTAATTCTGTTGAGCATGTGGTGGGATGGCGTCTGGGCGGGTTGTAGGCTCGACCCTTTCGTATGCCCTATATATAAGCATGCTTGATAGGGCGAAACACTGTTTGTAGTAAAACTATGGAGAGGCCATCGTGAGAGACAAACCAGATAGTTATTAACAAGACTTTGGTGAAACATTTCGGTTGTGACTAACACACGGGAGAATGAACAAAACTATATGGGTGTATATCAGAAACACAAGGGAAAGGTGAATGGGAATCTATAGTTGTATTACAAGTGGTGTTGAATCCTATTGAGCATGTGGTGGGATGGCGTCTGGGCGGGTCGTAGGCTCGACCCTTTCGTATGCCCTATATATAAGCATGCTTGATAGAATGAAATATCATTTGTAAATATAACTATGGAGAGACCATTGGATGAGACGGGTGAATCAGATAATAACAATACACTTGTATAACATTGTATGTATAAATGTTAACAAGTCAACGCTTTTCAACTACTAAACTTATGAACTCACCAACCTAGTGTTGACTTTGTTAAATGTATGTTTTCTCAGGTGACGAACAGGTCTAGTCACCAGTATTCTGGACTTAAGCTAGTGGACTTTTAGAAGACCTAGCTCCATTTTGTGTTGAACATGTTTGGAATGACAAAACATCGAATCAACTTTTGTACATCTTGTGCAGTTACAAGATAGAAAACACATTGATTCTTTTGGATAGATTTACTTAGTTAAATTATGAACGATACATTGTAATTTAACTTTGTAATTCTATATCAATGTCATGTTATCATTTCTCATTTATATATCATGTGCTATGCAAACAATCTAATCATTTCGATTATCAAACGATATCGCTCCCTGAGAACCTTCCGCCCGACGGGAAAGTCGATCCAGCCCGCCGGCTCGGGGTGTGACATGTTCAAAATTGGATTACTATAAACAATGATAAAATTATGTTTCTAGGAGGTCGTACACAGTTCATCATTCATGGGGCATGTCATATTTGGATCAGATTTAACAGGTATATCCTTAAAGGAACGTCTGTAATGTTTCTTTTTGTTTCATGAACATATCTTTCTGAACTTTAACAGTTTCTCTGATACAGTCTTTTATTAGTAATCATTACAAAGTAGTCAAACATATACGAGATGATTTATACCAATATTCAATAATACATATTTGTTAACTACAAGCAGTTATAGAAAGAATCCAATTCTTAAAGATCACTAAAGTGGATATTGTTCAAATATTGGTGATAATTTGTTCTAAAGAAGGTTTGATTATGATAAAATGGTTTTATATTTCATAACTACACGATCTAATGGAAGTTTAGGAGATACAGAGATGCCTTTAACAATTGAGTTTGCTGAAAAGAATTACCACGTCACTGACATATGAATTAGTGAGCGATTCTATAATTTTACTCATGCTCTTTTGTTATTCTCTAAACTGGTATATAACTATATATTAAGACTTAATATTTGTTTTCTTTTTGTATCATTGCAGATTTGTATTGTTTCTGATGAAGAGTTGCTTGAGTTACTGGCTATGACTTCTAATACAATTAGATGGGTCCATGGGATAATGAGATCAAGAATTCATCCCGTGCAATTAATATCACAATTAGCAAATTTAGTAACACATATTTTTGCTGGGAAATTTCAAGATGAAACTACTTAGGTTAAAAGATAGTTTTTTGAAATACATACAAGTGTAAGCATATTTCATCAATATAATAATATTCATTTCCAATTCTTGTTTTAAATCCAAAATTAACTACCTTTTATGTTTATTTTAGTTGAAGTTGTATTGCATCGTGCGTGTTATAAATTGTTGTCGTTGCATCAAGCGTGTTATAAATTGTTGTCATTGCATCGCGTGTGTTGTAAATTTCCAATTCATGTTTATTTTAACCACTATGTTGTAACTTACCGCTGCCGCATCGCGCGGGTGTTCGACTAGTATATATATATTTAACTACTATTCAATATGATATACATTTTTATACTATTCCTTTTTCATGTATTTCATGTATCCTATATAATGCCTAAACTTTATAAAATTAACTAGGTTAGGTTCCCTTCAAATATCTCTTTACATGGGCTTTAGTTAAATTCCTAAACTTTGTCTCTCATCAACCCTCATGTTATTAGATCCAAAACATCATATTTGACTTCACCAAGTCAACAACGATAATTTGTAATTGAAATAAGTTGTTCTAGCGTTTTCTTGACTCACAAGTCATACTAGCCCTTTTATGAATTCATAAGACTATAAGCAATGATCAAAAGTCATACACTATTTGTTTAGTAATTTGTTGTCTCATTATTCTTTTCACCAATTTGGTTAAGTTTTAACTAAGTTATTACTGGTTAAAACAAAACACTTTTTTTTTTTGTTATAATGCTTAATAAGTTTTAAATCATGAAATCATGGAGTTTTTTATGAAATAATATTTATAGATGATAGGTAATTAATTACAATGATAATACACATTGTTTGATGTATTTTATGTAAAATCATAGTTTGTTCTTGGTAAAACAAGTGATACATATTAGATCTTGAAATCTTTCAATTTAGATTTTTTTATTACTTCACCTTAATTGCACAAAAAATATGAAAGATTTTATTGTTGGGATCAATTGATAATCAAAGCTAATCAATCACACAAAACACAACACACAAATCTGTTGGAAACTCTCCAACAACTGCTTCTTGTTTTATTAACTCAAAACGTGAAAGCTGAATTACAAAAAACTCTTAAAAACCAAACATAAACATCTCTATTTAAAGTGCTAAACTGAAACTAACAACTCCTATATTAACGGACTCAAATTCAAAAAACAAACTTAAGGAAACTTATCCTTTCTTATCTAACCAAGAATTAATTTTAGCATTTCTCCCCCTTAATTCTTGTCACTTGTTCCTCCCAAATCTACCCGTCCAAGCATGCTCCTCATTTCTTCGAATTTGATCTTCGGTAAGGCTTTCGTTAGAATGTCTGACAACTGATTAGTGCCTTGAACAAAATCAACTTTTATTTCTCCTTTTTCGACACATTCCCTAATGAAATGAAACCTCGTGTTTATATGTTTACTTCGTCCGTGAAACACGGGGTTTTTCATTAGTGCTATTGCCGACTTGTTGTCAACCCGAAGTGCTACAGCCTTTTCTTCTTCTCCTGCTAAGTCACTCATCAGTCCTCGTAGCCAAAGAGCATGGCAAGCCGATGCTAATGCAGCCATGAACTCCGACTCGCATGAAGAAAGAGCAACCGTCGACTGCTTGTGCGAATTACATGATATTAAGGCATTTCCCAAGTAGAATATCATTCCGGTGGTGCTCTTCCCATCTGATTGATCTGTTGCATGACTACTGTCGCAGTTCCCCGTTAGGTTTGGATTCCCTCCTCATTGGTATTCAAGTCCGAAACTTGTTTTTCCTTTCACATATCGCATTACATGTTTCAATGCTTGTAGATGACTTGCTTTAGTCTCATGCATAAATCTACTAATCATTTCCACCGAGAAACTTAAGTCTGGTCTTGTGTGCGTTAGGTACCTCAGGCTTCCAATTAAAGTCAATTCCCTATTTGTCCACTTTGACCCAAAAAAGGACCAAAATGTCCAAATGGTTTCTATTGGCTTAAACCATGGCGTCCCGCTCGTAATCGCATCCAACCATGGGCGCCCCGCCCAAAACCGCCCATGTTGAAATATATTATTACGGGCGGGACGCCCATAGTTGGATCCGATTACGGGCGGGACGCCCATGGTTTAAGCCAATAGAAACCATTTGGACATTTTGGTCCTTTCTTTGGTCAAAGTGGACAAATAGGGAATTTACTCTTCCAAGTATTCTATGAAACTCTGTTTGGTCAACATGTTGGCCTTCATCATTCTTTGTGAGCTGCAAATGAGGTTCCATGGGGTATCTGCTTGAGTTACAATCACTCATTCCACTTAACATCAGGATCTTTTTGGCGTAGCTCTCCTGTTTCACAGTTATTTGTCCACGCCTTTGAGTTACCACCAGCCTGAGGTAGTATGTTAGTAGCCCAAGGTCTTGCATGGCAAACTCCCTTTTCATTTGTTCCTTGAAGTCTTTGATATCTTCCATACTTGATCCTGTTACAATCAAATCGTCCACGTATATACCCACAATGAGAAGTTTTCCCTTTCCACATCGTTTGTATACTGCCGATTCTCTTGGACATGTTACGAATGCTAACTGTTTCAGTGTTTTATCTAGCTTCTTGTTCGACGGAGTCCGTATAGTGCCTTGTGTAGTTTGTAAACTAAGCCTTTTTTTCCTTGTACTTCAAATCCTTCGGGTTGACTTACGAATACCTACTCCCTTAGCTCTCCATTTAGAAACGTTGATTTAACGTCCAAGTGGTACACAAGCCATTCATTTCGGGCTGCCAAAGCTAGGATCATGCGAATTGTCTCCATCCTCGCAACTGGTGCGAATACCTCGTCGAAATCAATGCCCTGTTTTTGTACGCAGCCTTTCAAGACTAGCCTCGCCTTATACTTTGAGATTGAGCCATCTGCATTTCGTTTTATTTTGAAGACCCATTTGAGTCCAATTACATTCTACCCCTTAGGTGACTCACACAGCTCCCACGTTTTGTTTTCAATGATGGCATTAATTTCACTTTTCATCGCGTCTTGCCACTCTTTACAATCTTTAGCCTCTGAGTACTTTGATGGCTCATCATTCACTGACACTACTTCTTCCTATAACATTATGTAATCATTGTATCTTGGTGGCACCATTCTTTGTCTATTCGATCGTCTGAGGTCAGCATCTGGTCCTGGCTCCGCAATTGGAGTGAGGCCACTTGAGCTGGGTTCGCCTGATCCCGGGCTTGGGTTCTGCTGGGTAGTTGTGCTGGTATTGCCGGGATGTGTAGGCTGGGGCTCGTCAGTGGCTGTTTGTTGGGTAGTGGTTTGGTGCTCGCTGAGGTCCATGTTGATGATGAATTCATTCCATTCTGGGCCATCTCAGTGGTTATTTCTTTTGCACAGTACTTCCAGTCGTATGCTTTGTTTTCTTCAAACACCACGTCTTGACTAACAAGTATCTTGTTTTGGGCTGGATCATAGAGTCTATATGCCTTGGTTCCTAGTTTAGATCCAAGGTTAACAACTTGTTTACTTCGGTCATCAAGCTTCTTCTGATTCACTGCCGGTAATTTCGCGTGTGTCAAGCACCCAAACACGCGCAGATGATCGATGTTTGGATTTCGTCCATATACTGCTTCATAGGGTGTTTTATCTTTCACGGCCTTGGTTGTTACACGGTTCAGTACGTATGCCGCATGCCTGACCGTTTCTCCCCAGAGACTCTGTGGGAGATTCATTGCTTTCATCATACATCTTGTTGCATTAAGTACGGTCCGGTTTCGTCTCTCCACTACGCCGTTCTGTTGCGGGGAGTAAGGGCCTGTGAACAACCTTTTTATTCCCTCTTGATCACAGTATTCCGCAAACAACTTATTTAGGAATTCCCTGTCTCGATCACTTTTCAACGTTTTGATCTTCAGGCCACTTTCCACTTCAATTTTCTGTTTGAATTTTTTAAAAGTTTCCAATGCATCATCCTTGTTCTTTATTGTATATATCCACATATATCTGGAGTGGCCGTCAACCAATAGCATAAAGTATCGACTTCCTCCGAGTGTGGGAGGTGTGATTGGTTCACAAAGGTCGGTGTGCACCAATTCTAGTGGCACCAAGGTTTGGTATGTAGCCCCTTTAGGGAAGGCCGATCTGGATTGTTTCCCCACCATTCACGCATTGCACACGTAATTCCCATGAATGGTGTGCACATTCCCCCTCACCAGATTCTTAGCCTTTAATTCATTTATTGCCTTAAAGTTTACATGTCCAAGCCTCGCATGCCATAACCATGCTTAGTTGTTAAAGGAAGACAGGAGACATACCGGGGCTCTGACTTTAAGGGAAATCTTGTACAAGCGGTTCTCGCTCCTTGGTACTTGCATCAACAGCCGATTGTCTTCTTCATATAGCCACAGGTGACCGTTTTCCATCCATATCTTGTGACCATTTTCTGTCAGTTGGCCTAGGCTGAGAATGTTGCTACACAATTTTGGAATGTAGTAGACATCTTCAATGACACATTGCTCCCCGTTCTTGCAGTCGAAGATGATTGATCCACTGCCTTCGATCCTGATTTTAGACCCGTCTCCAAATTTTACCAAACCATTAATTGCACAGTCCAGTTTGGTGAAGAATTCCCCGTGCCCTGTCATGTGGTTGAAGGCCCGTTGTCCAAATACCATACCGTTTCATCATCTAAGTTGTTTTCATATAGATTAGGGTGGACTTTATCTTCGTTCAACAGAATCTTTTCTTCATTACTATCGACCGAGACCATCATAAGTGCCTGACCAGTGGTGTCGGTTTGATTTAATTGGGCTTCCTGTTGTTGTGGTTGTTCATGCGGTGGCTTGCTACACTCCCATGCATAGTGCCCTAATGAACCGCAATTGTAGCAACGGACGGTTGACTTGTCCGTTGACCGGTTGTTTTCGGTTCGGTTGTAGTTGTTGTTTCGACCTCTTCCTCTACCAGAGCCGCGGCCACGGCCTCGGCCTCTTCCTCGATTCTCATAACTTGACGAGCCTCTCCCTCGTCCAAACGTTTTCTGCTCCTCGTCATGCTGTTTTTTGCTATTTGAATTAGTTTGAGTGAAAAGAAGCTTGCTTTCTTTCTCTACCTGCCCCTCAAGCCCTTTAATGCGTTCCTCAAACGCTTTCAACCTCCCAATGCAATCTTCAAAGGTCAAGGAGTTTAGATCGGTGACTTGTTCTATTGTTGCCACGATCGCGATGAATCTTGGGGGCATAGCGTCTAGTAGCTTTCTCACTGCCACTGTATCTTCAAGATCCTCACCCATGCTATTGAACTTGTTGACATATTCTGATAACTTTCCAGCAAATTCCTCTACTGTCTCACCGTCCTTCATCTTCAGACTGTCGAACTCTCGTTTCAAGGACTGGAGTCGGGCTTGCTGCACTCTGTCAGCACCTAGGAATCTGACTCGATGCGACTCCGAGATCTCACGAGCACTTCTACTTTTTGCAACCTGCATGAGTATGTTTTCTGGTAACGCTTGATAGATCAAGGCACGTGCTACTTTGTTCTTCCTTGCATCTACAGCATCACCGGTTACTGGGTCGACTACTTCCCATAACCCTTGTGCATCAAGAACAGCCTCCATCATGATTACCCACGAATTGTAGTTTGTATTCGTGAGTTTTGGGCATGATAAGGATGTTGAATTCGAATCCCGTTGCTGCACTACCATGTGTTGGGGTGGAATCGCTCCTCCTTCTGCCATTTAGCTTGTTGTTTTACGTGACTGATTTCTTCTTATCGCCGCCCAGGTTAATCAATCAGTTAAACGCCCTGCCGATCTTTTCCTGCTACGTGGTTATTCACCCCACCTCCTTTACGCGTACGAGCTCCTCGGCTCTGATACCAATTGTTGGGATCAATTGATAATCAAAGCTAATCAATCACACAAAACACAACACACAAATCTGTTGGAAACTCTCCAACAACTGCTTCTTGTTCTATTAACTCAAAACGTGAAAGCTGAAATACAAAAAACTCTTAAAAACCAAACATAAACATCTCTATTTAAAGTGCTAAACTGAAACTAACAACTCCTATATTAACGGACTCAAATTCAAAAAACGAACTTAAGGAAACTTATCCTTTCTTATTTAACCAAGAATTAATTTTAACATTTATATGGACTCATGGTTTGATGATTATGAAACACATGAATATCTATATGAATAACCATGTATGTTCATATTTCTTATGAATGAATGTAAAGAGATTGAATAGAAATGTATAAAATTGAAGCAGAACAACTACAAATTCTTGAAGAATTTATGCTCCTAAACTGATCTCAAGGTTGATTTTAATTGCCCCTTTTCAGTTATATCAATTTTTTAATAATTTGTGGTAATTTGAAAAAAGAGTTAACCAAATGAATTGTCAAATTTAATGGCTTTTCATAATGTAAACATTGATTTGTGGAATGTATAAAAATATTCTTCTTTAGTTTCAGCGCAAACTTTATCAGGTTTAAACTTTGAATGTTTATGTTGTGTTTATATATAGAATTTTGTGGATTTATATTTTTTTATCTTTTTATTTGATTCAATTGCTTATGTGTGTAAATAGTTGTTTGGGTTACCGTAATTACACATGGTTTTTATTTGAACCTAATCTATATATATATATATATAGAGACTTATTCCACTAAGAACCATTAAATATGAATGAACCAAATAAACTAATTTTAAACCACATGTTTTTAAGGGTATAAAAGTATTTTTCCTTTAAAGTAAGGGAAGTTACTATTATACCCTTTAAACTTGTGACTAGAAATGGTTCCTTTAGTTCTCAAGTTGCAATAGTTCTCATTTGAACATCCCTTCTAATAAGAACCAACAAATTGTAAGCAACCAAATGAACCACATTTATATCCACAAGTATTGAAGGGTATAAAAGTAATTTCCCTTGAAAATAGGGGAAATTACTTTTATACCCTTCAAACGTGGCTATAATTGGTTCTTTTAGTTCTTAACTTGCATTGGTTCTAAATTGAACATATATATATATATATATATATATATATATATATATATATATATATATATATATATATTTTAGTTCAGTCGGTAGATCGCGGGTTCAAATTCGCCGCTACCAACATTTTTCACTATATATTTGTTTTCTCCTATGTCATCAATGGCTTTAGTTCAGTCGGTAAAGATAGATTTTCTTTGTTTTGTAGATTGTGGCCCATGGGTGCGAATTCGTCGCCACCAACATTTTTCACTATATATTAGTTTTCTACTATGTCATCTAATGAAGTATTGTTTCACTCTTATACCCTTACTATTTAAGTAGGTCATTGGTTCTACTCTTGTTACCTTCTCATTTTTATTTCTTTTTTGTTTTCTTTGCTATATAACGTAATTTCATGTTTGTAGGTCATATGTTTAATTCCTATCTCCTCCAACTTTAAAGTTTTTATGATGTTGGAGGAGTTAAAAACATTCTTTCTTGAGGGTAACCACACATATTTAATTCTTAACATATTTAATTCTTACGGTAACCTTTTTTTTGTTTTTTTCGTAACATACGAGGCATAATATTGTTTTTCGTATATGTTTCGATCTCAAAACTGGACCATCCTTTTTCTATACATACAATTTTTCAATTATTAGGCTACAACATACGAGATATAATGTTGTTTCTTGTATATGTTTTGTTCTCTAAAACCGGACCACCCCAACTTATATATTTGTCTAATGCACCTGGCCACTTTAACATCACCAACACAACATCGTAATGAAGTTCGTAAACACATCACATTATTTCCAATTAAATTAATTTTTAAGTTCTTATACTGCAACATACGTGGTAAAATAAAGTGTTTCATCTACGTTTCAACCATCACATGTCAACAAGTGGTATCACTCCGTGGCACTGGTAACTTTTATAGTTTATATGACAATCAACTATAGACAATTTGGTTTTATGTTATAGAAAAATATTAATTGCTTTTACCAAATTGGATTGGCATAAAAGATAAAACAAACCATCCATATGAAGATCCTAAAAGTAATAAAATCTATTGCTTTGTGGCATAAAACAAATATGTTAATTAACAAGCATATATAGATACAGAGATACTCATAATTGGGGAAACGCACAAGTCGGCACAACTAATCAACCAAATTACAACCATGTCTATCAAAATTACATCTACATACATACCAATTGTATTAGAAAACAATAATGATTAAACCTTGGGGTTTTCATAGTAAAGAAGACGTTTCCGGGGTTTAAATAGGTACCTAGAAAGAAATGTCGAACGAATGACATCGATAAACAAACGATACTGCAACCGTACATATAAGATGGCTGGGAACACAACAAGCACACAGATAAGGATTGGTATCCATAACAAACCCTTTTTGTAAAGTGGGAAAAAGCTAACACCAAAAGCGATCATCATGGTTGTGATAGATAGGAAAAGAGTAGCTAGGCCATATAGAAGCTTTCTTGGTAATGATTTTAAAAAATCATGTTCTGCATAACGCGAGGTGAGGATGGATAAGAACATGAGAATTGAGGCTGAGGACGAGATCAGAGATACGGCATCTGCCACAACGAAAGCCGCAAAGGTTGCTTTTGAACGAAACATAGGGATACCATTGTTTTGGTTGTACCCACCAGGAACAGTAAAAGTTGCTGCAAACACTATGGTTGCAATAAGTGTTGCGACAACCATACATTGACTTGCGGTTCCTTTCATCCATTTCTCCCCTAATGTGACTAGATCTTTGTGCTCCTTGGTGAACAAGTCATGTGGTGTTAAACCATCTTCATTCTCTCGATCTTTATATGAAAGAGGGACCATTTCCTTTACTTCCTGCAACAATGCAAACAAAATACAACATTCATAAAAGAAAATAATAACATATGATCGAGAAGATTTAAATTAGAGATCGAGGATGAACATACGTACATGGAACCATAATAACTCTAGTTGCATCTGTAAAGCAACTCCAGAGACATCTTCAAGTCGCTTTTTCTTGGCAATCTTCCCAACCAAGTGCAACATATTGTTTTGCTTTGTATCTCTGAGAGGAGTTATCAAATCCTTCATTGCGCCTATTTCATACAATAGGTTGTAGATACCCTCGTGACGATGTTTCACAGCAATGTGAAAAATACTTTGATTGTTATCATTTACCTTCCATATAAGATCAGGATATCCGCGAATGAGCTCAACTAAAAAATTAGTATTGCCCATTTCTGCAGCAATGAACACTACCCGAGAAGAGTATGTTTCCTTGTCATACTTTTTAACATTTTCTTCGGCTTCCTTTTCCAGTTTCTTATTATGTTCCACAATGCCATTTTGTAGCTGCTGAACGAATTGGTCTTCCGTTTGATTGCCTCTGGTGCTGATTATCTTCATGGTTTTGTCATACAAGCCTGTAACATATTTGAAAATGAGCTTTTGTAATTCGAGAGCCAGGTGTTCCTTGTTAGAAACTGGCTTGTTGTCTTGCATGCTCAAATCAGAGGAATCTTTGGTTATATTTTGGGCTGTAGCATGCAATTCCACAAGACTTTGAGAAATAAGATCTTGTAGTTTCAGAGCTTTAGACGGCTCAGCAGATGCAATCAGCTCATTGGTTTTAACTGTCATAATCTCCACATGTTTATGAATGACCTTTTGAAGTTTCATAACTGTAACAACCCATCCAGCAACTACCTTGTTGTCTTGCTTAATCGAACTTGAATCAGGTGGTCCTCTAATTATTACGTCAATTTCCTTGGTAGGCTTTTTCACAACATCACCCCAAATGTACCTTAGCAGTGACAATGCATTACTCTTCACTGTAGGAGCTCTCTTGAAACACCCGCATGCCAAAACTAAAAGCAACAGTTTTAAACACGTGAAATATATTGATGATACCAAATCATTAAATTTAAACTGGTATCTGGCTGTCAGGCTTAATAAAAAGCCAACATCTTATTGCCTATTAGCATCATAATTGTTCAACCAAAGTTAGATAAGTTAACGGGTCAAAAAGTGTATTCTATGTTTCTATTTAATGTATGCTTAATATCATTGAAGTAATATGTAATATGTCTAGGGATGTAATGTGTAAAGTAGCATCTTGATAACTGCATATAGGGTTATAATATGCCTATCGTGATGCTTGTAACTTTTGTTCGAACATTTCGTTAGAAATCCTAATAATAAATATACATTTTTTTCTATTGTTCTTGTTATGATTTGTTTGATAGGGGAAAACAAGCTTTGTTTGTGGAGTATAAACCACATCCAACAGGTCTACCCGAACCAAATGAAGAAGCTTGCTCTGTTATTAACTAAATAGTTGGACGATAAAATTGATTCATCATGGTGATTACCTGACTTGATGGCCGTTGATTTTGTTTCATGAAATGCTTCAGGCTTTGCAGCCAAAAGTTTGAGCAGAGTCTTAACAGTGCCATCCTGGAGTGGGTACTTTTTAACGATCCTTAGCGCTGTGTCTGATCAAAAAAATCAACAATATATCCATTTTTTTTTAATTTATATGTATATAAAGTTAAAGTAATTATTATTGTTAACAAAAAAAAACTAATTAATGTGGAGGGAGGTTGGATCCTAAAATGCTTACGTACCGAACATGTCACTCTCGACAAGTTTTTCAATAAGCCAGCCACGACTTCCAGGACTCCAACCATCATCATCAGCCAAAATTCTGGATTCTTCGTAGATATAATCAACAACATCTTTATTTCCAAACAAAGCAGCTGCATAGAGTGGCATCATTGATCTATTTGCACCGGGGATCGTCAGCAGTTTCCTGTTATCCTTAACCATAATCTTGACAGTTTCAACGTTTCCTGTGACAGCAGCTAAATAAAGGGCGGTGTTGTAATTTTTATTTTGAAGTTCCAAGTCTTTTTCTCCCATCATTTCCACCATCTTTTTCACAAACTCTTCCACACGTTTCGAATCACCTCTTGCCGATGCCGCTACATGAAGCGGTGTTTCCCCGTTTTCAGTGATGCTGTACCTCACCAGCTCTTTGTTCTTATCAAGTATGGCTTTAGCGGCTTTCCAGTTACATTTAATGGAAGCTTCGTAAAGAGGGACACCATATTTAAGGTAGTCTTCTCTGCTAGATCCTAGCAGCAGCATCAATAGTTCCAATTTAGATACTTAATTAATTTCTTTTAATAATCAAATATAAGATTATATACTTAATCATACTATAACATCTTAAGCAAAGTTGAGACTTTGAGTAAAAAAGGTTTGTAATAGTGAGAAATTTATTAAAAACTAAAAAAAAAATGCCTTCATCACAACGAATCATACCAATTGTCTTTTTCATTTGATAGTCACTAAGGTCTACTAGATCTGATAATCTTATAATCTTAACGCAAAGTAGGATAAATGAGTTGGTTTGGATAACCAATTATTATATTTTAGGTTGAGATGGATAAAGTTATAACATTGAACGAGTTGAGATGAGTAACACCTTAACATAATACGGGTCAAGATGGGTAACCTAAAAATTCAAACAGATAAGGATTATCAATAATATATTTGATGATAAAATTAATAAAGATTATGCAAATAAACTATTTGTTTACTTAAAACTCATTTTAACTTAACTAAATTGATGTTTTTTAAAAACGATTCTTTTAGGCCCAAACTAATGTTGCTTAAAACTCATCCTAACATGCATTCATCCTCCTGACTTGAGCATATCTTGACCTGTTACTCAACCCGTCTATTTTGCCTGGCTTAGATCTATCCCTATAATTTTTATACTTGGAAACCAGAAATCAATTACATCTTTTAGTATGACACCATAATCCACGGAACTACTTGTTGAATTTCTAAAAGAAATGAAATAAAAGAACGTAGCATAAATGAAGTACGCAGTTACTTAATTTTCATATATGATTAAGCTGATAATTTAAAACGGAACAAAAGGAATTCAATAGCCGGCACATATACCTTGAACTAGGGTCATATTAGGTAGGTTTGGACCCTGTGGACGCTGTGGCTGTGGCTGTGGCTGTGGCTGGGGTTGGGGCTGTGGCTGTGGCTGTGGCTGGGGCTGTGGCTGTGGCTGTGGCTGGGGCTGTGGCTGGGGCTGTGGCTGTGGCTGTGGTTGGGGTTGGGGATGTGGCTGTGGCTGTGGCTGTGGCTGTGGCTGTGGCTGGGGCTGGGGCTGTGGCTGTGGTTGGGGCTGTGGCTGTGGCTGGGGCTGTGGCTGTGGCTGTGGTTGGGGCTGTGGCTGGGGCTGGGGCTGTGGCTGTGGCTGTGGTTGGGGTTGTGGCTGTGGTTGGGGCTGTGGCTGTGGCTGTGGCTGTGGCTGGGGCTGGGGGTGTTGTGGCGGCGGTTGCATCTGCATATAGAGTCATATATACCATTAGTAATTTTATAATACTTAACTGAATAGATGATTTTGTGTGTGTGTGTGTGGTGGGGGGATTGAAAGTACCTTTGAAACAGATCAACGTACGGCCCGAGATCTTGAAATGTAGGTGAGGAAACCGGTTGAAATTGGTTGACTTCCTAAACAAACTATCAATTTGTCAGCATACAATCTACTGGATCTACCCACACCACCCCCTTTGATGTACCGATCAACAATCAACCAAAATTGGACAACACGTACAGCCACCACCTACGGTCTTTGTAACCACCACGACTGCTGTTGATCTGATAGAAGAATCGGTGGCAGGTAGTGAGGGATGAAATGGTTGTTGCTGTTGAATGATTGAACCAATGGATATGTGGCAACTGAAAACACTTGATCAAACTTTGTGAACCTGCTTTCCATGTTTTATGCACAGTCCACCATCTCTCCAACGGTAACGTGAATATAGAAATTAAATAATGTATTATACTATTATTAATAATTCCAGACTGTTATTGCCTGACATTCATTTTAGAAAAGTTGAAGCGTTCACGTGGGTTGAAGTCAATCTTCGACATAATGCATAACATGACCTTTTAATAATTAATTAATAGGGATCCCCTGTTTGCACCACCATGTTATCCATACACGAGAGTCTTTTTTACTGGCCGTATATATAGGACTGTAATGTATAAATCAGTTAAAAGGATGCCAGCTCTATACAGGCCGTATAACCCCTATACGAGCCGTATAACCCCTACGGGCATATAGACGGCAACCAGATCGTGTCTCGCATGGAAGGATATTGTACGTATAGTAGTACCATTAATAGAAACAAAGTCATGTTTTAGAATCGGTTTTGATATGCGTTAATTAAAGGGTTTTTATTTTTACTTTATATATATATATATATATTTTTTTGCAGCAGTAGATTTTTTTTTATGTTCTATTTTTGGGTATAGTGATCTATTTATCTTTGTAATCTTAGATAACCAGACTTATGTTATTTTAAATAAAAAAAATACTTAGATGATTAAGAAAACTAGGTTAAATCTCACCCGCGCGTTGCGGCGGGTTATCACAGTACATTTTCGATAACGGGTATTATATATCATTTGCAAAAATCATAAGTTACATAGCAAAATCAAATCTTTCATCACAAACTCTATACAAATATATATATATATATATATATATATATATATATATATATATATAATCATAAAATTATACAAAATCAAAAAAACAAAATTTAAAAGTTTAGTGGCAAAAATTAAATAAACAAAACTTTATATTATATAAAAGTTTTAGTGACCAAAATCGAAAAAACAAAACTTTACTATTAAGTTTTAGTGGCCATAATCGAAAAAACAAAACTTTATATTATATAAAAGTTTTAGTGGCCAAAATCGAAAAACAAAACTTTATATTATATAAAAGTTTTAGTGACCAAAATCGAAAAAACAAAACTTTACTATTAAGTTTTAGTGACAAAAATATAAAAAACAAAACTTTATGTTATATAAAAGTTTTAGTGGCCAAAATCGAAAAAAAAAAAGTGTATATTATATTAAAGTTTTAGTGACAAAAATCAAAAAAAAAAAAACTTTAAAAGTTTTTGTGGCCAAAATCGAAAAAACAAAACTTTATATTATACAAAAGTTTTAGTGACAAAAATCGAAAAAACAAAAATTTACTTTTATTGGCCAAAATCAAAAAAACAGAACTTTAAATTATATAAAAGTTTAGTGGCCAAAATAGAAAAAACAAAACTTTAAAAAGTTTTAGTGACAAAAATCGAAAAAACAAAACCTTATAATATATAAAAGTTTTAGTGGCCAAAATCAAAATAAACAAAACTTTAAAAGTTTTAGTAACCAAAATCGAAAAAACAAAACTTTACTATTCCTTTCAGTTGGTTTTTAATATATATAATAATAATGAATATATATTATTTTGTCACTATGTGTGTTGGAAACTTGGAATTTTCTTATAAATTAAAAACAAGACTTGAATTTAATTGGGTCATATTTATTTTGAATGGTTTGGTACGAAGACATCTAAGATTGGATTTCGGCAGCCCTCTTCGAATTAACGCTGTGGGGCGTATGTCCAACTTTACCCCAGAAGAAATCTCACAACTGGGTAAACCCTCTTACTAGGGTGTAAACGAGCCGAACCGATCCTGAGCTCGTTAAGGCTCGAGTTCAGCTCGTTTAGACAAATTAGGGATCGAGCACGAACTCGGCTCGTTAGAAAACTTTTAGGCTCAAGATTGGCTCGGCACAGCTCAGCTCGTTTATATTTTAATTATTTAATTTATTTACTTTAATTACTAATTTAATATATATTTATAATTTTATTTTCCAAATTTAACATAAAATATAATATTTAAATATTTTCATCATAAATTTATATATAAAAATAACTAATTTTATAAATATACACTTAATATAATAAATAAAAGTTATAAAATTAAAAAGCCCGTTTAGGCTCGCAAGCCGGCTCGAGCTCGATATGTAAAGATCGAGCTCAGGCTTGATAACTAAATTAGCCACATTTTTTAGCTCGAGCTCATTTAGGCTCGGCTCGTTCGAACTTTTTACTGATCTGATACCAAGTATTTCACGAGCCGGCTTGATTCATTTACACCCTACCTCTTACCTTACTTTAGCAAATATGTCTCGGCCCGTATTTAAACCCACGACATCTAATAGAGAAGTCAAATGGTAATCATTACGCTATAAACTCTTGGTTATTATCACACTCATCCCACACCGTCCACACTCCACACCCTCTATACTTATACGAGGTGTGTAGGGGACAATCATTATTTTTTAGAATTACTTAGCTTTAATGATTGGATTCCTGTATGTCCAGACGTTTACAACATCAATATTGTCGAATCAGTGGGTGTTAGTAGAGGCTATACGTCGTATGACTTATTCGAGGCGTATAGTATCAATGATGTGTTAAAATAAAAATATTGAGTGTGTAAACAACCAACCCAAATTTTAAAATAGCTTGAAGTCAACAGTCTAAATTATTTAATAAAAAATTGCAACATGTTTCAAGAATCTTGCAACGGCTAGTATAAACTAGATCCAGATCATCAGCTTCTGCAATAAATCGTATGGAACACATAATTAATAATTTTTTACAGCTGGATTTTAAAATAGCAATATACTGAACGGAATGTGATAACGAATTACGGTTTTTCAAGTTTCTTTTTTTAAATTTAAAAGTAAAATAATTTAAACAAACAAACATACACACAGTCACTTCCTACTAATTAGTTGGGTCTGAATGTTAGATGAAGATAAACACTATCTCTATTACAATAAGATAAAGATGTTGCATCTAAAGAAACCATTGCCTCAAAAGTGACACAATTTTCACATACAATAGTCATAAGCCAAGCATAACATAAACATACAGTCATACTATGTAACAGGGGTGTTCATGAAACCAAAAAGACAACCTAAAAACCAAAAAATCCGAGCCCAAATACAAACAGACGGATTTGGCGTAGTTATTTTGAAAAATGAAAGCTTGTGTTGGTTTTGGTTTTACATAAAAGAAAAACAAAAAATAAAAAAACCCGAATATATGTGTCTGCATGTGTGTGTGTATATACATTACCTTTCAAATTTTCAATAGTTTATAAGCCGTTGATTTTTATTTTTCTTAGTTCTTGATAAAAAAAAAAGTCATATAAAAATTGTATATTATATTATTTTTTTAGACTTATGATACCAAAGGTAGAAATAATTTTTACTAAATTTAAAGTTTTTTTATAGTTTGAAATTTCAGTATTATTATACTTCAAATATTTTTAGTACAAATGCAATATTTTGGTTCACTTTTTAATAAACCTAATTTTAGGCCTAAATAGAAAAATCAAAACCCAAACTGAACCCAAATAGATAAAAACTAGAAAAAATCAAACAATTTAAAAAAACCAATAATAACCAAAATTTTGATTTTGGGTTTGGAGTTAGCAAAAAACAACCTAACCAACCCATGCACATCCCTACTATGTAAACAAACAATCAATGTCTAAAAGTAAAATAATTAAAATACTAAAAATGAAATCGTAACTAATTTACTTTTCAACCAAATAAGCTTCTGCTAAGTACAACTTATGATAATTTTATTGTATAAAATCTAGGTGCTTTTGTTAAAAATCAGTGCTATCAATTTTCTAAGTGTAAATAAAGGGTAGTGTTGAAATTTTTATTTTTTAAGTGACAAATCTTTGTTTTTTTTATCAAATATTCCATAACAAACTCTTTAGAATTTTAGGATTACCTTTCACAGGTGTTGCTATGTGAAACATTGTTTCCCTCATTTTTTGTTATATGCACCTTGTCAACTCTAGGTTCTTGCTAACCCTTGCTTTAAAATAAATATGACCAATTTTGAAGTTATTTTCTCTAAGTCTGAACTTTATAGTAGTTTGGTTGTCTAGTAACATGTTTATCTCATTATTCTTTGATCTCAAATTTATTTGCATATGGGCATGTTTGAACCCTCTAATTTGTTTAGAATCAAAAATTACCAAGAAAAGGTTACCTAACACCAACATGACTACTTGCGGCAACACTTTACATGTTTCTTTTAGTTACGTTACTTAGGTATTGAAGGAGACCTCAGGGTTTATTATGTAAATAGTGTTCATACGGTTATCAAAAGAAAATTGTTCTAAATTTTTTGTATAATTGTTATTAAAAAAACCCTCAAATTTGACAATGTGGTGTAGGAGTTAACTAGGTGTGTTGTCAACTATTGAAAACGTGCCAACCAGCGATACGTGTTTGTAGTGATATGGGCAAACACGGTCATTTATGCATGCTTTTACCTTTTTTTATGCAAAATTTTAATATAGTAGCAATGTGTGAAACTATTTTTTAGTGATTTAATTTTTAGTTACATTGTTGGTTATCTTGTATCCATTATTATTTGTTTTAAACTCTTGTGTTTTGCTTTAAAGTTTTAGGATAAAGTAACAACTATTATCTCTGTTTTGATATTTGTAATCGTTTTTTTATCTTGTTTGATGTGAAGTTATCACTCCAACTCTATAACACGTGGTAACCTTTAGTTAGAAAAACAAGACTTATATTTTCAAAATAAATTTGGAGGCAAGAGGCAACATCCATGGGACAAGGTGTATGTCCTCTTTCATATAAACTAGGTTTATTTTCGCGCGCGTTACGGCGAGTTATCACAATACACTTTCGAAAACTGGTAATATATATAATTTGCAGAATCATAAGTTACATATCAAAATCAAATATTTCATCACGAGCTAAACCATAAAACCATAAACCATAAAACCCTAAACCATAACATTCAAAGAAGTGGTGTAATGGTTAAAGTGAAAAAGAGACAACCTAGAGATATCAAGTTCAATCCCCACTTAAAACAATTTTCCTTTGAGGCTACCGACCCGGTTACTTGCGGTCACGCTTTACATGTTCCTCTTGGTTAGTCGGGTATGACGGGACTCGAGGGTTTACTACGTAAGTGGGTTCTCACGGTTATGGTTATAAAAAAAACTAAACTCTAAACTCTGAGGCAACAAAAAGTTGTCAAAAACTCAAATCTCTAAACAAATATCTCAAATTTAATACCATAATATTTGTTTACTACTTTTCAAAATTAAATTTTTTTTTCCTGGTCTATATCTAAATTTTCAAAACGTCCATACATGGATTAGACACATATGCATTAGTTATGGTTATGAATTGTAATAAGACGATATTTACACACAAGGTGATAGACATGTTTCTAGTTTTATATTTTTAAAGTTTAACTTTTATGTTTGTACCGACGTAGAAACAAAAATAGTAAGTGTCAACCCTAATTAATATGCATAAAAAGTAAGTAATATAATATTTTTTTCATGAAACATAGAGGTTTAGTCTATTTTTACTACTAAAATGATGTGTTTACTTTTGATATATTTAACTAAGATTATACTCTTTGAATTTTTTTAATTAAAAAATATTATAATTAATAAAAATGTAAATTAAAATTTAGCAAGTTAAATGAGATAATACCAACTAAATTTTCAACACAATTGTTTTGGTTCAATTGAATTGTTATTTATTTATTAAAATTAATTGAATATTTAAATATGAGATTTGACTTGAATTTTTATGAATATTTAAGAAAATGAATCTATGATTTTTGATTTTAAAACTTGGCTTGAATTTATTTATTAAATTAAATTAATTTTTTAAATGCTAGGAATAAATATAGTGGTGACAAGTATATTTATTTATAATATTATAATTTATTTAATATCATAATACACGATGGTAATTAGAAAATTTCAGTTAGTCTATATTATAATTTTATTTACTAAAATAGTATTTTTTTATTATAAAACTTATATTTTCAAAAAGATTCTTTAAAATTTAAGAAAAAGTTTGTAGTAAGATTTAGAAAACTCTCTAAAAATGTTGTTTAAATGGAAATTAATTTATAAGCGCTTTTACTTTTAGTCTCATCTCATATAAATTGTCGTTTTTAGCTTTTTAAAAAAATACTTTTTAAATGGAAAAAGATTCTTTACTAAAATAAATTTTAATTTTTCTAAAATGTTAGTCATAGATATTTTGCGTTTACTTTTTTTAATTTTGTATATCGTTTGATATTGTGTTTAGATAACTAAAATAAGTTGCTTAGAAAAATGATTCAAATAAACTAACCAAGCTTTTTTAAATATTGATTAAAATGTCATAATTAGATAAAATTTATTTGTAAATAGTCTATTTAATTCTTTTACAAACGTTTTATTATAACAAATTTAAAAATTTCATACGTTTTATGAATAAAAAAAAATTATATAATTGAAATTTTCTTAAGATTTCTTAACTTTTAATGATTTTAATAATAAGAACCATATATTGATATTTTATTGTATAACTTAATTACTTAAAATCATTAATATTTAATATAAAAAACAATTAGTATTTAATACGAGAGAGATAAGGAAAAATTTTTATAGGGTTTATCAAAAGATGACATATGTCCTATCTTGCTACTCTTTTACTATAATAAAGATAAGATTAGTGAGTCTTGGTTTTTCTTTTGTACCAATTTTGATTCAATAAAGTTTGTTTTTCTAGTTCACGTTTTCTGGTTTTCTTCTACTGGGTTCAATTTTATTTATATCAAAAGGGATATACGCTTCAGAGTTGAGACGCCTTAGACCACACGCAGTGGTTCCCCCGCCCTCTCCCGCGGGCTTGCTCCCTTCAGCGGCCTCGCCCAAAGCAGCTCCATGGCTCCCACTCCCCGCTTGTTATACGCTTTCTGATTCGTCCATTGGGGGAAGGGTTTGAGTGGGGAAGGGTTTTCAGTGTGGTGACCACTGTGGGGTTTAAGGTTTTCAGTTGGGTGATGACGTGGCAGGAAATTTCGGTGAGGAAGGATTTTCAGTGGGGTGACCTCTGTGGATAGTCTTATAGGAGAACTTTGCCAACATCTTTGTGCGTATGTAGAGGATAACAAGTCATACATGTCACAACCCACGCCGAGTGCGGAATCCACGACGCGTGACGTAATGATTGCATAGCCATAGTTAAAGATTCCCCCTTGATTTCTGGTTTACATAGATACTTGATCCACCGTTCTTGAGCTGGTGGGTGATTTGTAACCTGGAACATGTAGCATAAAAAAAGTCAACTACAATTAGTTGAGTGAGAATCATAGGTTTTGTTGATGTAAAATGATTGTTCAAACATTGATTTTCATGATATAGTATTCACAAGTGATCAAGTAGGTACTTTGAAATTGAATCTACCTGGGCATGCAAACATCAAACCTAATGATAAATGCTAACGTTTAGCTACCCGCCAAACGCCGTGATAATGCTAACGTCTTGCTACCCGCCAGACGCCGTGATAAATGCTAACGTCTAGCTACCCGCTAGAACGCCGTAATGATGATACTTGAGTTCCCGCATATGATCATACCAGTACTACCAAGGGCTTGATAACAAGTTAATGATGTTCACATAAGAATGTCCCCAAATAGCCTCCACATAACCAAAGTTCCCAAGTGATACGCTTGTTTTTAATGATTTGATAAATGAATTGTTTGATGATTGTTTACCATGATTTTCATGATGATACTGATATATGATTTCATGGTAGTTGATAAATGTTTATCATGACGTTCCTCATGATAATGATATATGAGTTCACAATGATTGATAAGATATGTTTTGAAAAGATGTCTACATGTTCCGCCCCGAGTTTTAGAAACAGAACATTAAAAGAGGACTATGAAACTCACCTGTTTCACCGAAATGTTTTGATATCGAAGTATCACTCAAGATTCGAAGAGAGTTCTGCAATTTATTAATATTTTATGAGTTCCTTGTGTTTGAATTGGATTATCGAAATATTCCTTGACTTTTGATAACGTGGAATCGTAATCCCAGTCATCAAGCTGATCTTAATCCTTAGTCAGCCTCCTTAAGTTAATATTGCACAAGGTGCGATAAACAAGGAACCTATAATGATTTAGGCTCATATTAAGGAGTTAATGACTAACTGGATTAATCACGACATTTTTGGATTAATCAAATAGATATTGATTGTTGATTATTTCAATAAACAATTTCCTAGATGAATTTCTGGCTTAGGAATAGTCAATCCTTGTTATTGATCATTTAGGTATCATGAAACATGAGAGTGTGATATTAAAATAGGTTTAATAGTCATGCTCAATGTACTAATCTGACTGTGATCATAAACATCATATCGTTATTCCAGTGATTATCTTTATGCTTGTCATTAGTTTGAAACACTAGGATTACACCTAGCATTTCAAGAAATGATCAAAACAATCACAATCATTGTTACAATCAAATGGTTTAAACCATTTTGATCTAAAATATAGTTTCATGAAAACCGGGCATTACAAAGGCTCAAAACAAGGATTTACCCGTTAAAACATTGTGTTCTTTGTTTATAATCAATCCTAGCCATCATCTAGGCAATAATCAACAACCCTAATTACCTCATTACGTTCAAAAACAAGATTAAATCAATCAAAATTAAGCTAGAAGGTTAAAACGAACCGTTACCAAATCTGACGGATTTCTGCGGGTAAAACAACGATCTAAACTTGTAGATACGATTCCTGGTGCGATCTGGATGTTTGGAAGACTTTAAAATGGAGTTTTGGATGATAAAAATGGCTTTTTGTGAGTTTGGAGTCGAGCAGAACAAGAAAAAACGAAATGATGAAGTTCTGCGTGAAAAATCTGATTTTTAAGCTTTTCCACCGCCTCAGGTGCCTTCGGGCGCATCGCCCCATCTGGGTGCGTGGCCCGGGGCGTATCTCCCCACGTTTGTTTCGTCAAATTTTTGATTTTCTTCGTTTCGCGATTCCGGGAGCATACGAACTCCGTTTTACGCACGGTTTTCGCCTACGTTCACGATTTTTCGAGCTCTTTCCAATGGTTATAATCTCAAGGCCTAAAGAGTTCAAAATATTTGACCTCTTATTTAACTCTATATTCGACTCGGTGTATCTTGAAATCGGAGCCTCGTTTTGCGATTTCGCTTACACTCATTTTCTTCATTTTCGAGTTATGATTATAGACATGAAATCGGTTGGTCATCTATTTGAATAAGCATCATGTGATGAATGTTTCTTTGAGATCTACTAACACCAGATTCCTGAGTAACTACAAGTCATGAACTGATATGATATGATATGGTCCTTCTGACACATACGTAATAATGAATGTGGATTTCAAACACGACCAAATGTGCTCACGCCATTGATGACGTAATTATCAAATGAAATTGTCTTCTGTTAATTTGTCTGGGCTCCGAATGCTTTAGTTGAGTCTAGAAATATGATCGAATCCTTGTTGGGCCTTATTGGGCCTAACTCTTATTAAGCCTTACCGGGTCTCACGTGTCTGGTCCAATGTTGATGGATGTTACAATACAAAATGGTTTTTTGTAGGTGGCGGGTTAAAATATAAAGGAAGAAAAGTTAGGTTGTCTATCAAAAGAAGGCAAAGGAGTGGTGTTTGTGTGTGGTCGCAACTAGAGGTGGGCAAACCGGTTTTTTTGGAACCAGTTCCGGTTCCGATCAACAAAATCAATAACCAGTTCCAATCGGTCTTTGGTTGGTTCTGGTTCAGTTTTTGCCGGGTAAAGATGGAACCGGTTCCGCTTCTTCCGGAATTTTTTCCCTTTGTCGCAACTCGCAAGAGGAAATGTGTGGTGTGGATGTTTCTAACAGTGATATGTGTGGTTGCGGCATGATTACACAAGTCACTTCGTTCGACTGAAAAGTAGGGAGTACTTGACCAAATTGATGAATATTCGAAAATTACCAGGTGTGTTACGTGAGTACTCGACCTAGACAAAAACTACTCGAAGAAGACACGGAGAGTACAACAATATGTGATGGTGGTGGTGGATATATGCTGACAGAGGGAGAAAAGACACAATTTTGTTCCATTTTTCATTTATTTGACCTTTTCTTGTTTGACTTTATTTTATTTATTTTAATTAAAGGATCCAAATGTAATAGAACTAGTATTTTGGCCCGCCGCATGTTGCGGCGGCGTAGCGGTTAGTAAGCGTAGCGGTTATTAATTAAATTTATACTATCGACTAAAAACATATAGGGATACACTTTTAAGTGACGTCTTACAAAAATTTATGAATGGAATGTAAAATAAAGTTAATCATAAAAATTTTAATATTATGTATAAATAAACTTTTAACTCTGCAAACCTAAGTAATGTCAAATCGACGCTCTACGAAGTCTAGGGATGGAACATAAAATTTAGAGGTTAAACATAAAAGTTTTGATAATGAGTGTAAAAGTAAACTTTAAATTATAATGCATCAGGTGTTAAAATGACATAGAGTTAAGCATAAAACTTTTAATATTGAATGTAATGATAACTTAAAATTTTTGGAATCTAAAGAGTTTAAGATGATATTTTATCAAGTTTATGAATTATACCTTGAAATTCTAAGAGTTGGGTATTTAGAAATACTGTAGTTAAATGATTAGAAATACTCCTAATAGATGGACCAAGATTTTGTAAAGAAAAGAAAATATTACAAAAAAAATAGATGAAAAAAAAATAGTATAATAAAGGAAAGTTATAAGAAAATAAAGAAAAAAGATTAAAAATAAAAAAAATTATTAACTCCAGAGTTGAGCGTAACAAAAAGTCATAAATAATAAATAAAAATGGGCTTGGACAGAGGTCGGGTATGCCCCTTCCTAGGACCTCTCATGGATAGTATACTCTTAAGTAATACGAACCCAAAGCACAAATTGTTAATTCATAAAACCAAACCATAAAAAATTATGTTTCTCAATTTTTATTATTAATTGAATATTATTATTTATTGTTTAGAAATATTTAATTATTATTATTTATTTATTAGTATTATTTAAATATTCAATACTATTATTAAATCTAAATAGTTTATGAGGTAATTACAATTAAAATATATAAACGATAAAAATATTTGATAATGTACAGTCGTAAGGACACGTTATAAGCCTGTGAATAACGCACAAAATTTATGTGCCCGTTTAAGTTCGAAACTTATATAAATGTTCTTGACGTAATTGCGATCAAATCTATATAATTATTATTATTATCCGATAACGTAAGAACGTATTAAAAGCATGTGAATATTAAAAATATGTGAGTAAAGTAGAAGGAGTACTTAAAAATAAGAGTTCAAAGTTCAGGGTCCAAATTGTAAGTTTTAAATTAATTCAATTCTAAGAATCAATGTATGAGAACTTTTGCAGCGGTCCTCTTTTTGGGAGGAATTTTTTTGCAGCGGTCCCCTTTTTGGGAGAAATTTTTTGCAGCGGTTTTAACACCGACGTTGGTTTTTATTAGTATAGGTAATACTTTAATAACATCCGGGACGAAAAGTGCTCGTTTTTGACAAATATTTGGGACCAAAAGAGAAACAATTCAAACTAAAGAACCAGGAATGAAATTTGTATTAAACACAAGGATCATTCAAGTAATTAACTCAAAGAATTATGACATCATAACAACTAACAAGGCATATAAATATTTTCTTTGCATCAAGTAATGAAAAAACTACTGATTATTGTGACCATTTGAAAACTCTAGCAAGTGTTTGTTTTCTTTATAAAACCTAGGTGTAGAAATCGAATATGATTTGGCCTGTTGGGTTCAATTCTTGAGGCGGGCAACTGTAAACAATTTGGTTTCATATTACAGAAAAATATTAATTGCTTTTACCAAATTGGATTGGCATAAAACAAACCATTCATCCTAAAAAGTCCCAATATCTATGGCATGGGGGCATAAAAAAATATGCTAATTAACAAGCATATTTATAATAAAATCATTCGGGAAACACACAACCTAATTAACCAAATTACAATCATGTATAATAAAATTACATCTACATATACACCAATTGAATTAGAAAACAATAATGTTAACTAAAATTTGGGGTTTTCAAAGTAAAGAAGACGTTTCCGGGGTTTAAGTAGGTGGCTAGAAAGAAATGTCGCGCGAATGACATCGATAAACAAACGATATTGCAACCATACATATAAGATGGCTGGGAACACAACAAGCACACATATGAGGATTGGTATCCATAGCAAGCCTTTTTTGTAAAGTGGGAAAAAGCTTACACCAAAAGCGATCATCATGGTTGCGATAGATAGGAAAAGAGTTGCTAGACCAAACAGAAGCTTTAAAGATAAGGATTTTAAAAAATCTCGTTCTGCATAACGCGAGGTGAGGATGGATAAGAACATGAGAATTGAGGCTGAGGACGAGATCAGAGATATGGCATCTGCCACAACAAAAGCCGCAAAGGTTGCTTTCGAACGAAACATAGGGATACCGTTGTTTTGGTTATACCCACCAGGAACAGTAAAAGTTGCTGCAAATACTATGGTTGCAATAAGTGCTCCAACAACAATACTTTGACTCGCGGTTTCTTTCATCCACTTCTCACCTTGTGTAACCAATTCTTTGTGTTCCTTTGTGAATAATTCATATGGTGTTAGACCATCTTTGTTCTTCCATACTTTATAAGAAGGAGGAATCATTTTCTTTACTACCTACAATACAAACAAACTGAAATAGTTATAAGCTACTTTATGGTTACACTAATCCTTGAAAAGATGAGTAAATATGTACCTGAAACCATGATAGTTCTCGTTGCATTTTTAAAGCAACTCCAGACACATCCTCGAGTTGTTTTTGTTTGGCACATGTACCAACTAAATGCAACATAGTGTTATCATGCTTAATATCTCTAAGAGGAGTTACCAAATTCTTCATTGCCCCTATTTCATACAATAGGCAGTATATACCCGCATGACGGTGTTTCACAGCAATGTGAAAAATGCTTTGATTGTTATCATTTACCTTCCATATAAGATCAGGATATCCGCGAATGAGCTCAACTAAAAAATTAGTATTGCCCATTTCTGCAGCAATGAACGCTACTGGTGAAGAGTATGTTTTCCTGTCATACTTTTTAACATTGTCTTTGACATCCTTTTCCATTTTCATAATCTGTTCCATAATGCCATTTTGCAGGTCCTGAATTAATTGGTCTTCTGTTTGATTGCTGCTGCTGCTGCTGATTATCTTCATGGTTTTATCATACAAGTCTGCAATATGTTCGAAAATGAGCTCTTGTAGTTTGAGAGCTAGGAGTTCCTTACTAGAAACTGACTTGTTGTCTTGCATGCTCAAATCAGAGGTGCCTCTGGTTAAATTTTGGGTAGCAAGATGCATCCTCACAAGACTTTGAGAAATATGATCTTCTAGCTTCAGAGCTTTAGATGACCCAGCAGATGCAATCAGCCTATCGATTTCAACTGTCATGCTCTCCACATGTTCACGAATGACTTTTTGAAGTTGCATAACTATAACAGCCCATCCAGAAACTATCTTCTTGTCTTGCCAACTCGATTTTGAATCAGGTGGTCCCCTAAGTATTTCATCAATATACTCGGTAGGCCTTTTCACAATATCATTCCAAATGTGCCTTAGCAGTGGCAATGCACTAGTCTTCTTTTTAGGAGCTCTCTTGAAACAACCGCATGCAAAAACTGAAAGCAACAAAAATGAAATATATTAACGATACCTATTAGACTACATAATTATATTTGTATTATGACAACAATTGTATAGTTGAGGGTGTGATGTGTAATTCCGTTAACTATGTATTTGGCATGTTAATGAGAAAGGGGGCACACAGATTCATTGATACGTACTTTATCATGCTTTTGCCTAATGCCAAGAATTAAAAACACTTTGCTGATCAACTGGCTAATGTTGATGCCCCAGTCACAGACAACCACTTGGTTTTTCTGTTGGATTAATCATTTAATTACGGGTCACGGGTCGGCGGTAAAATAAGTCATCAAATAGCTAAGGGGTCTTGGGCAAAGACTTGGTCTAAGTTGACCGAATTTTATGGAAGAAAAGAAGTTGGAAGTGGACGATTGAGTTTATTAAATTTTGGTTTCAATTGATTTTTACAAGAATGAGGAGGGCAATATAAAGCCATTTACAGGAGCATTTACAGGAACCAATCAGGAGCATTTACATGAACCAATTATGCTAAGGCATTAACAATGTTTGACTAAGTAAATATGGAAAACGAATGTCACGAGAATTGATTTGATTTGGAAATAAGTGCATATGTTGGTCTGATAGAGTAGCTCAAGTTTGTTAAGATTTATAGAGTTTTGACTTGGTTTATGGGTTCAACTTAGTTTGGTTTTTAATTATAAATAGGAGTGATATTTTTGTGTTTCATGTACTTGTGTTCTATTTTTGAAGTTTAGTAAGCAGAAAGCATATACGTGAGTTTCTTTTGTGAGTGTGTGTTGAGTGTGAAGTGAGCCTGAACCAACATTTCCAACTAATTTCAGGACTACAAGGTATCAAACTAGATGATGTGGCATGTGGGTATGATGATTCAACAAACTCGATCATCCGCTACCTGAATTTTATGAAGCCTGTTCCCAACTTGTTCTAGAAGAAACCCGACAGGCACAACAGCTTACTTCTGATACTACTGCTTTGCATATGGTTGCCTCAAGAACCCCAAACAATATGCAAGGTCACTTCAGTGGCAGAAGCATGTCCGACAACAGCCGCAATCAGCAAAGTCGCATGCTTAATGACTACTTCTGGGGGCAGCATGGTCGCGGTTGTGGTGGCCGTGGAAGGGGTTAAGGGGTTAAATCACTTGGTTCGAATGAACTAACATTTGATTAATTAATTGTGGTGTTTTGAGGCGAAAAGTAGGATTGTCTACTCACATGATGATCGCGGAAAGTTGATGGATCAAACAGAGATTTTGTAAATGTTGAAGGAATGTTTGTGAATGTTATAAAAATGAAGTTTAAACTATGTTTTTGAGTAAATGATTTGTAAAAAGGATGTTATATACTGAAAGTGTGACAAACGTGATAATTATGTTAATGTAAATGTTGAAAAATCTTAGACCATTTTTTTAAATTTTGCAAAAGTAGTAAACATTATGTTTTGTGAATTGAGGCGTCACTGAAGATTGGTGAAGACTAAGACTAGCCGACTAGGGATTAGTTAACCTAGTTAAATATTTAAACTATATTATGTAAGTTCTTTAATGTTTGTTTGAATTGAAATTCTTGAAATGTTTGAATATTTAAATGAAAGAAATAGCCTTTTGTTTAGTTTTTTTTTTTTTTCTTTTTTTTTTAAACCCAATTTGATAGATTCCAAATCGAGCCTTCCATTTCATTTGTTTCACCCTAATATGTTAACTAATTAGCCTTTTGTTTAGTTTTTATATTTTAGTCCCAATTTGGTAGATTCCAGTTAAGCTAGTGATGAGTTAAATAAAAAGAAAAAAGAAAAAAAAAAGAGAGGTTAAAATATGTATAAATATCCTCTACAAAAAAAGATGGGTATGCGTTAATAAAATGAATCATTATGATTCAAATTGTTTAGAATAAACTTTTATGTGTTGTTATTTAGTTTGTGTAATTTGGAATCTGCAGCTATAGCCACTTCAAAAATCCTATTTCCTAACCCTAACCCAAGCCTTTATTATAACCTAAAGAAAATCCTCTTGATTTGTGTGGTTTATGTTATTTGGTAGAGATATGATTATGCTAATGGTGCATCATTTAAGTATGGAGTGATCATATATATATATATATATATATATATATATATATATATATATATATATATATATGTGTATATTAGCATCCTTTTTGCTAGTCTACAAAGAGCAACTGAGTGGAGTGGTTAGCTATAAGCAATGTGAATATTTGTTTGTTTTAAACTTGAAGTTTGTTGCACTTGTTTTAGGTATTTTCAAATCTTGAATGATTATAAATTAATTGATTGCTAAGATATAATTCTTTTAATATTGTAAGTCTTGTGGGTTGGACATGATTTGAAACCTTAACATACATATGCTTAAGTGGTGATTGATGTTTTTGTTTTATTCATGATAGAATGCATCAAGAGATCGTGTCTCAGAATGTAGTTAATATCAAACAAAAACTATAAGATGTGCATTAGTGTGGACCTTCTATAAATCTTTTTCGAGACGAAAAAGGATTAAGTTGGGGAAGTTTGATATATGGTTTTTGTTTAAGATGTTTAGTTAAACAAAACATACAAAACATGGTTATTGCATAATACTTTCTCAAAATCGAATCACTTTGGGGGACTTTTGAAAATGGTGGAAACTTGTTGGTAAACATCCAAGCAATGTTCAAAAGAAGTTTGGGAGCTTGCGGAATCGTCAAGAGCTGAAAATTTCGCAAAACGAACAATAGAAAAGGTGACCGGCATATGGTATTCCAGACAATTTATTTTGGGCGTACGGGGTGGCGTACAATAGCCCCTATGGAGCGTACGAGATACCCATGTGGCGTACCATACACCACTCCGACATATGGTACATAGGGGGTCGATTTTGGGCGGTTTTTGGACGTTTTTTGACGAATCTAAAGGGGGATTTAGGGTCTAATTCATAGGGGAGACCCTGGAAACAAGAGAGGACGACCCTAGAAGCATTTGGGGATATTCCAATTGAAGAATTCATCATAGATCTTCCTTGTTTGAGCATTGTTTATCAATTTTAAGCATGTCGAGCTAAACAATTCATAGTCACACTAGATGATGAAGAGTTCAATTAAGTTGTAAGACCATTTTTATGTTCGTGTTTGAATGTTTGACAACATAATTATATTTGTATTATGACAACAATTGTGTAGTTGACAACAATTGTATTTGTATTAGACTACATAATTATGTTTATATTATGACAACAATTGTATAGTTGAGGGTGTGATGTGTAATTCTGTTAACTATATATTTGGCATGTTAATGAGAAAGGGGGCGCACAAATTAATTGATATGTACTTTATCAATGCCAAATCATTAAATATAAACGGGTACCAATAATGCATAATGTTACCCCAAGATTCGTACAAATGAGAGGTATTGGATTCAAATCCCTGCCGCAGCAAAAAAAAGGGTCTGAGGGGGATCAGGTGGTTTTTCCAGTGAGGTTTCCTCCTAGGGTGGTTGTGGTGGCTTATGGGAGGTCCAGGTAACCAGACCTTGGTGACATGGCCTATAAACAGTGAGTTCACACGATTGAGACCTTCACCGTTCAAAAAAGATAAATAAATATAAACGGGTAGTTAATAAAAGCTATAACAGCTTCATGTTTTTTTAAAAGTTCACCATGCATGAGAATAGAACTCGTAATTATTTAATTTTCTTGCTATTTATAATTATAACTACTAAATTCCTTTAATAATGTTCCTCGCTTTTGCGTTAAGTGCAAACTAAGACTGTTGCCATATTTAATTAATTATTGTAATTAATCTATTGAATCTGATATCGTACTGGCCGGATTCTTACTACATAATACTTATGATTTGTTTTAACAAATAGGTGAAAACAAACTTTGGTTTGTGGAGTATAAACCGGATACAACAGGTAAACTTTGTTGGTAATTTTAATGTTATCAATGATTTTAGGATATTGGATTAACTTGTCGATCTAAAAAGTGATTAATCGAGTTAAGTAGCGCGGGGGTGCTAACTTGATTAATTATAATATTATTTGGATTTAGCCTTATCTTTTAATAAGCTTCGCTGGGCTAAATCTTAAGGAAAAACGTATGCCTTGAATATATAAAAGGAGGTGTTTTTCTCTCTTTTCTCAGTATGAGATACACACAAAAAGGAAATGTACGGTTACATATACGATCTTCGAAGAACATTCATAGAAATTGATCAAATTCAAATTCATTCAAGAATCTTCGTCTTATCCGATGAACCATTGTGTGTGACGCACAACTAGGTTTATCTGATAGTGATTCACGATTCAGAGATTAATCCAAGTATTTGTGTTCATGAAGATTCAATATCAAGTTCCAGGCTTGATTTTATTTGTTTGATTCCAGTAAGATAAACCTATTTTATGGTTTACACATCGTTTGTGAAACTAATTGATTTTCACGTTTGCAATTCGGTTTCTAAGAACCCTAATTCGGCAACCACTTGCCATATATATGTTGGATTTTGAAATTAATCGAAATTCACATTCGAAATGTGTAGTGGGTTACTTACGTGGGTTTGTTGGATTTTGAAATAAACACGTTTATGATTTTATATTGTTTGTGAAACTATATGGAATTCTCCAATTTGGTTTGGAAAAGAAATTTTGGAAACCGAATTGAGTTGCAAAGAAATTAATTTTGTAAAGAATTTGTTTTGGCAATGAATATTAATTTGGCAACTAAATTGGTTTGTTAATTAATTTTGCTGTGAGGGAAGGAATCTTGAGCTTACTGGTTGGGGCTTCACCTTGTGACCGAGAGGTCATGGGTTCAAGCCTTGCCAGAGGTAATTTAAAAGACATCCAGGTGAGGAAAGGAATCTTGAGCTTAATCTCGGGTTCTAGACCAATGGGGGGCGAGGGTTTACCCATTCCACGGGGTTCCCGCGCATCTGGTGTGACCGCGTCTTACCTCTGCCCGGTGGGCCCTGTTAAGACAACATACGTGGTATGTAAGATCGCCGCCGTTCAAAAAAAATAATAATTTTGCGGTGGCAATGATTAGTGGGTTTGATAAAAAAAATTGCAAATTTAGATTCTGGGTTCTAGGATGCAAATGATATGGACTTTTGTTATAATATATTTTTTTTTTGGATATTGAAACTTAAGAAATCATGAGTAATTTTAATTCTCGTAATTGGAAATTTTGTAATTTCGATTCACATTGTTTATGTTAAGCATTCTCTAACATAAACAAGTGTGCATTCTAAAATATACAACACATTCCGCACCTCAAACTCTTTAATATTTCTAATTAAACTAAAATATACAACACATTCTTTATTTAGTTTACATTTATTTTGTTTAGTATATATAAATAGGAGTTGAGCTAATCCTTCCTACTTTCTCTACCTGTAATTCCAAGGGAATATTTCACCTAATACTATAATAGTAATTAAGTTTTCATATTATTCCACTAAAGCCACTCAAAGTTTTTGTTCTACTAAAGTCACTCAAATTTCAGTAAGTGTTTCAATCATATGTATTTTTTTTTAAATTAGTTGAATTTTATAAAATTAATAAAGGCAAATAAAACATATATGAATATTTATTAATCATAGGTGAAAAAATTTTCTAATTAACTTGAAATAAGATGTAATAATGAAGAAAACAAATTCATGAATTAATACAAAGTTTGAAAATTGTTAAATTTAAGTCAAATTGAGGCAAAATTATAATTACATATTTATAAATATGCATATATGTTTCATTTGTCTCAATTAATTTTAAAAAATTAAATATTTATAAAAAAATTACATATTATTGGAACGCCTAGTGAAAGTCGAGTGATTTTAAAGAGACAAAAAAACTTTTGATGACTTAATTGAAATACTTGAGAAAATTAGTTATTATTCTACAAATTTACCCCTAATTCTAATTCAAAGTTTATTAAATTTTAATGAGTTTTAGTAATATTTAGAGGCTTGATAGGGAGGGCCTGGTCCTAGCCTCTACTATGATTGTGATTTTGGGATGCATGTATCCGTGATTAGATCATCCTTAATGGTCATCACGTTCGTTCAGCGGGGAGAAGATTTGGGCGGGGGCAAGCGAGCACACCGGCCCCGTCTCCGGCGGCCTCAAATGTGTTGCCCTAGCGCCCCGCTAGGGATGTCATTCACCTATTGGTTGGTTTAAAAAAAGGGGAACCCACACCTCAAATATATTAGTGATGATGTGGTCCAGTGAGGAAGGTTTTATATTTTCAGTGATGTGATGATGTGAGAAATTTAATGGGATGAGATTTCAGTAAGGTGGATATTAAGGATGGTCTTATGGTTTCATGTTAACCGTAGTTTAGTATTTTAAATATTGATTTATGTACGTGTGTTCTTTTATTGCTTTCGATTATCATTTTGCTTTCGTTGACACCCTAACCAACTTAATTATATATGGGTTAAATAAATGATTCATTAATTTTTATGGATATATCAAAACTAAAATGATTATATATATGGTGATTACCTGACTTAGATTTTGTTTCATGAAATGCTTCAGGTTTTCCAGCCAAAATTTTGAGCAGACTCTGAACATTGACATCTTGGAGTCTGTACTTTTTAAGGATCCTTAGTGCCGTATCTGAAAAAAAAAATCAACAATTTAACCTTTTTATTTTTTTAAATTTATATTTGTATCAATTAATTATTATTGTAAACAACAAGAAAACTAATTAATGTGGAGGGAGGTTGGATGCTTACGTACCGAACATGTCATTCTCTACAAGCATTTCAATAAGCCAGCCACGATTATCATGATTCCAACCATCTTCATCAGCTAAAATTCTGGATTCTTCGTAAAGATAATCAACAACATCTTTATTTCCATACAAAGCAGCTGCATAGAGTGGCAGCATTGTTCCATCTGCACCTGGGATATTCAGCAGCTTCATGTTCTCCTTAAGCATAATCTTGACTGTTTTAACGTTTCCTGTGACAGCTGCTAAATAAAGGGCAGTGCTGTGATTTTTATTTTGAAGTTCCAACTCTTCTTTTTCCATCATTTCCACCATCTTTGTCACAAACTCTTCCACGCGTTTCGAATCACCTTTTGCCGATGCCGCTACGTGAAGCGGTGTTTCCCCGGTTTCAGTGATGCTGTACCTCACCAGCTCCTTGTTCTTATCAAGTATGGCTTTAGCGGCTTTCCAGTTACAATTAATGCAAGCTTCGTAAAGAGGGAGACCAACTTTAATGTAGTCTTCTCTGCTAGATCCTAGCAGAAATAGTTCCAATTTAAATATTAAATTAATTAATTAATTTCTTTTAAAAATACAATTAAATATCTATTGAAACTTGAATTCTTAACCTTCTCGTACCTCACCTCCTATTAGCCAATTATTTACACGTCAATTTTAATGTGTATGGCATGTTTGAATCCTTCAATTTGGCCTTAACTCTTATTAGCTAATTATTTACACGTCAATATTAATGCCAATTTGGTTTTTGGTTTTAGATGCGCTACCATTGGTTTTCTGGTATCATAACTATGATAGAAAACTATTGACAGCTATCAGAAATTCTAAATTTATAATTTGTGAAATCATGTAATGATCATTTCATATGACATAGGTGTAATAAACTTATAGTATGAATTATTATTATTGATTGAAATTTGATAATAATAAAAAATGCCTTCATCTTTATCACAAGTAAACATAATCACTTGTCTTTTCACTTAATAGCCACACCTCCATATATAACGTAAAACTGGTGATATAACCAAATATAGTATAATTAATGATAATTAATAGTCAAGCCTTATTACATATTCTCCATATATTCTATAATGAAAGTACTACTAATTTGCAATGTTTTTAGAACTAGACCGGATGTCGAACAAGACGTCTTACTGGTCGGACCGGATTTAAGAATCGGATAACATAATAAATATATAATATATTCTATAAAAAATAAACAATTATAAACACATATAAAATACATAATTAATGTTTAAACAAGCATAATCATGTTAAAAAAATATAGGATTTGGTTTTAATGTTTTATTCTTTGGATTTTAGTTATATAAAAAATAAAATAAACTGAAATCCGGTCCGACCATTGAACCAGCGCCCGGTCCGACCGGTGAACCGGCTCAAGCGGCTGTTTAGTTTGAATCCGTTTCCCATCCCTATTTTGGGCCGGCCGAGTCTCCGGTTTCCGGTCCGGCCGGCCTTTTCAGTCCGGTTCTGACAACACTGCTAATTTGGATGTGAAATATTATATTTTTAATTAATCTAGGAGTGAGAAATTTAAATTTTGACAATTCACCTCTATATTTGTTTAAAATTAAACTCTCACATTTCTATTACTATGTATGTCCGTATAATTTTTATAGACGGAAACCGGAAATCGTTTACATCTTTTAGGAGGACATGTGGAACTAACAAAAAAAGAATTTGTCCTAATGATATCAAAACAATGTTAAAACATTGGTTGAGGGTTCAAAGTCCAACAATGTAACAGTGGATAAGAAGTGGGGGGAAAAATCTATAATCCGTAGAACTACCTTTTGAATTTCTAGAGGAAATTAAATATAAGAACGTAGTATAAATGTACATAATTACTTTTTTTTTGAACGGCTTGATACAATGAAAGTTAAGACGGGATTTCAACCGTCCCCTCGGATTTGACGCTCTGGGGCGTATGCCAAGCCCACCCCAATGTACACAATTACTTAATTTTCATATATGATTAAAGTTGATTATTTAAAACGGAATAAAAGATAGAGTCATGTTAGGTAACACATATACCCTGAACTAGAGTCATGTTAGGTAGGTTTGGACCCCATGGATTTGGTTGCAGTGCAGGTTGCGGCGGCTGCTGTGGTGGCGGGTTTTGCTGTGGCTGGAACGACGGTGGCTGCTGTGGTGGCAGGGGCTGCTGCAGTGCAGGTTGCGGGGGCTGCTGTGGTGGCGGGTTTTGCTGTGGCTGGAGCGACGGTGGCCGCTGTGGTGGCAGGGGCTGCTGCAGTGCAGGTTGCGGGGGCTGCTGTGGTGGCGGGTGTTGCCGTGGATCGAGCGACTGGAATGACGGTGGCCACTGTGGTGGCAGGGGCTGCTGTGGTGGCAGGTGTTGCCGTGGGTCGAGCGACGGTGGCCGCTGTGGTGGCGGGTGTTTCCGTGGCTCGACTGACTGGAACGATGGTGCCCACTGTGGTGACAGGGGCTGCTGCAGTGCAGGTTGCTGGGGCTGCTGTGGTGGCGAGTTTTGTTGTGGCCGGAGCGACAGTGGCTGATTTGATCGTAGGGGATGTTGTAACCGGGGCGGCGACAGATGGGATGGCGGGGTCTGTTGCGGCTGGGGTTGTGCTGGCGGTTGCATCTACATATATGGTCATATATACCATCATCATTGGGAAATTTTCCAAATTGTCCAAATTGACAACATTTTCCCCCAAATTCCTCATTTGACTATCCACTCCTCTAAAATGTCCATCCTGTTAATAGGTACTGCCAATTATATAATTATGGGCACCGTCCGTAAACTAACCCAATAAAATAACGACGTGTGGCCTTCGTGAGCGCCGGTGCCCATGGATAAAGATAAGCGCCCATATATTTGAATTTTCGGTCACAAGCGTCGGCCCACATCGACATTCTTGTTACGGGTGCCGCACCCGTTAACATTTTCTATTATTTATTTAAGAGCGTCAAGTACCGGGCGGTTGAACCTACTTTACGGGCGCCCAAACCAAGTTTACGGGTGGGGCACCCATATCTAATATTTTTACAGGGGTGGTGCATGTATGCATGTTGTGTTTATAGTCGGGGAGCCCATATTCGATATTTTTACAGGCGTGGTGTATTTTCTTGATTTATTTTTTATGAATTAATTCAAATTTAAATGTTTGTGGGCACGGCCGTAAAAAAGCCGGATGGTGGACGCCACGCATGTAAAGTTATCGGATATGGGCTCCCCGCCCATAAAAAAACCGGATCGTGGGCGCCACGCCTGTAAAAATACCGGATATGGGCACCCCTCCCATAAACACATGTATACTGGCGTCCCACCCGTATACTTGGTTCGGGCGCCCGTAACCTTGGTCCGGCCGTACGGTACTTGACGCCCGTGATAAAAAATGTTTATGAACGCAGTGCCCGTAGCAGGAAATGTCGGTGTGGGCCCGACGCCCGTGACCGAAAATTCAAATATAAGGGCACCTATCTGTATCCATGGGCACGGACGCCCATAGAGGTCACTTGTTGGTATTTTATTGGTTAGTTTACGGGCGGGGCGCCCATAAACATGGTGTGCATCTAAGGGGAGTGAATAGTCAAATAGACAATTTAGAGAGAAAAAACAGTCAATTTGGACATTTTAGGAATTTTTTATTGGTAATTTTGTAAAATTTAACTGTAGTTGCAGAACACATGATAGACCAGAGGATTTTAGTGGGGGCAACAGATAATACCTTTGCAACAGATCAAGCTATGGACGGCGATCTTGACCTGTAGAAGAGGAAACCGGTTGAAATAGGTTGAGATGAACTGTACCTGAACAAACTAGCAGATTGAAATGGGGACACATACAAGTCAAAACGGGTAAAATTAGGTTAATTTTATTTATGAAATCAACCAATATTGTCAGCATACAATCTATCCTCACCACCTCCGTTGATCACCGTCAACAATCAACCAAAATTGGACAACACAGCCACCACCTACGGTCTTCAACGCTGCAACAACCACCGAGCATCTCCCTCTTGGCGGAAACCACCACGGCTGTGGTAGATCTGATAGAAGAATTGGTGGCAGAGGACAGGGCGGTAGTGAGGGATGGAACCAAATGGTTGTTGCTGTTGAACGATTGAACCTGCAGTGAACTTGGTGTGTGTGTGTGTGGCAACTGAAAAGCTTTGATGAAACTTTGTGAAGATGCATTCCATGTTATATGCACAATCCACCGCCCCTCCGTCACGTCAACATAAAAATTTAAAAAGTTTATTCCAGCCTGTATGATAGTTAATATAATTATTTTAACTTAGCATATCAATAATTATTATCGATCGTTAAGGTCAACTTAATCATTTATTATTAATTATTAATTACATATCTAATTTATTACTTAATCAATAAAGTATATGTTATTAGATATAACTAAATAAAGGACAATCATTTATATAAATGAAACAAATAACCATTGATATATTTAAAAAAATTACTAATTTAGCAAGTTTTGCAATAATTAAAATTTACTAATTAACAAAAAATTGATTTATAATTTCTTAAAATTTAATACTTAATAAAAAACTGATTGAGTGGGAAAACCTATATAAATCATGTCAATATTTATAAAGATTGAATCACATAATTTGTCGAATATGAAATTATAAATTATTTTTTTATTAACTATTAAATTTAATTGTTACAAACCGGCTAAATTAGTAATATTTATAAATATAAAATGGTTATTGTTTATTTAATTTAAATAAACAGTTGTTATTTATTTATTGATGTTTAATAATAAATAAAATAATGATTAAGTAGTAAGTTAGATATTTAATAACTAATAAACAACTAGATTAGTTTTCATGATAGGTAAATCATTAATGACATGTAGCAATTAATGTGAGTGAAGGTGCAAATATGTGTGTAATTAGCACAACCCTTATAAGAATTGGTCATGATATTCATACACCACTTTCATCTCTCATATATCATATTTAACATACTTACATTAAATCAATCACATCATATTTAAATAATTGGAAAAACTCGATTATATATAATGTGTGTGTGTATAACAGAATGTGAGTATTTGTGTCCATAGTTTGATCATTTTGATGTGTTGTAAGCAATTGAGAAATGCCAATTAATGATAGATGTTTGTGGTGATTAAAATGTAGATTATTGTTTGTGTTGGATTTATCTTCTAAATTATCCTCTATACATTTTTAAATGGTGAACACCATACGATTATTTTATTGCAACTTTTCTTTCTCTTTTTTTTATGTTAACTTATAATATCTTTGCAATAGATCAACCTATGGCCGTCGATCTTCACCTGTAGGAGTCTAGGAGAGGAAACCGGTTGAAATAGGTTGAAATGAAGTGTTGTTAAAAAACGATTCAATACTCTCTGTAGGCTTGTGATCATGCACATGGATCATGTAGTCAGAAGAAGTCATTGCACCCTCTCATTCTTACACTCATTTCACACCGTTCATATTCTTTTTACGTCTTTATAGACGTACATGAGATGTATAAGATCGATGAGATGTTAAAACAAAAAAGTTAGATATGCAAATAACTGATATTTTAAATTAATTTGAATAAGTCTTAATGATAGACGTCGCTTTTGTACTTCTATTCGATCTACACGAGTTCGCTGTTTTTATAAGAGCATTTTTTTTCTTTTCTTTTTTATAACCATAAGAATCTACTTCGCTACTTGTGTGGTAAACCTCCGGGTCTCTCCCAATACCCGACAAACCAAGTCGAACAGGTAAAGGGCGGTCGCTAGCAACCAGGTCGGTGGCCTCCAAGAAAAATTGCTCCAAGTGGGGATTGAACTTGAGGCCTATAGTTTGTTCTCCTTCACTCTAACCACTCGTCCACTCTTCCTATTTAGTGTTGCAGTTGTCTTGTTTTTTATTATGGTTTGGTTATTTGCACATCTAGCTTTTATATTTTTAACACCTATCGACGTATACGTCAGGTATGGACATATACGTGACGTATACGGTCTAAAAGATGCAACCTACCAACCTGACTATACTCATCTACAGTACTATACGATGTGTAGTTAAATCCTCTAATAAAATGTTTTCACCGGTCATATACGTAGCATATAGAGCCGGTGACGGAACTTGACTAGTTTGAAAGGAGGGGCGAAATTTGCGTGATCAAAAATTATTTTTTTCAATCGACCGGTATGTCTCAGTTTGTTGGGTTAAATGTTCGGATAAGTGATTCGGGTCAAGTTGGGTCAAACAATAAAAATAAAAATGCCTAATAATTATCATTATGCTTGAAAAAACTAAAAGAATGAGTACCTTGAAGAGTAAAAATTTAGAGATACCATGCTATTGGAGATTTGATGTTTTTCGGACTCACTGGTTGATGATTTTTTATATTTATCTTGATTCCACATCCCCTTCTTCTTCAACAACCTTTCTTTAGAAAAATGAATCAATTGTTTTCACCTTTCCCATGATATATTAATTCAAACGAAAACATAAATGTCTAAACAACCAAGATAACCAAAATCACTAAATGAATATATAAATTTTCACCAAGATAACTAAATGAATTATGAATATAAATTCTACAAAATATATGTCTAAATATACTAAGATGGGTACAAATTCAGCACCAAATAATATCAAATAACATAAAAATTCTGGGAAAAAAAAGAAACCTTAGAACTTGAAAGGAGCAGTGGTGACTTCAGTGGTGAGCAGGTCGAAGGCCTGCAACGGAGGGAGAGCGGTGATTCCAGTAAACTTAGAAGGAGCAGTGGTGACTCAGGAGTCGGGAACCAAGCGTCGAGCATTGGCGAGGGACGAAGGGAGGGAAATGGGGACGAAAAAAAGAGGATCGCCCCCATGCATGCTTCGTCCTTGTATAGAGCTATACAATACGTATATGTTTCTCTTATTTTCTTCCAACTTGTAAAAGGGAAAGAATAAAATGTTATACGTAGAATATAGAGCTATACGTGACGTTTAACCATAAAAGGCAATTTTATTTAATTTTTGTTATGAAAAATGTTAATATTTAAACCGTTTTTACAAATTATATTTTTGAATAACAATTATTATTTTTAGAAAGTTTAACAATTTTGATTTTTTACAAACAATATTCTATTTTTTTAATAATAACGCAAATGTATAATCAGATTAACTATAAATATAAAATGATACAACACATATTAAAAATGCAATAAACAAAAAGCAAATATAATACTGATTATACATGTAATCATATATAAAACAAATATTGTATAAGTTTAAGTACAAAATACAAGATGCAGTGCATCTGGGTACTGTGGGGGTGATGGTGGGGAGGAGGCTTGATACGGGCATGCCTCAAGCGCTCAATCTCACACTCGATTATCCAGTCAATACAATCATCCACCTTATCAATCCGACAAGCAAGTTGTATTGTGGTCCAAAGAATTTCTTGTATCATGGCATTCACATGTGCAGGAAGTCTCACAACTTGTGAAAAGGTGAATATACACGTTGCTTTTCCATACCACAAAACTTGTAATTTGGTTTCTCGGTCACGAACAAATCAAGAACTTTGTGTGAAACATTACCTCTAAGGTAATCGAACAATACTAGCATGTGATGACTCATTGTCTTGATCTTGCTAGTTTCAAAATTTGATATATGTTCACTTCTTAAGAAATGACAACTTCATCAACAAACCCTAAAAGAGATGCTAACGAGCTATTAGTTGTTTCAAGGTATCTTTTCAAGTTTGTGTATTGGTGTAACAACCGGTTTTTATAAATGAATGTATTTGATATAATCGTTAATTGAACGATTGTGATTTTTGTAATTTGAAAATATGTGAGAAATAATGAACGTGAGAGAAAACCGTGCGTGAAACGGAGTTACGAATTGTCCGGAATCGCGAAATGAAGAAAATTAAAAAGATATTATGTTTTGGGACTCTTCGCGGTACGCGAAGGTGGTTTTAAGGGTCCTTCGCGGTACGCGAAGAACCCAAAATATCTTAGAACTCCGGATTTCTTCGCGGTACGCGAAGAGGTTATGAGGCCCTCTTCGCGGTACGCGACGAGTGTGGCGGTTTAGAAACACCTCAAATTCATCAGATTTCAAGCAGAAAGTTTATAACTTTCTTTCTTTCGAACTTCCAACATCAACAGGCGATATTTGAGGTTGAAAAACTCAGATTTGAAGCCGTTTAAGCCCACGGATCGTACCAGAGAACGTATCTGCAACATCTGATCGTTGTTTTGTGACTGAATATCCGTTCGATTGGGTAACGATTCGTTTTATCCTACTAGTTTAATATTTTGTGAATTAAATCTAGTTTTGATTGTAATACTATGATTATGGGTATTGATTATTGCCTAGTTGATAACTAGGGGTTGTTAGAAATGAAGAACTTGATATTTTGACGGTGAAATCTTCGTTTTAAAGCCGGGATAATGTCCGGTTGTTATGAAACCCATATCATGAAGTGATAACTAGTAGGATGGGTAAATGGTGATTTTGGAATTAATATGGATTATAACCCATGGGTTAAATGATGATTGTGATGAATTGATGTTAAACTTATTAACAGTTATGATCGTAAATGAATTTTGAATAATAAAAATGATTAAAGATCGTAACTAATATAATGAACATCAATTAGTTGATAAATTGCCTGGGGAGGCATGAAATATGATTAATTGTGATAATTGACTAGAACTTGCTAAATATAGTAAGATAGAGTCAATAATGTGATAAATTGACTTTGAGGAAGTCAAAATTAGTCAAGTGTGTTGAACTTGATTATGTGTGCTATACGTGTTGAAACTAGTTGTATATATGTATTTGCAACTAGGTGGTGGTAGTGGAAGTCAAACCACTAGTCATAGAGTAGGAAAAGAGCCTGCAGTTGCTAATCCCTTATCTGATTAAGGTAAGTAATCCCACAACTATGACATCACATAATAAATATTGAATTTGTTGTTGAATGAATTATATGATAAATATGGCATTGGTGATAGGGAAATGTTGAATGATAAAAGTTCAACAACCTATGATAAATCCAATACCTTGGTGAATAATAGTGTGGGAATTCTATGATGGAAGTACCGGTGGGTGAACATCATAGTAATTTGATTGAATTATTTATGACTCCACAATGGTGGATAGCCAGAGGTGCTGGCAATTGTCTTAGATGGAAGTTCGGTGGTGAACATCTTAAGACTTGAATTATTTATGACTCCACAATGGTGGATAGCCAGAGGTACTGGCAATTGTCTTAGATGGAAGTACCGGTGGTGAACATCTTAAGACTTGAATTATTTATGACTCCACAATGGTGGATAGCCAGAGGTACTGGCAATTGTCTTAGATGGAAGTACCGATGGTGAACATCTTAAGACTTGAATTATTTATGACTCCACAATGGTGGATAGCCAGAGGTGCTGGCAATTGTCTTAGATGGAAGTACCGGTGGGTGAACATCTTAAGACCTGAATTATTTATGACTCCACAATGGTGGATAGCCAGAGGTGCTGGCAATTGTCTTAGATGGAAGTACCGGTGGGTGGACATCTTAAGACTTGAACTAATTATGACTCCACAATGGTGGATAGCTAGAAGTGCTAGCAAATTGTCTTAGATGGAAGTACCGGTGGGTGAACATCTCAAGACTTGAACTAATTATGATGTCACAAATGTGTGAATAGTCAGAGGTGCTGACAAATGGCTATGGTGGAAGTACGGGAATGTGAACACCATAGTGTAATTTTGATTAAACTATTGTAAGCAATAGTTGATGATTGGTAATATGATATTATTACCTTGTGAGAGTCAATTCGAATAGAAATGACTCAGTTTGAATATTGATTGTGAAAAATGTATTTTTACATTTTATTGTTGAGAAACCATTAGGGTTTACTTACTTAGTTCTTATGAACTAATGTGAAATATTGTGTGATGTTGTAGGTCAAACATGAGGGACCTGGCTGTAAGGATCGAGGTGGACTGGGAATCGAACAAATAAACCTTGTTGCAAACGTTTGGAATTTTGGTTTAAACTTACGTATGTAAATAAGTATTGAAAAATGTGTGACACGTTTACGTTTGTGTTAAACTTTGTTTAATATTATTAAATAAAGAAGGTCAAACAAGGTTTTAAAAATGAAAAATTTACTGGGACCAACTCTGATATTATTTGAAAATGTTGAATAGTAACCGGGGGTTACAATTGGACCTCTACTGTGTTGATTGTATATCGACCAAAGATGTGGTTTTTTTTATTCAGGCTGATAAGAACATTTGTTGATAGTCATTCAACCAGTTTTGTCTCAAACATGTAACAACGTATTAAAAATTAAAAGATATGCATATGTATGTGTCACACCCCGACCGACGGCAGAATACGTCGGGACGCGATATCGACTGTTCATTAGCTCATGGTGCTATGTTAAAGTCTATACAATTGTTTCATGAGAGGCCCCGAGCCCCGGGAGTCCCCTCGGTTGGCAAAACATCAAACACATAGTCCTTAATCCATAATTACATTACTATAGCAGTGGAATTTAAGGTAACGACATAAAATAATGTACAAATACTAAACAAACATTAACACATAACCCACATCTCTAAAAGTTCTATAATATAGCCAGTCTATGCCAGGATAGTACTCAACGTATGCCACGAGCCATCCTGTTATCCTTTCTCAAACTATTCAACCTGATATGCATGTAAAAGAAGTCAGCTTTATGCTGATGAGTTCTAAGTTAATTTTTAATGAAACCTTTATTCATTCATATCATTAGATAACGTAATTCAAATACATAACATATATGCGATCATAACATAAATACATAACATACATATCATCATAATATCAATCATACTGTGAAGAAAACTTTACCATCAACTGCTGACTCGAAGTCAACAGGCTTGTGCAGCACAAGACTCTATAACTGACGACCGAAGTTGAAATGCTTGTATAAATACAAGACTCTATAACTGACGACCCGAAGTCGACAGCTCATGCATGCATAAGACCTCCTCAACTGGCGACACACGATCGACAGGCTTGTGTTTCCACAAGACTCTTTAACTATCAACCGAAGTTGACATCTCATACTGGTACAAGACTTCTTTACATACATCATTCATACATAACATGGTTTAAATTTAAATCATTTAAACCATCATAAACATAAACACTTTTCTGCACCGCAGTGCTCAAATTATGCTCAACCGCAGTCGGGACTTCAAAACCACATTTCCTACACGACCTCGGTCGGGACTTTCAAAAATCATTTCTTTCTTGAACGCAGTTGAGACTTAAAACATTCTTTACCTTAACATATTCTTTTATCTAACCACAGTTAGGTAAAACAATCATTTTCTTAAAATAGCTTTATAACATGCATAACAGCCCAAAGTGATAAAACATTTAAAATAGGGCTACGAAGAACTCACCTGAGCTTAGTAAGGCACAATCTGCTAGCTTTTCTTCCTTTCCTTACTTTCTCACGTTCAGAATGATATCTTATTAATATGGATATATTATCATGATTATAACCTTATCATGAAGATTCTCAAATTTACGATGACAGCTCGGAACTTCGGCCTGTCGTAACTTTCATTCGGAGTTTTTTTCGAAATTTCGCTTAAACTCATTTTGATCATTTTTATCTTTGCATTCTTGTTATGCTTAAAGATAACTTATTTGCTCGGCTTAGATAAGTGTATTCTCTTATTTAATTAGTTTGTTTTAGGGTTTTGCTAAACACCACTGTATAATAACATTGGTTTAAGGCAAACGGAAGCACATACATATTATATCCTCATAAAACTCAAGAAAATTTGATTATTATCTAGATGTGATCGGGCTCCAACCGAATCAAGTTCATGTTCATCATATAAAACCAAAACTCTATCTAAACATGATGTTGGTCTCTTTAATCAATCAAGACTAAACTAACACGAGATGAGAATCATGAACAAATACCTTAACGATATGTGTAGTTAGTATTAATCAGTCCGATCGATTCTTCTTGATTCTTCTTTGCTCGTAAAATATAGAAGTCAGTCAGAGAGAACTCATAGTTCTTGATTGTTTTTGAAGATCTGGAACTGGAACTTACCTTCACAAATTAATATCTAATATTGAAGTTGGTTAACATGAAAATATCTGATTTCCAGAAACCTCATATTTGTTTGATATTCTAACATGAATTAATTTTGAAGTTACATATTGCCCCTCGCACTTTAGGATCCTATTTTTAAAACCACATTCTACTTTGCTCACATATTTTTAATATTCACGAGCTTGTATCGTGTTCATACTTTATCGTATAACGGTCCCACTTATATTAATTTGATCGTAATTACTTTGGGAACGTTCATAAAAATTTCGAACCCAAACGATCACAGAAATTTTGCACGTTATTAATAGGCTTTATAACGTGTCCATACATTATCGGATATTTTTAACGTTTATATCATTTTGATCGTAATTACTTTACGAACGTTTATATAAATTTTGGACATAAACAGTTACCGAAATTTTGCACGTTTATTATTAGGATGCTAAATTTTCGGTTGTTACATTTCAAAGTTTAGACTAGGTCACTAAGCCTATCTTATGTCTTCATCCAAGTTTCCTTAGCTTCTTACACATGTAAAATAAGAGTTTGTTAACTATTCGCATAGTTGGTGAGTTCACTCACTAAGTTGTATAATACGTATAAAAAAGATGCAAACTATAGCCTAACTAGAATATGTATCTTAAGTATAACATGAATACAAGTTTGAATAAATAGGATGAATAACCATAGCTTGTGTCCAAACAAGCATCCTTACAACATAATAATTCAAGTATAACAATACAAGAATTAGCATTGTAAATCAACAAGTTTGATATGTGTACTTTTCACCTTTTTCACACAATGGCAAAAACCATTGCGAAGATGGTATCTAACACATCTTAAACTACTAAGTATTAGCTTGCTTGACTCGCAACACACATAAAAGTAACACATTGTATAAGCATAACATCAAACACATAAAACTAACTAGGTCTAAGGCTTACATCATAGTTTGAATAAATGATAGAATCAAATGAATTTGAATAAGTAAATGTGTAACATTCCTAAAAGCAATAATGTAAAAAGAGAGTGTGGAAACTCACATGTATGAATGCTTTGCTAGTTCCAAGGTTCTTGAATGAGGAGGCAAAGCTATCTACTCCTAAAGTTTGAGTAACAAGTCTTAGTATTCTAATAGTTTAAAGTTCAAAATCCTAGAATTGAACTATGGCATCCCAATGGAAGTCCTAATTTGAATAAATCTAAATTTGAATTAATAGCTTGGAATATTTATTAAATAAATATTCTCCTAATATAGATTGATAAACAAAGTAGAATATATAAAATATTCTTTTAATTTATTTTATCAATATTATTATATGAATAACTAGAATAATGTTTTAAGAATATTTAATAGTATTCATATAACAAATAAAATAGAATATTGAATATTATTTTTATTTATTATTCAATATTTTGAATTTCTAAGAATGCTACTTAATTTGTTTCTCATCCATTTCTTTTATAAATTTTTGTATGTTGATTTATATAATCATAAGATTTAATCAAAATTGGTTTTAAAAATTTGGTGAAAATATTAATGATTTGTTTGAAATACCAATTATTTTAAAATGACCTTGTGTTCTCATAAATTTTATTTGGTCTTTTAAAAGAATGATTAGTTTAAAAAAATGATCCTTTTATTATTATTTTTTAAATCATTTTAGGTTATCTTTTAACAAAATAATAAAAGTCTTTCTTCAAGAGTTTTAGAGATATCATTTTTTGTGATTCCTATGGTTCCTCGTTCGAATTTAGATTTTAATGTCATTAAGTTGTAATTTAAAGCTAATGGAGATCTCATTTAATTTGATAAATTTATTCATAAAATTAATACAAAGTTTAATACAATATTTAATAAATAAAATTTTAGGATCATAAAAGAAATATTATTAAAGGTTTAGGGATATATATAAATATATATATCATACACTATAATTATTTTATAACCTAAACTTTTTATAAGATCCATATTTATTTAGATAATAATATTTTTATATGAGTAATAATAAAAATAATAATAACAATAATAAACTTAGAAACTTAAATCAAAAGTTTTATAAAAATTTATAAAATACAACAAAATGTTTAAAAAAATCTTGAAAAAGGTTCATACATAAAATAAACCAACTAAATAAATTAAAAGGACTAAACATGACAAGTTTGAAACTTGGCATTAACAGAAAGAAGGGAGGGACTAATATTGCCCATCTCCAATTCTTACTCCCCTTATCCCCCACCTGTGAAGCCATCTGGATCCGACCCACAATCAGTTAGAACCCGATTTGATTCTAGCTCAAAGATACGATCTTTATAGCTAATCGAGATCAATTTTAGCAAGGATCCTACACGCGAAATCGTTTCCAGTCATCAATTGCATCAAATAATCGGCACTAATAAAAATTTCATTACCAAAAATACAATAAAAAATACGTAATACGAACTCGACCTAAATGGGTATAAAAACTAAATTAAATCAACCTACTCGTTCTTTTGATGTTAACGCAAGCTTCTGTACACGAAAAACACAGTTACAAACAATTATAAACCCATGCAATCGCATATTAAGGCTCGGTCGTACGTCTTTCTTCCTCATAATCGTTCGAATTTGATCGAAGAATGGTCTAGGGTTCATCGAGTGTTCATCTGGGATTTGGGGGAAACACACAAGTTTTGTTTAATAAATTTTGGGTGAAACAATTACCAATTGAAATCCTAGACTAACCGGTTCCATGAACATCCGAATGAAGCTTGGAGCTGCTCTCAACCGGGTTCCAAACCGGTCGGCAGCGGTTTCTTTTGATTTCTTTTTTTTTTTTTTAATTTTATTTTCTAGTTTCTCGCATTATTTTCTGATATATATATTACAAAGGTTATAAAAAAAATAACCAAGAAATATTTTTATAATCCGAAAATAACAGTTTATTACATAAGATATGTTTTATTTAAATAAATTTTGATTTTTTAAATAAAACTCACAATGTTGGAGTTCAAATTCAAATATTTAAATGACATTGAACAAAAGTAGAATAATATTATGTAATTATTCAAATTAATCATTTTGTAGAATCATTTATAAACTCTATGTTTAAAGACAAATCCAATCTTAGGAAACATTATTTTATGACGGTTATGTTAAATTTCAAAAATAAAGTATTACATATTATTTTTGAAATTAATAATATTTTTAACCTACAAGAAAAACTTTAAAAAAATATAAAATTTATTTATATTTAAAAATAAAATAAAATAAAAATAATATTTATATGATTTTGATATAAATATAAATTTTGAAATTATAAATCTTAAACTTAGAAACTTAATATACAATCCTATAATATATATATATATATATATGTATATATCTGTGTGTGTGTATTCACAAATTTTTATTAAAACATTTACATACAAAAAGAAATAATATTATTCAGACAAATGCGATACGTTGGCAATAATAATCATCACTAATTTTCGTGAATGCCATCCTTAGGTTATACATATAAATAACTATATTAACAAATAAATAGAGTTATCATATTCTATTTTATTTATCATATCAAAATTATGAGAATATTTATTTAAATTGTTAAATAAAGATACCAAAGAATGTCATTCAAACTTAGACAAATACAATAGAAACTTCATAGCATGCCATAGTAATAAGACATCAAAACTTGAACTTAGGATACTAAGACTCTATGTTCTTCAAACCTTAGGGTGATTATCTGTACCTTCTCAAACATTACTCGAAGGCTTTGGGGACTACCTTCTAAGCAAACAATAATGTGAGTACATTCATATTTCCTTCTTTACATTTTGTAATGTTTTAGGGATGTTACACATGTCTTATATAAATCATGTTATTCTTAGAGTCAAAACACAAATAATGCAATGACTTAGTCTTTAGATATTATCTTTGGTTGTATGTGATTGCATGTTGAATTATGTATGCATTATTCTAAACAATTGCAATCACGTGTTTACATACTTACATTAAGGCCTTGCAAGCCTTTAGTGTACAAGTATGGTTTGACACTGTTTGAGGACTATTTGAGAACTATTGAGTACTATCGAGAAAAATGATTATTTGTTTGTATGCCTTGTGTAACTATTGATGAATTACATGAACTTTTATGATATACATGATTCCTTAGAAACTTGTGAGAACATATGCTTTAAATTAATACTTTATACTTTATACTTTGAATTTGCATCTATTTCTTATGTATTATATAAACTTTGTATGTGTACTCACCAACTATACAAATAGTTGACAAAAATTATTTTACATGTGTGACAGGTTAAGTGCAGCTCGTGAAGACATAGGAATAGGATTAGTAGACCTAGTTAATTCTTTAAAACAGTGTTTAGAATTTCATTTGTAATTGTTTGTTTATTCAATTCTTGTAATGTAACTTGAGTTTAATGAATGAAATGTTTGTATTGTTAATAACGAATGCTTTTATTATTCAAACATATTAATAGCACCATGAGCTAATGAACAGTCAAACTCACGCCCCGGCATATTCCGCCGTCGGTCGGAGTGTGGCATTTTTGAGATTTGGATTTTATATATATATATATATATAAATGAAATGGTTATCTTAAAAATAAATTTATTTTATGTATTTATTTATTTATTTATTTATTGTTTAAAGAATTAATAAAAAGATAGTACCTTTTTAAATCTTGGGTTTTTAAATAGTTATTAATGTTAGAAATATGTGTTATAAATCTTTAAAATACTTTTAAACACATAACATGATTTTTGAATCATATAGTATGTTTGTTAAATTAGTTTTGTAAGAAAAACCTATAAAAATCTATAAAAAAAAATAAATTGGATTTAATCAGAATATGTAAAAATTATTTTTAGGATTTTTAATATAATTTTTATAAAAGAAATGGATGGAAAGAGGAGAAAAGGCCTAAAACCGGTTCTGGGCATCGGCTACCAGGTTCGAACTCGGTTCCCTCCCCCCCAGCCCAAGGGTCTTAACCGTTGGGCTGGGTGAGGGGTGTGTTGCATGATATGGAATCCGGTTGTATTTATCTGGACGCCAAAATCAATCCCAAAACCGGCCTACGAACCCTAATCCTTTCTTGGTTCAAATTCGGTTCTTCTAGGGATTCTAAGCCCCTGAACTCATAGGGCTTTTGATTCCATGGGAACGACGACTATAATTGTATATTGGATTACCTTTTTAGTGTTCGAATGAATGGAGATCTAGTTGAGAAGTGGGTTCGGTCATTCTTGGTCTTGAATCAACTCAAGGGTGTTCGGGAATGCTCGTTTCTTGCTCAGACTTATTCGTAAATTACAAAGGGAAGAACTGGAATGGCTTGATTCGGTTTTTATAATGGTTTATCTCGAATTTGAATTCTCGGTTGATTGGTGTAATTTTGGTAACCAATCACGCGTGATTGTGATTGATACGGCTTAGTTGTTGATTGAAATCGAAGCCACGTGATAATTCCTTCCTATTTTGCTCAATGGTGAGCTGTAATCGAACCGGGATCAATAGATTGGCTATTCGGGTCGAAACCGGGCAAGTTGGGTATCCAAGAAGGAAACCGAGTTAGAGAGAAAGAGAGATTTGGGGCTTTACATCTTTGGTTCCCCTATTTCCTTTCTATTTTCAATTATGCTTTTAAACTCTCTTCCTCACATTTGGGTTTATTAGATAAACCCTTTTAGTCCCTCTAGTTTAAATCTATTGTTTTATTTCAAAAATTTATAAAACCTTTTTATTGATTTTTTAAATTATGTTTTATAAACTTAATAATTTGTCATTTATTTTCTTTTTATTACTTCGTGTTAAAACTAAATAAAAAGTTTATAAAATTATTTTCAAGAGTTATAAAATTTTTATTTTCTTTTATAAGTTTTAAATGTTTATGCCTGAATGTTTAAAAGTTTACAAAATCTTTTAGTTAATAATTAACTAATTATTTGTTTATTTGGACATATCTTTATAAATTTAAAACATCATTATTTTATAGAAATTTATAATGTTGAATGATTAATACTATAATAAAATGTTTTATCACATTTAATTGTTTTGTGGTATTTAATCTGTAGGAGATGGGTTCACGTTTTTATTATAAAACAATAATAAAATATACATAATAACGATACACTCGTTATTCGTAAGAAATAATTTAGTACATTACCGGTTACAAGACTAAAATAAAAGAATATAAATTACTAATTTATATAAGAAACATGTTTTGATGCATGTCTTCGTTGGGTACTCCAAATAGCGAGTCTTCAATCAAGCATCTTGACGAGCCGGTCACAAATACTTCAATACACTTATATCTTCCACCTATTCTTCATTGATATAGAATAAACATGTTGATGATTATGGTTGAGGCACGTATTCAATACGCTTCCCATAAAACAGATTTCGCGCCTCTTCTCAAGACGAACGCGTCTGTCTCCCAGGGTACAACAACCGAAACAGTTTGTGTACTGCCGAGGTTAACCTAGCACCTGAAAAATATATCTTAAACAAGAGCTTGAAGAGTTGAGAAAGTTGGAAATTCTTCAAAGTTTGTGTGTGATTTTATGTAGTATTCTTTTCAACACCAAAACAAGACACCAATTGTCTTGTATTTATACAACAAGTTGGTGATTCCAAGAGTCTTGTCATAATACATATAATCAATATATGTAATTTGAAGAGTCTTGATATAATACATATAATCAATACATGTAATTTGAAGAGTCTTGATTTAATTTAGTAAGATGAAGAGTCTTGATTTTAATTCAAATTAAATTTGATAATTAATCAAATTTATCAAATTTCCAACAATCCCCCACATGAATAAAATCAACTCATACACTCAAGTGTTAAGACACAATTTCAGCGGTTGAGTATTGCAGGAGAAGTAGGTATTCCCTTTGAACTTTCCTTTGTGAAGTATACTTGGTCTCCTAGCGGTTAGTAGACGCGATATCCTTGAACTAAACCCCTTTTTACGTAGACGTTATTACACTTCACACAATACTCTTCCTGGTCTGGTTAACCCCTCATCGTCGTGTCCGTTATGGTCATGGAACACTATCCTGGTTCTGCGAGAGCTCTAGGAATTATGCCCATAATTCCATTCGAAGCGACCTCACTTCTCTCTAACATAGGTGATTTGTCTACAATCATTAAAAGCATTTTGGTTATCATGATTTACACAAATCATTAACCATATATTATGCTTAACCTCACATAACAATGTCACTGATTGTTATAGGAATGGACTAGGATGTATTTAAACACCATTTTACAGTTTAGGAGGATATATATCAACATATATATATATTAGCTTATACATCCATTGTATAACTATGCCCCCACAGTGACCACCCTAGATATATGAATTAGTTGTCCTATTGAACCTAGATCATGGGATCTCCAATCAACAAGGTTAGGTTTCCTTCAAATATCTCTTTACATAGGCTTTAGTCACATTCCTCAACTTAATATCTCATGTTATTGGATCCAAAATATTATCTTTGACTTCACCAAGTCAATAAAGATAATTTGCAACTGAGATAAGTTGTTCTAACGTGTTCTTGACTCATAAGTCATACTAGCCCTTTTATCAATTTAAAAGACTATAACCAGTGATCTCAACTTGGATCAAGTTATATAACCATGTCTTTAGAATGATTTGAAACTCATTTCAAGGCTAAACACGTTTCACCATGCCTTTGGTAAGCTTTTCCAAATATCTAACTACAATTTGAACTTTACCAATTGACTCCGTATAACCATCGTGTACCCCCACTTGGCCACGAATTTGCAATATTTATTTGGATTACTAAAATCCTTATTACAAAATCTGTCACATACTTGTATTAAGTGCAAGCAACCCCCACATTTGAGTCTTATCAGATAACCATTTTCCAATTATCAAGATAGTGTATGAAAAGTTCTCTTTTTTCACAAGAGAATACTATCTCTTACAAACTTTAGAGGGTTATCTCTTACAAACTTTAGAGGGTTGTTTCGTAAATGACACATTCCCCCACATTGCTTGCACTTTGATTAAGTTCATCCATACATATTACTCCATGAGTTCTCCTCATATTAACCGAAACTCATTCTCATGTCATCACATATATTGAATGTTTAAAGTTAATTTAATCTCCGCAGAGCATCTAAATTAACATGTATTAGTCTAGCATGCTTTAGACTAAAATAATAGCACGTGAACAGAAGATGCATCATTCTGATCAATCACAGCTCCTAGAGATAACACATTATCTCTACAAACATTCATATCTTAGTTTAGACAAGAATGATGAGATTTTTCTTTTAAATCCTTAGTTTAAGAAAAACTCATAATCATATCTAACTTCATCCATTATGTAGGATCATAACTCATTTGCCTTTAATCTCTAAGGCTTCACCATTTAATCATAAGAACTTAAACATATGTCTTAACTCAAGTCACTTTGGTGAACACACTCATCAACATATGATGAATGCTATTTGTATAAAATCAATAGACTCTTTAGATATAGTCAACAACATTGATACTCCACAATATGATATCCCATGTATCTAAAGTGATTTATACATTTATATTGTTGTGTTAATGAAACCATGTATTAGGATACTCTCCTAAATTGAAGGATAAATCATCCATATAGTTTCAATAACGTTAATGGCTATAGCATAATCTACAAGACCATCTCTATTGTAAGTATCTTTAATAAATGTGCAAAATTTATTAAAATTATTTACAATAATAACATATATTTATTTCATATGTTATAGTAATCAAAATACACTTATGAATTTCCATGTTGATGCTCTCAACATATATTAGACGACATCCTTCGTTCTTGTGTATTTTGTTTTAATACACTCACCATATTACATTGATATTTGATATGAGACTTACAACATATATAAGTCAATATCATAACCCACTCATTGTGTTCGTGCAAGTCACCACTTGTAATTTCCGTTTAAATATGTATCTTTATTAGACTAGAAAAATTTAAATTCTCCAAAATTTAAATATTATTTACCATATATCATTTTATTATTTATAGATCAACTTGTTTATTTAAAAATAAATAAATAAACTTAAGCCATAGTTGAACATTTATAATAAAATATAACACACAGCATATTTTAAACGGGTACAAGAATGATAGCTAAACATCAAATCTTAAAGTGTTATTTCTTCAACACTTTCAAAGTCTACCAAAATCATCTCAAAATGACATCGTCATTTGACATGTTTTGAAGTCCTCCTTCAATAGAAAGTCATGTTTCATTATGACATACAACAAATTAATTTCAAAATTTCATTTGTTGTATCTCATACTATGTATTTAGGATGCTATTCTAAGGTAGTAGACACATAATCCACATAATTTCAAACACAATGAAAGCAATAGAAGCATCTATATGTCATCATCACTTTATAATAAATTCCACAGAATTTATTAATATAATTAACTATAACATATATCTCTTTCATATGTTATAGTGATTATTGTGCATAAACGCATGTGTTATCTTAAGATATTGAACACAACCAACGCACCAAAACAAATGTTTATTTGTAATAGTTTAAAAAGACATATAGATAACTTCTAAACATCAAGTCATATAATGTTACTATCTTGAACACTTTCGGTATCTGACATTTCAATGTCATCTAGATCAGAAGATGCATGAATGGTTGCACCTGTCATGAGGAATCATCCTCGATATGTAATGACACGTCTCCTTTGAGATATACCAAAAATGGCCCCAATAACATCTCCATTCTTTAGTTGTTTTATTTTGAAACTTTAAATCAAACAGTCATTAATATGTTCAAAATAAAACGATTACACAAATCGTATCTAACTTTCATGTAAGATAATTAAATTGTTTACATAAAACAATTTATTGTTTATAACATAAACTTTTTCTAATAATCATATTAGAATTTAGTCGATTATAAAATCGTGTCTAATGTTCACGTTAGATAATTGAAAATTGCTTACATAAAGCAATTTTATTACATAATGCATGACTAACACGCACATGAATAAAATGTTTACTTAAACATTTTCATCCAAACATAATTCTATCTTGTCATGAAAACCAACCGGTTAAAATTAACATTTTTTTTATGACAAACCAGTTTCTACTGTGCTCGTTTGAAAATAAACAACAAAATTTTTAAAGTTTTTTTTTTTTATGTTTATATAACAAACCGATTCCAACACTTTTGTTAGAAATAAACGATTACGAATATCATTTCTAGAGCTTTTCGTTTAAAAACAAGTCGATTCTAACACGCTTGTTAGAAATAAACGATTACTCGAACCGTTATAAAGCCTTTTTGTTTATAAAATAAACTGGTTTTAGCACACTTTGTTAAAAAAAATAATAAACGATTACCAAAATCATAAATCTTATTATGTTTATACAAAATAAACTAATTCTAACATACTTGTTAGAAAAAAAACACGATTACCAAAATCGTTATAAAGCTCATTATGTTTATACCAAATAAACTAATTCTAAAACACTTGTTAGAAAATAAACGATTACCAAAATCGTTATAAAGCTTATTATGTTTATACCAAATAAACAAACTCTAACACATTTGTTAGAAAATAAACGATTACAAAAATCGTTATATACTTATTACTTTGCAAGTAATCTTTTATAACACGCTTGTTATAAAATAAATAAAGTGTTACACAAACACTATCGATTCCAACATGTTTGTAGAAAATGAATGTTCAAAACCACCTTTCTTCTAATAAGATTATTAGAAAATGAATGTTCAAAAACATATTTTGAAGTAACCAAAAATTGTTCATGGTTAAAATTCATAATCAAAACCCATGAACTCAAAACAATGAACCAAAACATGTCTTGTAACACGGTATTCGGATTAAATATTGTACTCCAATTACAAAATCCGACCAACTTGTACTAAATATTTCTTAAAAATATTTACTAGATTTTATCAAAAATCTTAGTTTATATTTAACTTTCATGAACCCAAAATCCTTATTTATAAGGTTTTTCACGAAAGTCTGTTTTAAGATTGTAGGAGATGGGTTCACGTTTTTATTATAAAACAATAATAAAATATACATAATAACGATACACTCGTTATTCGTAAGAAATAATTTAGTACATTACCGGTTACAAGACTAAAATAAAAGAATATAAATTACTAATTTATATAAGAAACATGTTTTGATGCATGTCTTCGTTGGGTACTCCAAATAGCGAGTCTTCAATCAAGCATCTTGACGAGCCGGTCACAAATACTTCAATACGTTTATATCTTCCACCTATTCTTCATTGACATAGAATAAACATGTTGATGATTATGGTTGAGGCACGTATTCAATACGCTTCCCTTAAAACAGATTTCGCGCCTCTTCTCAAGACGAACGCGTCTGTCTCCCAGGGTACAACAACCGAAACAGTTTGTGTACTGCCGAGGTTAACCTAGCACCTGAAAAATATATCTTATACAAGAGCTTGAAGAGTTGAGAAAGTTGGAAATTCTTCAAAGTTTGTGTGTGATTTTATGTAGTATTCTTTTCAACCCCAAAACAAGACACCAATTGTCTTGTATTTATACAACAAGTTGGTGATTCCAAGAGTCTTGTCATAATACATATAATCAATATATGTAATTTGAAGAGTCTTGATATAATACATATAATCAATACATGTAATTTGAAGAGTCTTGATTTAATTTAGTAAGATGAAGAGTCTTGATTTTAATTCAAATTAAATTTGATAATTAATCAAATTTATCAAATTTCCAACATTATCTACTTATGAGTATATGTGTAGGCATTATCTATATATACATTTACCAAAACTAATCATTAGCTATGAATGGTAATATTATTTTTTTATTAATTCTGTTTCTAAACAAAATGTTTGTTAGGAGAAAAGTAACCATTTGATATCTAGATCAAATTGGCAAAACATGGAATCATAAGTCTCATCCTTTCTGTTGCCCTAGGATCGATTCCCTACACCATTTTTTTTATTTTTTTTGTTTCCTGCATAATAATATGTATGTATGTATGTGTTATACATATATGTGTGTCTGTGTTTTTCAACATGGCATCATAAGTCTCCTCCTTTCCGTTGCCCTAGGATCGATTCCCTGCACCATTTTTATTTATTTTTTGTTTCCTGAATAATAATATGTATGTATACATGTGTTATACATATATATGTGTGTGTTTTTCAATAGAATGCACAAATGTTGGGCTATCATGGTGGTTAAGATTTTTGGGTTAAAACGATTCGATTCCTACCTAAATCATTCTTATTTTTGTTTATACTTTCTAACAATACTATCATAAGTCAATATTAATATTTAAATAACAATATTAATATAATAGGTAAATATTAATAATAATCAAATAATGATTATTATTCTTTGGGAGCAACGATCGATTTATTGTTTTAAGATAAAATTGCAGTCGTTACAGTCGATTTTTTGGTATATGATGTTTGTGATCATGTCACCGATGTTGTGTTTATATTTGGATCCGTATTCATTGCGATCAATAATTGCTTAATAATTAGAAAACGTAAAAAAATTTACAGTATGGTTTAATTAATCATACTTAATTCAATGGGATTATATGATCTTAAAGGGGACCTTTTTATTGTTAACGCAAAATCGTGACGGAATAGCCGTGGCAACGCGCGGGTAATCCACTAGTTTTATGTATATACGTAACTATACACTCACACTCGCATATGAATGCATATATTTTAAGGGATAACAAGAACTTTGTTTTATTGTAAATCGAACACGATTACATTACTAGAAATTGAAACGAAACCCTAGGGATTACATTTTTGGTGGCACTGCTCGCCCATGGGAGAAGAACTTACGATTTCTTTCCCTATTTGTAGTAGGGTTGGCAATTTCATACACGAACACGTTAACACAGCACGACACGACTTTAACAAGTTTCGTGTTTACCCTTAACATGTTTTTTTGTCTAAAACAGGTTGTCACGAGCCAGCTTGATTTATTTACACCCTACCTCTTACCTTACTTTACCTTAGCAAATATGTCTCGGCCCGTATTTAAACCCTAGACATCTAATAGAAAAGTCAAGTAGTAATCATTACACTATAAGCTCTTGGTTATTATCACACTCATCCTACACCGTCCACACCCTCTATACTTATACGAGGCGTGTAGGGGACAATCGTTATTTTTCAGAATTTCTTAGTTTTAATGATTAGATTCCAATATGTCCAGACGTTTACAACATCAGTATTGTCGAATCAGTGGATGTCACTGGAGGCAATACGTCTCGTATGACTTATTCGAGACGTATAGTATCAATGATGTGTTAAAATAAAAATGTTAAGTGTGTAAATAACCAACCTAAATTTTAAAATAACTTGAGGTCAACAGTCTAAATAATTAATAAAAAATTGCAACATGTTTCAAGAATCTTGCAACGGCTAGTATAAACTAGATCCAGATCATTTTTTTTTTTTCGAACGGCGAATTTCATATTTTGGAAGGTATCGCACCCCTCCCAACGGAGAAGTCCACACCCCACTCCGGCCAATGTGTTGTCTGAACCGGGCCCACTAGGCATCAGAGCGTGACATGGCGTTCGACCGGGAAAACCCCACAGATCCGACCCGACATCTGGGTTTGCGGCACACAGCCTTGGACCATGGGTAAAACCTGTTCGGACTCTGGCCCGAAAGCCTTCATTGCCCTGGTGTAATTGAAAATGTCACCCCTTGGTGTCGAACCCAAGACCTCCCTAAGGAAATCCAGAGCTCTAACCACTGAGCTTCACCTCCAACCACAGATCCAGATCATTAGCTTCTGCAATAACTCGTATGGAACACATAATTAATAATTTTTTACAGCTGGATTTTAAAATAGCAATATACTGTAAACGGAATGTGCTAACGAATTACAGAAATTGTTACATCTTTTCAAGTTTCTTTTTTTTTTAAATTTAAATGTAAAATAATTTAAACAAACAAACATACACAGTCACGTCCTACTAATTAGTTGGGTCTGAATGTTAGATAAAGATAAACATTACCCCTATTACAATAAGATAAAGATGTTGCATCTAAAGAAACCATTGGCTCAAAAGTGACACAATTTTCACAAACAATAGTCATAAGCATAACCAAGCCCAAATACAAACACACAAGTTTGACAGAGTTTTTTTTGCAAAACGAAAGCTTGTGTTGGTCTTGGTTTTACCTAAAATAAAAAAAAACAAATATATGTGTATGAATGTGTGTATATATATATTACCTTTCAAAATTTCAATAGTTTATAAGCCGTTGATTTTTATTTTTCTTAGTTCTTGATAATAAAAGTCATATAAAAATTTATATTATATTATTTTTTTAGACTTATGATACCAAAAGTATAAATAATTTTTACTAAATTTAAAGATTTTATTATAGTTTGAAATTAGTAGTGTTGTACTTCAAATATTTTTAGTACAAATGCAATATTTTGATTCACTTTTTAATAAACCTAATTTTAGGCTTAAATAGAAAAATCAAAACCCAAATAGATAAAAACAAGAAAAAATCAAACCTTTTAAAAAAACAAAAAAAACCGAAAATTCGATTTTGGGTTTGGACTTAGGAAAAAACCATCCTAACGGATCCATACACATCCCTACTATGTAAACAAACAATCTATCAAACAATCAGGGTCTAAAAGTAAAAGAATTTAAATACTAAAAATAAAATCGTAACTAATTTACATTTCATCCAAATAAGCTTCTGCTAAGTAAAACTTATGATAATTTTATTGTATAAAATCTAGGAGCTTTTGTTAAAAATCAGTGCTATCAATTTTTTAAGTGTAACTGCTAAATAAAGTGTAGTGTTGAAAATTTTAATTTTAGGTGACAAATCTGTTTTTTTTTTTTTATCAAATATTCCATAACAAACTCTTTTGAATCTTTAGGATTTGTCAACTCTAGGTTCTTGCTAACCATTGCTTTAAAATGAATACGACCAATTTTGAAGTAATTTTCTCTAAGTTTGAACTTCATAGTAGTTCGGTTGTCTAGTAACATGTTTATCTCATTATTCTTTGATCTCAAATTTATTTGCATATGGGCATGTTTGAACCCTCTAATTTGTTTAGAATCAAAAATTACCAAGAAAAGGTTACCTAACACCAACATGACTACTTGCGGAAGCACTTTACATGTTTCTTTTAGTTACTTAGGTGTTGAAGAAGACCTCAAGATCTATTACGTAAGTAGTGTTCATGTGGTTATCAAAACAAAAAAAGTTCCAAATTTTTTGTGTATTTGTTATTAAAAAAAACCTCAAATTTGACCAATGTGGTGTAGGTGTTAACTAGGTATGTTGCCAATCAGCGATAGGTGTTTGTAGTGATTATTTAATTAAATGATTAAAATAAATATAGATTGTTGTGTGAGTTGATAAACAAATATAAACTGTTGTATGTGTTGGATGTATCTTCTAAATTATCATATATACATTTTTAATTCCTCGAACACTGCTATACAATTTTATTGTAACTTTTCTTTTTTATGTTTTTTTTTTGGTTTAATCGTGTGATTTTATTTTGTTTATTTATTTATTTTTTGATTTATTCAACGAAGACCGGGAACGAAGGAAGTCAACGAAACTAGGCTTGGAAGTCTTTCTAGTTTTTATTTTTTGTTGTGTTCAATGGAAGTGAAGGTTGCTTTGGGATGAAATTTGATTGGTATAAAATTTTACGATGGATTGACAGTTGTTGCGACAATTTATTTATTTTTATTGTTTTTTTGTTATCGCCACCATGATCAAGTAGTTATATCGGCAAACACGGTCATTTATGGATGCTTTTGCCTTTTTTCTATGCAAAATTTTGATATAGTAGCAATGTGTGAAGCTATTTTTTAGTGATTTAATTTTTAGTTACATTGTTGGTTATCTTGTATTCATTATTTTTTTTTAAACTCGTGTTTTGCTTTAAAGTTTTACGATAAAGTAACAATTTTTATCTCTATTTTGATATTTGTGATCATGTTTTTATCTTGTTTGATGTGAAGTTACCACTTACCACACCCTTAGTTAAAAAACAAGACTTGTATTTTCAAAATAAATTTGAAGGCAAGAGGCAACATCCATGGGACAAGGTGTATGTCCTCTTTCATATAAACTAGGTTTATTTTCGCGCGCGTTACGACGGGTTATCACAATACACTCTCAAAAACGGGTAATATATATAATTTGCAGAATCATAAGTTACATATCAAAATCAAATATTTCATCACGAGCTAAACCATAAACCATAACATTCAACGAAGTCGTGTAATGGTTAAAGTGAAGAAGAGACAACCTAGAGATATCAAGTTCAGTCCCCACTTAGAGCAATTTTTTTAGGCTACCAACCCGGTTACTTGCGGTCGCGTTTTGCATGTTCCTCTCGGTTAGTCGGGTATGGCGGGACTCGGGGGTTTCCTACGTAAGTGGGTTCCCACGGTTATAAAAAATTAAACTCTAAGGCAACAAAAACCCAAATCTCTAAACAAATATCTCAAATTTAATACTATAATCTTTGTTTACTACTTTTCAAAATTATTTTTTTTTACTGGTTTATATCTAAATTTTCAAAACATCACTACATGGATTAGACGCCTATACATTACTATTAATTTTACTATGCATTACTATATATATATATATATATATATAGGAATTGAATCCAATGAAAACCCAACGTTATAGAGAAAACTCTTAAACCCTATGTGAGCCACTCATTTGGAATCTTGAAAATAAATACGTGGTTCACATTAACCCACATTAAAAATGATTTGTTTATTCAAAATCTAATTTTTTATTCAGGTTTAATTTGAACCACGTATTTATTTTCAAGATTCCAAATGAGTGCTCACATAGAGTTTAAGGGTTTTCTCTCTAAGGTTGGGTTTTCATAGGATTCAATCCCTATATATATATATATATAGTATAGAGTTAGGCTAAAAAGGAGAAAAACTATAAAAAGTGTAGGAAGAGATTTGGTGTCACACCCCGAGCCGGCGGGAACGGATCGTGTTTTCCCGCCGGGCAGAAGGTTCCCGGGGCGCGATATCTTTGAGTGATAATCACATGATCCGATTGTTTACATAGCACATGAGATATAAATGAGAAATGCTAACATGACATGAAATAGAATTACAAAGTTAAATTACATTGTACATCATAATTTAACTAAGTAAATCAAATCAAAAGGAATCAATGAGTTTATATCTTGATCTGTACAAGATATACAAAAGTGATTCAATGTTTTGTCATCCCAAAAGTATGCAATCAAAATGAAGCTAGGTCTTCTAAAAGTCCACTAGCTTAGTACTTGCATATATGTATCTACACCTGTTCGTCACCTGTGGGTTACGGGCCCACCACGCTTCCGCTGCGCGTTCTGGGAAAAGCGTCACATGGTGATATTAATAAACAAGAATATAGTAATTAATCCAACGGGATCCTATTGATTAGTAGGTTGAGGAATTGATCTTACCTCATGTTTCACTACTAGTAATAGTCTTCGTTGAGGACAATGGGCATACAAAGTGGTAGAGATAAATCGGATGCATTGTAATCTGATTACGTGAGGATTACAATGGATTCCTTTTAGGCTCTATGCACTATAGTTCAAGAACAAAGTACAAATGGTTAACTAACACTCTTAATATTTAAAAGTGTAACAATAGTTAACCCCTCGACTATAGAATAATACAAGGATCAGATCTGATAAATCTAATATTCCTTAACTTATAATGGTTATCTAAACTTCGGTTCGATAACTGCCATTATTTTATTAAATTATTCTATACAAGTTATCACAGATGATTCAAGAATGACATAGACATTGGATTGGGAATGGAATAGTTGTATTACAAGTGGTATGGAGTTCTAGTAGTGATGTGGTGAGATGTTGGCTAGGGCTTAGTTCCCTTACATATGCCCTATATATAAGCATCACTATTAGGATGATATATTACTTGTAAATATAACTATTGAAAAGCCATTGGGGGAACAAGTGAACAAACGACACACAAGTAACAAAATACATAATGTGGTTGTGCATGTGAATGAATCAAGGTTTTCAGTTAACTTACTTATGAACTCACCAACCTAGTGTTGACTTTGTTTAAATGCATGTTTTCTCAGGTGACGAACAGGTGTAGATACATATATGCAAGTACTAAGCTAGTGGACTTTTAGAAGACCTAGCTTCATTTTGATTGCATACTTTTGGGATGACAAAACATTGAATCACTTTTGTATATCTTGTACAGATCAAGATATAAACTCATTGATTCCTTTTGATTTGATTTACTTAGTTAAATTATGATGTACAATGTAATTTAACTTTGTAATTCTATTTCATGTCATGTTAGCATTTCTCATTTATATCTCATGTGCTATGTAAACAATCTGATCATGTGATTATCACTCAAAGATATCGCGCCCCGGGAACCTTCCGCCCGACGGGAAAACACGATCCGTTCCCGCCGGCTCGGGGTGTGACATTTGGGCCATTGATTTTTTAGATGGATGGTTGTAATTATGCCACATCATTAGAGATAATTAAGGGGAAACTTTAATGGATGGAGGGGTATAATGGATATTGTGATTATTGTTAACTTTTTTAACAACTTCTCCTTTTTTTAAAAACATTTATAACTTTTTTATATGTTATTATTATTTAAAAAAAATTACACCATAAATTTATTGTATATGAATTTTGCGTTTTATGGTGTTTTTGGATGGTTCATATGTTTGAACTCTAAAAACACCATAAGTTATCCAGTTTAAGTTTCATGAATATCCTAACACTATTAACACCATAAAATGTTTACACTATAACTCGGAAAAACACCATAAAATGTATGGATGCGTCACATAAGAAACACCATAAAAGTGTTTATGGTGTTTTTAGTGTTCAAAAACATTACAAAATGTCCTGTTTTAGTTTCATTAGTACCTGAACACAATATACACCATAAAATAACTCGAAAAACACCATAAAACGTGAACAACATAAAACGTAAACATTACAAAACGTATAGATGCGTCACAAAATTAAATGTTTATAGTGTTTTTAGTGTTCAATATGTTCATTCGTGAACACCATAAACCTAAGTTTAAAAAACACCATGCATAAACTTAAATTTTTATAATGTTTTTCGTGTTCAAAAACACCATAAAAGGACTTGTGATGTTTTATGTTTTGTTAGTATTCAAAAACACCAAAAACAAAAAAACGTCATAAAAACGCATGTTTCATGAACACATATTATTGGTTTTTTGAATATAGCAATATTATATCGTTTGATATGTAAAAAAAACGTTTGATTTTATGGTGTGATTTTTTCAAAAAGAATGTTAATGTATAAAATAGTTACAAACGTTAAAAAACCGTGGAAATTGCATGTGAATTGCATGTGCAGCCTCAATTTTTAATTTTGATATTTAGACCCTTTAACCTAATATACACATGTCTCTTTCTTGTTGCTTCTTACACTTTTTAGGGTTTTATCCTTTGTAGAATATCACTCCCCTATATATATATATATAATTAAATTTACTATTCAATATAATATACATATTTATACTATTCCTTTTTCGTGTATTTTAATATTATATATAATTATATGTATGTATGTATGTATGCATATGTTTACATATGCATATTTAATTAAATTTACTATTTCATATAATATACATGTTTATATTATTCATTTTTCATGCATTAATATATATATATGTATAATATCTATTTATTCTAATAAATCAAAGTTTGTATGGACACATTACACATTTTTAGACCACCTTAGCTTTGATTTCTCGTATCTCTCTCCTATTAAATACAACTCATATTAAATAATAATATTAAATATTAAATATATTTTTATACATTTTTTAATACAATAAAAATATCGTAATATTAAAAAAACAATTTATTATAATATATATGATTTTTAAAAACAATATTTTAAAACAAAATGTTTAAGGAAACAAAAATTAAAAAAATTAGTGCTTAACAAATAATATTTTCGCTGATGATCAACTCGTGTAATATACGGGGTACTAACCTAGTATGTATATATATATATATATAGGAGATGGTTCCTTTGTTAACCCTTCCTTATTGCGATAACTGCATAACCCTAACATTTTTTGCGTTTTTTGCCCCAATCTTTTTTTTTTTCATGGTCTTTATTATACATAAATAGGGGAGGTTTCGTTCTTGTGTTTTTGCTAATTCATCACCGTTTAGAAGTTATTTACAACCGTAAGTAAGTGTAACGACTTACGGTTACTTACAGCACGTATCTGATGCAAGTAACCGTAAGTCGTTACACTTACTTACGGTTGTAAATAACTTCTAAACGGTGATGAATTAGCAAAAACACAAGAACAAAACCCCCTATTTATGTATAATAAAGACCATGAAAAAAAAAAGATTCAGGCAAAAAACACAAAAACTGTTAGGGTTATGCGGTTATCGCAATAAGGAAGAGTTAACATTTGATCATTCCCCTATATATATATATATATATATATATATATATATATATATATATATATATATATATATATATATATATATATATATGGGGAAAGTGAATATAGGGCTGTTAAGCACCTAACTTAGGTGTGAAACCTATCAAAACGACGTAGTTTTGATTAAATCTCATTAATTATGGTAATTTTTTTTGTTCCTATTTTCACTCCATAAATTTTGCACCTACCATAATTAATGAGATTTAATCAAAACTACGTCGTTTTGATAGGTTTCACACCTAAGTTAGGTGCTTAACAGCCCCATATTCACTTTCCCCTATATATATATAATAGGTAACAAGCAGCAGCCTTCAAAAATCTTAGAGGGGCTGATATAAGTAGAACAAATAACTAATTAATTTTACAACATTTTAGATTTTTAAAAGGATAATCTATTATATATATTAGAGGGGCTGATATAAGTAGAACAAATAACTAATTAATTTTACAACATTTTAGATTCTTAAAAGGATAATCTATTATATATATAGACACCAATGAAATCAACTACTCTCAAATTCAATACGAGCCTTCAGAAACACCGAAGATGAAATGTGGACCATTTAAATTATTCTTTTTGTTCAGTTTTGTAACAGTTATAGTACAATTTGCAAAACACTTGCTCATGCTACAGTTGGCCCATTAAAAATGAAGGGTTGCATTAGTAAAAATAAAATTATTCTACTAGCATGACACATGTCTGAAAAAAAATCAAAATGTCCAATTAGCAGGACAAGTGTTCCAGTAAAACTAAATCTATCCAATAAAGATGAGCATGATATAACTATAACCAAAAAATAACCAATAATCACTCCGAACCATAACCGATTTTAACCGAAATCAACTTTAACAAATGGTTATGATTAAGCTAAGCCATTAACCGACCCATTTGGTTATGGTTATGATTAAGCCAAGTCATTAACTGACTTTAGCCAAACCGAACCAATTATTGTATATTTGTGTTTATTTTAATATTTCTAGGTGTGTGTATATGTGCTTCTTTCTTTCCTTTTTTTTCAAGAAGTTATGATACAAACAAGTATAGAATTTGAGCTATAACTTTTTATTGGATGAAAATATTTGGTTACATGTGAGACTAATATATTAGAAGATTAGTTAGTGTTCACATGTTTTAACTTTTGCACTCCAAAGTCATACGAACTTCACTTTTATTTACATGTCTTTCTTAGTTTTTCAACAATTTTATTATTAACCGAATTAACAAATAGCGAACCATAATCGTTCGTTAACCGATTAATGGTTAACTGATTAATTAGTTATGGTTATGGATTATAATAAGATGATATTTACACACAAGGTGATAAACATGTTTGTAGTTTTATATTTTTAAAGTTTAACTTTTTATGTTTGTACCAACATAGAAACAAAAATAGTAAGTGTCAACCCTAATTAATATGCATAAATAGTAAGCAAAATAATTTTTTTTAAGGAAACATAGAGGTTTAGTCTATTTTTACCAATGTTTTCATAACCAGACCGGACGTCGAACCAGTCTCCTTACTGGTCAGAGGTCCGACCGGTCGGAACGGATTTAAGAACCGGATGATTTTATATACATTTTATAAATATATATATATATATATATAATCAAAAAAATCAAAAAATTTTAAAAAAACGGTCCCACCACCGGTTTTCCGGTCCGACCGTTGGTTCGTCGGTTCGACCGGCCGGTTCATCCAAAAACGGCACAAAACCCCTAACCGGACCGGTCCGACCGGTCGGCCCGCTCCGCTCCGGTTTTCAAAACATTGATTTTTACTTCTAAAATGATGTGTTTACTTTTGATATATTTAACTAAGATTATACTGTTTGAATTTTTTAATTAAAAAAATATAATTAACAAAAATGTAAATTAAAATTTAGCACGTTAAATGAGATAATACCAACTAAATTTTCAACACAATTGTTTTGGTTCAATCGAATTGTTATTTATTTATTAACATTAATTGAATATTTAAATATGATATTTGACATGAATTTTTATAAATATTTAAGAAAATGAATCTATGATTTTTGATATTAAAACTTGACTTGAATTTATTTATTAAATTAAATTAATTTTTAAAATGCTAGGAATAAATATAGTGGTGACAAGTATATTTATTTATAATATTATAATTTATTTAATATCATAATACACGATGGTAATTAGAAATTTCAGTTAGCCTATATTATAATTTTATTTACTAAAATAGTATATTCTTTTGAAAACCTTTTTTTTCACTCCTAATCTAGTAATCTTATTCGATTATAAAGCTTATATTTTCTAAAGATTCTTTAAAATTTAAAGAAAAAGTTTGTAGTAAGATTTAGAAAACTCTCTAAAAATGTTGTTTAAATGAAAATTATTTTATAAGCGCTTTTGCTTTTAGTCTCCTCTCATATAAATTGTCGTTTTTATATTTAAAAAAAAAACTTTTTAAATGGAAAAAGATTCTTTACTAAAATAAATTTTAATTTTTCGAAAATGTTAGTCATAGATATTTTTGCGTTTACTTTTTTTAATTTTGTATATCGTTTGATATTGTGTTTAGATAACTAAAAAAAGTTGCTTAGATAAGTGTTTCAAATAAACTAACCATGCATTTTTAAATATTGATTAAAATGTCATATTTAGATAAAATTTATTTGTAAATAGTCTATTTAATTATTTTGCAAATGTTTTATTATAAAAAATTTAAAAATTTCATACGTTTTATGAATAGAAAAAAAAACATTATACTTTTGTTGAATCGGATATCTTTTTTTCTAATTTGGATCGTATTGGATATCAAATATACAAAATCTTGTTTATTCAGATCAGATATCCGAATTCAATCCGAATAACCCGAATAAAACTTGTTTAATCGGGTTGTTGGATTATTCGGATGTAAAATTAAGTTAACTCATGTTTTTCGGGTTATTTGGATAGATTTGGATTGGATTAACAAATTTCTATTCGGATCGGGTTAGGTTTCGGATATGATCTTAAAATTTTCAAATCCGAATATCTGATCCGAATAAACCGTTATCAGACTCGATGAACACCCTTACAAACAAGTACATAAAAATAGTTTTACATTAATTGAATAAATTTAACTTTTTTAAACTAATAGTTTTGGTAAAAAAAAATTATGTGTTTGGTATTGTATTAATCATTGTTGAAATAAGAAATAATAAAGATTTAAAAACTATAAATAATAAAGATTTAAAAACTATAAATAATAAATAATGTATATTTAAACATTACAAATTTATATTTTAAAATAAGATGGTTGAAATCTTCTTATATTTTATTTTGTTTTAATATTTATTAACATAAAAAGATTTATATTTTTTGTATTTAGTTATATAATTTAGTTATTTAAAATAATTAGTGTTATATAAGAGAGAGATGGTATTTAGGATATAGAATAAAAGTGAGGGAAAAAAAATGATAGAGTAATTGTGAGAGTAACAAGTGACATCTTTGCTACTCTTTTATTATAATAGATTATTTTTATTTGAGTCAGTTGAGAAAGAAAAGGGTTTAGAGTTTTAATTGGTTTTAGTCTTTGATTAATTTAGTTTATGATTATAGATTAATTGGAGATTAAGTTTAAGTTTAGTATAAACTAGGTTAGAAACTAATGTATTACATGGGCTGAATAAATATAATATGTTATAAACAACATTTTTTCATAAATATTTGTATGTTTTGATATCGTTAAATGTTGTTATAATTAATGAATATTTAAAAATAATAAATTACAAATAATGAAAATTTAAGAATTATAAAACTATATTTTAAGATATTATATACTTGAAATTTTTTTAAGATTTGTTAACTTTTAATGATTTTAATAATAAGAAGAACCATATATTGATATTTTATTGTATAACTTAATTACTTAAAATCATTAATATTTAATATAAAAGATAATCAGTACTTAATACGAGAGAGATAAAGGGAAAAAATGTTACACAGTTTATCAAAAGATGACATATGTCTTATCTTGCTACTTTTTTATTATAATAAAGATAAGATTAGCGAGTCTTGGTTTTTCTTTTGTACCAGTTTTGATTCAATAAAGTTTGTTTTTCTAGTTCACGTTTTCTGGTTTTCTTTTATTGGGTTCAATTTTATTTATATCAAAAGGGATCTACACTTTAGAGTTGAGACGCCTTATAGGAGAACTTTGCCACCATCTTTGTGTGTATGTAGAGGATAACAAGTCATACAAAATAGATTTTTGTAGGTGGCGGTTTGAAATATAAGGGAAGAAAAGTTAGGTTGGCTATCAAAAGAAGGCAAAGGAGTGGTGTTTGTGTGTGGTCTCAACTAGAGGTGGGATGTCACACCCCGAGCCGGCGGGTTGGATCGACTTCCCAGTCGGGCGGAAGGTTCCCGGGACGCGATATCGTGAGTGATAATCGTGATGATCAGATTGTTTACATTACACATGATATATAAATGAGAAACTTGCTAAATGAAAATAGAATCACAAAGTTAAATTACATCAGTTTAGTTCATAATTTAACAATGTAAATCTACTATCAACATCATAATTCTTCTATCTTGTATCTGCACAAGATATACAAAATAAATTTGTATAATGATGCTTCAAAAATATGCAGGTCCAAAAAGCTAGGTCCTCTAACTGGTATCCTAGTCCAGAAGTAATAACTCCTTAGTTGACCTGTTCGTCACCTGAGAAGTCGTGCAGAAAGATCAAGTCAACACATGGTGGTGAATTCATATAGTTTTATAAAAATGAATTTGAATAACCTTCTGAATGACAACCTTAACCTCACCATTAACCACCTATACCATTCAGTTCAATATGCTTATATATAGGGCATATGTAGGGTCGAACTTACCGTCCGCCCAGCCACCTTCCCACCACATACCGAACCACATGATATATTGTTTCTGGCGATAATTAAGCATTTCATCCCATACCTCTGATTCATAGCATTTGATTACCCTGAAAATGTTTACCTTGATTCTCCCGAAATGACAACCTTAACCTCATCAACGACCACCTATGTTATCCAATCAAGTATGCTTATATATAGGGCATATGTAGGGGACAAGCCCCAGCCACCGTCCCACCACATACCGGACTGCTTAGCATATTGTTGTCAATGATAATTAAGTGTTTCACCCTATTCACCTTCATCTTAGATTTTGATTTCCACAAATTGATTCAACTCTAATCTCTTGAGTTCACCATGTATTCATGATTACCCCAAAGCACTTGTAGAAATATAATATTAAATGTTTAATTAAATTAATAACTAAGCATTTAAATACAACTAAGACATGATGATTGGGCCTTATTTGACTCAATCAATTAGACTTAGTTGTTGGTGGTTGTCCAAGTTGTACCCTCTCACACGTGGCCCATATCAGGCATGACCCACAAACCTGTATGCGTCGGTACTTTCCTGATGCCCATATCAGCTTGACCCATTGGCCTACTGTACATGTCGGGACTTTAAGGATATCCTTTGATTCTTCATCGTCTTTGATTCACTTGATTCCATTTGACAGTTTAAGTTATGCCCATGTAGCTTGACTACAAGAGTCTACTACTGTGATGGGACTTTCCGGGTGTTACACGTGGTCTTGATTTCCATACAACTGACATCCACCTTAACTTAAACAATTAATGATTTCATTAGATCTTAATGATTTCATTATTTCAATGATTCACACACGGTTATGATTCCCATGATTCTTTTGATTCTCTTGATTCTGATCTTTAGAATTCCATGATTTCACAATGATTGTAGATTCTTGAGTAGGATCCTTAGTTTACTGATCACACACTGGATTAGATTCCATTGATTTTGATCTTTAGCTTTAGTTCTTTTGATTTCACTTTGAATTTAGATTCTTGAATTTGAACTCGATGGACTAAGGGTTTGTTTAGAGTTTAGAATTAGAGTATTACTCATAAGAGTAATTATTTAACTTGGTAGTTAATTCTGCATAGCAATAACCTAGACAAGAGTCTAGGAGTAGAAACAAGCATATATAAAGCATATAATAAGTGAAAGCATTTGCATAAAACAATTTTAAATAAAAGGTTTACGCATGCTTCCCAGCCCCGCGTTTGAAAACAAAAATGTTTAGAAAAAGGGGCAATAACTCACCTGTGTTGCTCTATATTGAATTACCACAAAATGCGCGCTCGTTGTTGTAGTCTATGTTTCTTCGGTTCCTGAGTTGTTTTAAGAAAATTCTAATACGATAAGTATTTATAATAGACGTCACTAGGGTTTGGTCTCGGTGTGCAACTAAGTGTCCTATGTTGCTAATATGTTTCTGGAATTCTATCTAACTAGTCTACATGCACTACCCATAGTTTCCCCTTTATCCCGTAATTGACACATCTAAACCTTATTTATATAAGGTTTAGTTCAACATATTTAAAGTCTTTCAATTAATATGTTTTAAATTTATTCATTTCTAGTATACATTAAGTTAAAATCATTTAATTTAATTTAAACAAGTTTACAATTTAATTTCTTTTACTAAAACGTAATTTATTTAAGAAAAGTGAAGTTTACACATGATGGGCTTGGGTTTAGCCCATTGGGCCAACCTCGGGCCCATTACTAGTCTTTGATTGCCAAGTGATTATCAATCACAATCTTTGGATAACCTAGTATTGATAATTCAATTAAATTATCTATGTTATTTACATGTATTATGAATTTTCCTAAGGGTTAGGTGTCAATCATTAAACCAACACCCAAACCTTATGTTAGTATTTTGATCCTTTAAGATTTCCCCAATGTCTTGATCCCGAGATGGTGTTATCAACTCTTGTTTAGCTGACAACATCATTTAAGAACCCGTTATTCTTGAAAACTCTAATCTGTGGTTTCTTTAAAGAATTTCTAGCATTATAAACCAAAGTAACTTCTACATTAAACCACATGATTCCTTTCTTGATAACCCCTAAGTTTAGCCAAATGATTTACCCAAAGTTGTTTGCATGGAACCCTAAGGTTATACCCATGCACGCACACACAAATGCATGCACACACATACATAATGCATGCACACCAAGTGGTCCAAGCTCTACCCAACTCTAGTCCTCGCGATCGAACCATCCTGACCAGCGAATGAACAAGTCGATCGAATGAAGGCTACCCCGAAGGAAGGCGGCCGAAAGTGTCCTTGGCCGAATCAGGGTTTGGCCGAATGGGGCTTGGTTCGGGTGGTACCTTTGGCCGAAAGAAGATTCCGACCGAAGGAACTATGCCTAAGGGAACTTGGGCGAAACAGAGGGGAGAATAGGTCCAGGCCGAGAGAAGGAACCTTGGTCATTCGCTGAGCTGGGTGCCTTCATTCGGCCCATCCCCCTTTCGAGTCTCACATCAGTGGCAGCCCCAACCTTCGATCAAATGGTTAATCCATGGGGTGCCACAAGTCCCTAACTCCTTCTAAATGTATTTGGTGGTGATTCCCTATGGTTTGCAAGTTTAGAACTGGTTTCATGGAGGAGTCGATCTAGGGTTTTCATAACCCTTAAACCGAACATAAATCATGGATTTAACTCGAATCAGTCGGTTAAAGGCTTAGATCCACTGTACTTTCGTGTTCTACGAATGATGGTGGTTGTTTTGACACTATGATGGCTCGATTTCATGGAGAAATGGAGGAGTTCTTTCTAGGGTTTCTAGAGAGAGAAAGTGACGGTGGTGAGAGGTTGAAGATGGTAGATGGAAGAATTAAATGGGTATTAATGCCCATTTAATGCTTTCAAATAAACTGGGTAGGTCCGGTCTCGCCCGGTTTCGTTTAAAACGTAGGATTTTCCGTCGTTTTCGTAATGAAACGAATCGGTTTTAAAATAATATTTATAAAATCATTTTAAGTGGTTATTCCTAGTAAATTAACTAATTAGCTTTTGTTTATTTTAAATTACGAAAATATTTAATTTACTGTTTAAAATCGAATCGTACAGTCGTCGCGCGTATTCGTTCGAATCGTCACCCGTACGAACACTGCGATAACTATACTTTTCAATATGGTTTTCTAATTGTCACACCCCCAATTTTCAACGAACGGAATCATACCGTTTAGGGCGTGACAAACCAGGATCTCAGTCATTAGACACAGCGAAAGACCTCTATATGATTTTCAAACATAATTTTGGTCTAAACTGTAAATTACAAATCAAAGTCTTAAATATCCAAATTCAAAACACATGAATTAAAATATATGCATGAGACTCCACATCCTAGTCCATGCTTGTCCTTACTTGTGCTTTAGTGTCCTGAGAAAACATGTAAATCAAGTCAACACAAAGGTTGGTGCATACACAGGTTTGAATAATCACAAATGTTTGAAACAACTGTTTGAAACGATAACATAATCATACATGCATAGTCATGATAGCTAGTCATTTGTACTATTTACATAAGCGGTCGACACCGAAGCTGACTGTTAGAATGTAATTTGCCTTTCCACTATTGTCTAGCACAAACAATAGAAATGTTTGAATTGTCTAGTCAAACACTTGCGTAGACCTACAATCTACCAAGTGAGGTTTGTCAAACCCAATAGATCTATTTCCAACTACCACGCTTTGCACTACGGCAAACTAAACGGTTCGATATGTAAGGACTTGTAATGCTATGTTCGCACTTATCGTAAATAGCTAACTCATGCAAGTGATATGTATCTAAAATGTTTGCACATGTTTTCTGATATACGTCAAATTATACATTTTATTCGACTCAAATTCCCCCGTTTTAACGTTAACAACATGCAAATTCATTCACAAATAGTCCTAATTATTGTTTTTGTGAATTTGTAGGATAAACGACCTTGCTCGGAAGAAAATCAAGCGCTGTATGGAATTTCAGCATTTTCTGAGCAAATCCCCAGATGCGCACTGTCATGCCAAATCTTGCACTGGAAGTGCCGGCCCATGCACGACCGTTCACAGCTTTGCACGACCGTGCAATCTGGTAGTGCTAGGCCATGCATGGCAGTGCTGGCCTATGCACGACCGTGCACCTTCGTGCATGACCGTGCAATCAGGTAGTGCTAGGCCATGCATGGTAGTGCCGGCCTATGCACGACCATGCATAAGCCAAGCACTACTGTGCAGCCTAGCCAGTGTCGGGCCAAAGCAAGGTAGTGCCGGGCCAAATGGAGTTAGTGCCGGCCATGACGACTTGCGCACGACCGTGCGACTTTTGGCACGACCGTGCCTGACACCTCGAGTCAATTTTCGAGACTTAGCTGAAAATGGCAACTTCGACAACCGTTCCAGACCAAAAGTAGAGTACTGTAGCACCTTGCACGACCGTGCACCTATGGTGCACGACCGTGCCAAGTTCCAGAATTTCTATAAATTCAGCTTTTCACCTCATTTGAAAGGGTTGGACTTCCTGGAGCTAAAAGACTTTCTGGACAGAATTCTTAGAGCTTTCTAAAGGAGATTTTGAAGGTTTTGAAGATTCAAGGAGCATCCAACACCATCTTGTTTTCAACCCTTGCTTACAAGTGGTTTGCATTTTGTTATTTTAATCATGTCTCTTGTTAATTTTAGCTACTTTGTTATTGTTCTTGTAAGCCTTATGGGCTAAACACTTCATTGTCTAGAATATGATGAAACTTTTGTTTATGTGATGATGATTTTATGAATTGGTCAAATGGGTTTATGTCAAGATTCAAGATAAAGTTATGATTGTATTCCAATGATGTTGTAAATTTGTGTAGGTTGATTAATGTTCAAGAACGATGAATGTTTAGTCATACTATGTTGGAAAACCATGATCAAACATTTGTTTATAATCTTACAACTTGTTTTTAAGATTATGCCATGAGATTAGGAATGATAATTGGTTTCTTGAATATTATAAAACTTGCATAAGTATACTTTCTTTCACTAAAGTTTGGAAAAACCATGGTGATATTATGATTTATTGAATATGATTAACATGTGAGTTAGGAAATTATGGCCAAATGACCTCATTTGCATGATTGTGTTCATATATTGTAAGTTGGAAGAAATCATGACTTTGTTGAATTTATGCAACTTAGGGTGATTAGTGTGTATAAGTCATATTAGTTTTCCTTAAGTTGTAGAATTAAGATTTTTGACGGATGACTAATTCTTGATTAAATCTTGACATAGACCTTGACATTAGGCTTCATAGAATAATCCTAGGTGATTAGAATGTGTTTATCATTTTAATTTTCCAAAAGATTATATGATTAGATATCTTTGACCCGAATCTAGTCAACATTTGGTTTACCAATTCATAATAATCACATCACTAGACTAAGTGGATTCATGATCTAGGCAATTTTCTTAGACTTTAGATTATTTAAAAAAATCCTTCTTTTAGTTATTATTTTTAAAATTCACAAAACCCGACATTTTCATGTTGTTGCTAAACATTGACCGAGGTTTAGTATTGAGAGATATCGTGTCCACGGATTGATATCCGGTTCTTACCATAAGCTATATTATTATACGATAGGTACACTTGCCTATTGTGTGTGATTTAGTTTCTAGTAAAAACCATTTTTATAACTAAAATCTGTGTGAAAAATCCATCATTAAAAATATATAGTTTCACGCACATCAAGTTTTTGGCGCCTTTGCCGGGGACACGGTGATTTCAAGAAAAATCAGAGTTGGTGATTTAGCTTAGTTTTAGTGTAAAAATATTTTTTTTTTATTTATTATTAATTTCACTAGTTTGATTTTTGACTTTTAGTTCTTATTATTTATTTTTCAAATTTTAGTTTTATTTTATTTTTATTTTTATTTTTTTAACAGGTTTGATTCGGTAACTCGTTTATGCATTAAGTGTGTATGTCCTCAACGCCCGAGCCGGACATTGTTGAGCCTAGATCGGAACCGGAGCGGTATTTTCGGTAAAGGTTGCGGGAGCGGTCCCGTATTGTAGCAAATACCATCGAAGGAGACGAAGAGACCGACAATATCTTTGGCACGGGAGACACGACCATGGCGGACCAAGATGATGACCGGACGATTTCTGACTTCGCGAAACCGTCACTTGGAGGATTGGAGCCAAGTATCACCCGACCGACTGTTGAGGCCAACAATTTCGAGATCAAGTCAAGTATCATCCAAATGGTTCAGAGCACTGTTCAGTTTGACGGGAAGGATCACGAGGATCCTAATCTCCATATCGCGGGATTTCTGGAGATTTGCGCCACTTTCAAGATCAATGGCGTGTCTGATGATGCCATTCGGCTTCGGTTATTCCCATTCACTCTACGTGACCGAGCCAAGGCATGGCTGATTTCCCTTCCCTCGGGCTGTATTACCACTTGGAATTAGATGTCTGAAAAATTCTTTGAGAAATACTTTCCTCCCGAGAAAACTGCGAAGCTGAGAGCTCGGATTCTTTCGTTCCAGCAGGATGATGGTGAGACATTCTACGAGGCGTGGGAACGGTTCAAGGATCTGATGAGAAAGGTCCCACATCACGGTTTAGAGCTATGGAGGCAGTGCGAGACATTCTACAATGGTCTCGATGAGAGCGGACGACAGTGGCTTGATAGTTATGCGGGTGGAGATTTTGGAGCGAAGCGACCGAGAGAGGCGTTTGAATTGCTCGAGAAAGCAGCTAGGAAGAGCTATTCTCAACAGGCCCGAGAGCCAAAGCACCCAAGCAGGGTGCCCATCAGGTTGATTCCTATATTGCTTTGACTGCACAGTTGGAGGCCCTCTCCAACAAAATCGAGCAGATGTCTGTGAACAAATTCCAATCTTGTTGTGAGATATGTGGGGGAGCACACCACAGTGGGGAGTGTTCGATTAGGGATAGATCCGTCCACGAGCAGGTTGACTACATGGGCAACCAAACTCAGTCTCAAAATAATCCCTACAGTAACACTTATAATCCGGGGTGGAGGAATCACCCAAATTTCAGTTGGAAGTCTGGTACCGCAAACCAGCAACCACCCGGATTCAATCCGCGTTCCCCATTCCAAAATCAGTCTCACGGTCTGTCCTCACAGATTCGTCCTCCACAGAACCAGTTCCAAAACCAAGGTTCTAGCAGTGGGTCACAACCCGCTCCTGAAAAGCGATCCAATTTGGAGGACATGGTTGCACGGTTGCTAGCTAACTCCGAGAGCCAAAGCCAGTTAGCTCAGAAACAGAATCAGTATATGGAAGACCGCTTCCATAAGCATGAGACAGAGTTGAGAAACCAAAAGGCATCGATGCAAACCATCGAGAATCAGGTAGGACAAATTGCTAAGTTGCTTTCCGAAAGACAACAAGGTGGCCTCCCGAGTAACACTGAGCCGAATGCTAATGCTCATGTTAAGGCCATCACATTGAGGAGTGGTAAATCCACCACAGCACCTCCTCCACCGGCTTCCCCTTCTTCTTCTCTTCCGCTGGTGATTGAGGAGGTTGCGACTGAGATTCCTGCGGAGGTGCATTCCAGGCCAGGCCCAACAAGTACAACACAAACAAAGGAACCAGTCAAGGACTACACTCCTCCTGTCCCATATCCTAGCAGGTTGAAGAAGCAGAAATTGGAGGAACACTATGGTAAATTTCTGGAATTGTTCAAGCAGTTGCACATCTGTGACACCCCGTAATTTCCAGCTCAGCTTTTATTTAATTTAAATGTTTATGTAAATAATTTATGTACACGTGGCACTAGAATTAAATTAATTTAGTGTGACACGTGGCACGACAGTACTAATATTTACACACAACAGGATAATCCAAGGGATTATCCGAAACCACACACATGTGTCAGTAGTCATAAACGTTGGTGAACGTCACAACATCTAAGCACAGAAACACTTCACAAGTCAGTTATGGTGAATAATTGTCAAGTAGAGTCCAAACGATGCTCAAACGATGTTCTACAGTCGAGAAACGGGCGAAAATGGACCCAGAACCAACAATAGGCTTATTGGGCCTGAAAAATGGGCCAGGCGCAACGCCTGACCCGGAGACATGACCAATAGCGATCCGCGCGGATGGAACAAGGAGCGCCTCATCCGGCTCACCAGCGCGTAACGACTGGCGCCCACTCCCTCTCGTCAGGCGATACGCCTGGCAGCTAGGATCGCAGAAAATTTCTTAAAAACCACAAAAGCCATCATTTCACCTATCTTAATCATTTTAAACACCCTTGCACGCCATTAATTCGGCTTATCTCGATCAGAACTCCCTACTATCACCATCTTCACTCAAAGAACCTCCATTGACACCATAGTTGAAGCTTGGGTTGAGATTCAAGCTTGAAGACATTGAAGGAAGCCATTGTTGGAGCTTCGCACCACTATCACCACCATCCTCACGACTAAGAGAAAGATTTGAGAACTCTAGGAGCTGTTAGCATCACATTTCATCAAATCGTGGGACATTTGAGGTAGTTCTATGGTTAAAATGCACTTTTCACACCTCTTACACACACATGCATGTGTAAATCTCACATGCAAGCATCTTTGTGGCATATGCACGAATTTTATTTCTGGGTTTGATGATTTAGATGTGATATTTGATGATCTATAATGTTATAACAAGGATTTATGATGATCCAAGAGGTTGAGGATATGTCTTGATGCTTAGAATGATGATTTGTGATATTATATGTCCATGCATGTATGATCCATGATTGTTGGGTTGACTTTGGATGTTTGTAGATGCTTCTTGATGACATTGAGTGTGTGTAGCATGATTAGATTTAGTTTAAAATGGTTAAAATGAGATTATAGTAGGTTCCTTCTATTTTTAGAAACTTTTATTTATAAAATGGTGTAATGGGTGATGATATGAACATGCATGTATGAGGAAATTGTTATTTGGATTATATCATGATGATTAGAAACTTAGGAATATGATTCTAATGTGGTTTTGGTCATTTTTCAACATAGTTACTATATTTAGTAACTTTTTGGGTCAAGATATTGCTAGATGATAAATTTGGTTATATGTACATGTTTAAATGATGTTAAGTGGTTTATTATGATGATTTATGGTGTAAAAATGGAATAGGATGATTTAGGACAATCATTTGTATGTAAAATGACATAGTTACTGTTTATAGTAACTTTATTTTTCAAACTACCAAGTTATGAATATGTTGAATGATTCGAGCATGCTAAATGGCTTATTATGTTGTAATATGATGATTAGATGCTAAGTAGATGGTTTCTGATGTCACGTATGCTTTAAATGGAGACTTTCCATTCTAGGAAACTTTTGTGTGATAGCATGATGAAAATGACTTATGTGATTTCGTATGATGATGTGTTATGTGTTAACATGATCACGTAGGACTAATGAGCATGCTAGAACTCTAAAACCGTTATGCTTTGTGAAACTTTCCATAAATGGAAAATTACTATAAACAGTAAGTTGTCCGTAGACGCGGCTTGCGCGTATTGCACACGACGAGCACTCACACGATTGCTACACGATTCACAACCGTCACACGGTTCACCAACGGGTCGTTGACTTGACACGGTCAACTTTGGTCAAACTTGGTCAAACACGGTCAATGTGGACAAACACGAGCAAACACGGTCATTGTGGACCGACACGGACAAACATGAACAACCGAAGGTTGTTGGGCACAAACACGAGCACTAACACTAACACTAGCACTGTCACTTACACACACTCACGTACGATGTACGATATAGGTTACCAGTGACCGGCGCGTTACTTACTTCAGGAGCCTACGCTTTCACTCGACTACTTCACTAAGGTGAGTTTACGGCCCCTCTTTACTCTTTTAAACGCTTTCAAATAGGGGGAGAATACTAGTTGTATCGAATCAAACATTATTGCTATTACAAAGATTTTTGTGTATGCTGGTTTATTAGACAAACATTAAGTGTTGAACTCGTAACAAGTCCTCACAAAGTCTTACCGTTAATGTACGAACCACATGGTAGGTTTGAATGGATCCATTAGGGAATGACTAACCCCACGGGGCACCATGTTGACTGGATGTCATAACCCGTGCAAACTTTGACCTAACTTTCTATGTATACGAGACATAGCGGAGGCAAGGACAAACAAGTCTAGTTCGGTAGTGATGCACTGACACTTGGAGCCTTGGGCTCGGTACTAACATATGATAAACAGCATGACACACCTTCTTACTATATATGTATATCAAAACCTGTGAACTCACCAACCATTGTGTTGACACTTTTTCTCAAACTTGTATTCTCAGGTAATTAGCATGGCAAGCACTTGGAACATGAATGCACATAGGGGATTGAGCATAGGACCCCGCATGCATTTTGTTCATCCTTTGAAAACTATTTCATTTGATTTATGTATTAAACAATGCTATGTCTAACAATTTAGTTTCCGCTGTTTAAACAAGTATTTTCCGCTGCATGTATCAAACATCTTTATTTCCGCTGCTATGATTTAATATCCCGCTGCAAACTACTTTGTTAAGTGAGTGTGTCAAACACTGTATTTGTAAACGCATATAGAGGTGTTCTATATGACCTTGAGTTGTGATTCTGGCCACGTCACACCCACGTGGACTGACACCACCTGTGGGAATTTGGGTGTGTGACAGACTGGTATCAGAGCCTTGGTTATAGGGAACTAGGTTTGCATGTAGTAAACTTAGACTATAGCCATTGCTCAACTTTAGACACTACACTTAGAACTTGCACATTGATGATGTTATTACTTATGTTAAACTGTTGCTTACTAACTTGAGACTTACAGGATGGCCAACAATGATGACACCAGCAGGAACCCGGACAGACGCCCGGTAACTGACGACTTGACTGCAGAGAGTCAACGACGAGTCAACGATATTGCAGCACAAGTAGACACCGAAATGGACAGGCGGGCTCGACACGCGGCACGAGCTCAGTATTGGGGATGGCTTCCCATGGTGATACAGGAGTGGATTTTCGGAGTGAGGGTACCTCCGTATCGTTATTCCGGCGATACATCTACGGGCCACCGGCTACCGCCGCTCGAGGTGCCATTGGAGCAGGCCTTCGCGGCTCATGTGGCCTGTACACGGTGCGAGATTTGGAGGAGTGGTGAGTTATCGGACGAGGTCCGCGTTCTTCGGGAGAAGAATGACCGCCTTGAGAGGCGTAATGACTGGTTGGAGGAGCAGGTGGAGACCTTACGTGTCCAGGTGTCCCAGCTGATGAGTCAGCACGGGCAGATGGTGGATGTCATGCTGGAGCATGACGGACGCATTACGGAGAATCGAGTCGCCAATGAGGAGACTCATGCGATGGTCCTAACCAGTGAGGCCATGCTTAACGCGTGAGGTCAATGACCTCGAGGAGGGAGACTTTGACGAGGATCCCAACGAGGATCCTGAGGAGGCAAAGGACGATGACGGGGCGGAGAGTGACATTTCACATGTCACTATGGACTCCGATTAGTCGAGTTACTTTCATTTATGTTTCTTTTTATATTTGCCTAAACGAGTGGGATGTGCTCGTACAAACTTTTGTTATCATCTTTTGGAAATCATTGTACTTCAAGTTTATTATTAATGAGAATGGTGTTTTACTGTATTTACTGTACTCTGACTATGGTTGTTTGCTAACTTAACATCTGACACGACCACTAACATGACATCTAACTTGACTCCTAACATGACATTTGACTGACACTCTAACTCACGCAAACTAAATTTTATCCTTCCCATACAGAACCATGTCTGGAAAAGGATCCTATGTTCGTAACCCCAATCGTAGAGCTGAAGCAGCAAGGATCAAAAAACTGGTTGACCAGCGAGTCAACAAAGTACTCGCTGAGTATGAAGCGAACCGTCTTCATAGCGAAACTAGTGGGAACAACAA